>OZ022556.1:30921036-31521036 GCA_963991005.1 Barypeithes pellucidus | reverse complement strand
AGGTCCCAAGAAGAGGAAAAACAGTAACAGACAGTAACAGTAAAAATATAGAGGTCCCAAGAAGAGGAAAAACAGTAACAGACAGTAACAGTAAAAATACAGCAGTCCAGAAAAGGAAAAAATAAAGTACCAGTAGCAAAACAAAATAAAAGCAATCCCCAACATCAGTAACAAACACGTTTAACAAAGTAAAAGAAGCAAAGTGAAAGCTAAAGTGACAAGTATAGCGAAAATTCAGCAAAGCAGTTCAAACGGAGAAAAATAAAGTGGAAAATTACCAAAAGAAGTTCCGTGGAAGTGGAAAAAATAAACTTTCATTAGTGCCAAGGTGCAGGAAGCAGTGATCCTTATAGAGTGCAGTGAAAGAGACTTCCAGGTTCCCGACAGCGAATGGACAACGTAGCCAGACGAGACCAGTGACAGCAAAAACAGGATTTTACAACAAGTGTACAAGGTATCGAGGTTGGAAGGCCAATAAAACACTTTCCAACTGGTTTCATGTCATTTCAATTGATAGAATATTGTTATAAATAATAAAGTCAAGCTCAACAGTGAGAAATAAATATAGAAGTCAAAGGAAAACAACAATATTCTAGCAAGAAGCAAATTTAATTTAGTTAAAAGTAGTCAAAAAGAAAAGAATAAGAACAGGTTAGTGTCAGTACCAAAAGGTAGAAATAAGCACTAAAAGGTGACAAAATATTAAGAGGTTTTCTTGCATAAAGTATCATATATTTTTTGCAGGAAATTTAGTGAGAATTTATTATTTGTTGAAATAAAGTATAGTGTATTCCATGGAAAAGGTTTAAATTTATTTTATTGATTTGTTGAAATCAAGTACAGTGCATTCCATGGAAAGTGTCATATATTTTTTGCAGGAAATTTATTGAGAATTTATTTGATTATTGATACCGTACAAAGTGTATTTAATAAACAGTGTTTTGATATTTGTTTTTCAGGAAATTTATTAAACAGTTGATTTTTTGGTAATATTAAAAGAGTGTAACGTTTCAGTGCATATTGTTTTTAATATTTTTACAGCAGTCAAACAATAAAATCATTTTTTAAGCGCACAGTGACAGTACTATTTTCAATCGCAGAACTTTTAAGTTAAACTTTTTAAAATGGAAGAACTAGATCTAGACAGACTCGTGCAAATGCGTGGCACGGCGAAGGGCGCAATCACGCGAATAAAAAGGTGGTATGACCTAAACAAAACAGACAAAGCTGAACTATTACAGGTCCCGCACCGGGAAGAACTGTTGAGGAAAGCGTTCCTCCAGACGTACTCACAGATTCAAGACCAAATTGAGTTTTTAAATATAGACGACGGAGACAGGGATGAGGTTGAAAGTAAATACTGTGCTATGTTGGCGGAATTTGATAAAATTAAAGATAATAGTGCAGCGCCAATCATAATATCACATAAAGTATCGTCACCCCAAATAGTGTCGAATGTCAAGTTGCCCGAGTTAAAGGTGCCCTTTTTTGACGGTAGTATTGCAGAATGGCGGTCTTTTGCAGAAGTTTTTAATGCGCTGATCATTCAAAACTCGACCCTTGGAAATGTCCAAAAATTAATTTATTTAAAATCGGCCTTAAAGGGTG
This sequence comes from Barypeithes pellucidus, assembly GCA_963991005.1. Lineage (NCBI taxonomy): Eukaryota > Metazoa > Arthropoda > Insecta > Coleoptera > Curculionidae > Barypeithes > Barypeithes pellucidus. The sequence goes on along the minus strand of OZ022556.1, from coordinate 31,519,428 downwards.
AAGCCTTTAAATTGGTAGACTCGCTAGAACTTATAGCGGACAATTTTGATTTGGCATGGGACATTTTAACAAATAGGTACGAGAACCTAACCTGTGTGCTAAATAGTTATTTAATTCAACTGTTGGACACCCCTGTTATGACAAGGTCAAATTCAAGTAATTTACGGGATTTTGTAGCAACAAATAAAAAGACAATCGAATCTTTCAAAAAATTGAAATTAACGGAGACACAACGATTCGAATACATGTTAGTTTACATACTGGAAAACAAATTAGACTTTGCGACAAAACGAGCATTTGAACAAGACAAGAACTTAAATGAACTACCCATGTTGCAAGACTTGTTTGAATTTTTAGAAAAACGTTGCATTATATTTGAGAACTTATCAAGTACAAGTAGTAGCGCATCACTCATTAACAAACCGAAACAATCAACCGCTAAGATCGCAACCGCGCGCGACTCCTCCAAGCTTAAATAGACAACGCGTTCTTCCACCTACACAGACACAAGAACCACACTTACCACAGGGTTTGACACGTGACGTAACTACGCATCCGAGGCGTGACCGCGATGGCTCTAGTGAAAATACCGAAGAGGAAGCAGTAGCTTTGTCAGCGACAGTTAATAAACAAAGTACATTGTTATTGTCGACTGCGCAAGTCAACTTAATTAACGCAAAAACCGGAAAAATAATATCTGCCAAAGCGCTCCTAAACAACGGAAGTCAAAGTTCTTTTATAACCCAGAGATTGGTAAATAAGATAGGAAGTGACGTATACAGACATAATTTGAACATTTCAGGTATCGCTCAACACGGGTTCCCTTCAAATAAAATGACAGATGTCACTGTTCATTCAAAAATACAGGAAGAAAGTTATTCCGTGTCATGCGTGATTTTAGATCACATAACTTATAAGCTACCGCAGGTGGCAGTAGAAGTGAGCGCATTAGATATCCCTGAAGATTTGAAAAGTAATTTAGCAGACGCGACTTTCCATGCACCATCACAAATAGATTTACTTATTGGTGCCGATGTGTATAACGACATTTTACAGAATGAACTTCATTCATTAGGGAAGGGTAAACCGACATTAGTTTGTACATCGTTAGGTTGGATAATAGGAGGAAATATTACGAAAAATAATACGGTTAAAAACTCGGAAAACAAAGCGTCATTTTTTACACAAACAAGAGAGAGAGACAAGAGTAAAGAGGACTGTCCGCCTCTTAAAATATTGAGACATCCCAAGTCAAGGTCTTGCCGACGTCTATACAGTGGCGTACGGAGCAGACAATATTTTCCAAAATTAAATTAAATAATTTCACATCAAAGAATTTTATAACTACTTTTATCACGGGGTTAGCATTAACATTAGTTTTAAACAACAATTTCAAATTTTTGGTTTCACGGTCCTAAGTTTTTACATACTTTCGATGTAGTTTTGGATTCTTTTGATAAGGAAGTAAAGATGGAGAACATTCCCGAACAAAAGAAAATCTCACTTATTTCAATTCAACAACCAAAGGCGTACGAATTTTTTGTGGAATATTTTTCACATTTTTCAATGTTAATGAGATAACAAAGGCTCAAAAATTCATAGTGAACATTTTACAGACTCAATCTTTTTCAAAAGAAATCTCAGAATTACAAAAGAATGAAATAATTTCACACCATCAATTAAAAACGCTCAAGTTATTCTTAGATAAAGACGAGTTAGTCAGAGTTGGAGGTAGGCTAGAGAACGCTGACATTTCATTCGATCAGAAACATCCTTATTTACTACCATCTCACAACGCCACTGTCAGAATCATGCTGAAGCAAGAACATTTAAGGTTAGGACACGCAGGTGCTCAATCAGTGTTGTCAAATTTTAGGTTACGGTACTGGCCTTTGAACGGTTTGAAAGAAGTTAAAAACGTTATACGGAACTGCATAGTATGCAGTAGATTTCGAGCTCTTCCAGCACAACAAATTATGGCAGATTTGCCAGGAGATAGAGTTCAAATTTCACGTCCATTTCAGAAAGTAGGTATCGATTACGGAGGCCCGTTCCTAATAAAATCATCACGGTTAAGGAAAGCACCAAAAATTAAAGCTTACATTGCCATCTTTGTTTGTATGACTACAAAAGCAGTTCACATAGAATTAGTTACAATTTTAACGTCTGAAGCTTTTATCATGACCCTGAAACGTTTTATTTCACGGAGAGGTAACCCTACAATTATTTATAGCGACAACGGTACCAATTTTCAAGGTGCTAACAACCAGCTACACGACGTGTATACTTTTTTCAAAAATTCGCCAGCTTGTGAAACTTTTATAAATTATCTCTTACAAAATGAAATTCAATGGAAATTTATTCCCCCGAGATCTCCACATTGGGGCGGTCTATGGGAGGCTGCAGTGAAAAGCACTAAACATCACATTTATAGAATAATCGGAAATTTAACTTTTACCTTTGAAGAATTTTACACGATTCTAACGCAAATAGAAGCAATCTTAAATTCACGACCTTTATGTCCAATGACAAATGATCCTTCAGATTTCAGTTACCTTTCCCCAGGACATTTTTTGATTGGTGAGAATTTAACGGCTTATATATTATTATTGATAAAATCAGACTGGTCGTTTATAATGTTGCAACGTCGTAATTTCGTTCCCGCTCGCTCACTTGTTGTAACGGCCACGTCAGTCAACGGATTATATCGGTGCGAATGACGCAATGGGGCATTGGAAGGGACGAATGAAGGATTTCTACGTGCAGACGAACGACGAAGTTAGTCGGTTTCTGGTATCCACAGAACCGCGCTCACCAGCGATTCCATCTTTTCAAAACGGGTGCCGCAATGGTGGCTACAGGTTTCAGAGTGTTTTTACACGTGTTTTGCAAGCAATTCCGAGAACAGCCAGCCGCGGATTTTCGCTGAGAAAATTTTCATCGTCGCATGCTCGTGTTTCCGGCGAGTTTAAATAATACTGGAATTTCCCCAAACACTCGTATATTTCAGTGCGAGTATAAATAATTCTGGAATATCTTCGATCCCTCGTGTATTTTGATGCGAGGTTAAATAATAACCGAAATTGACCTTCGAACACTCGTTTCTGACGCGAGTATAAATAAGTTCTTACAAGAAAATTCACCCGATTGTGACATAAAAAACATTCTGATTCCGGAATAAGAAGTAAGTGTGAAATAAAATATCTTAAGTTAGAACGAGTATTAGCATTCACTACCGCGTATTAGGGTAGTTGAGATCCCTTTAGTTGGGAATGTAATGTTAGCTTAGTTTAGTTTTATATTGTAAAATAAAATGAATCTAAATTTAAATGGAGTTCGTGATATCATGAATGTTAGGATGGTTGGATTCTCTATGAGAGAAGATATATTAGTATAGGTTAAATTATTATTATACATAAAAATAATTAACCCCCGAGAATTCCTACGTCCTACGTTCAAAGAACTATACTTCAAATTAAAATCAGTCATTTACTCTTAGACAAAATTATTGCCCTCATTTCTTCATGCGCTGTGGTGGACTGCTGACAGCTTCCAGTTAGCGGGGAAACGGGGACTGACACGTGCGTTTCAAGTCGGCAATGGCATTATGCCTGGCATCCCTGACAATAAACAACGAAAAATCGTAATCGACAAAGATAAGCGTTCGCAAAGTATTTAAATAATAGCGTCGTTAAATTATGATGAATTATTCATTCAAATATCAAGACTGGCGACATATCTGAGTGTCGACCAGCAATCATACATTTTCAAAATTTAAAATAATTCAAATAGTTAAATTATGTTAAATAAATAATTTCTTGGTGGGGAATTCACCTTTTGGATGGAAGCCAAAAAGGGGACAAAACTAAAATTCTTAAATTGCCATCTAACTAATAATCTATTCAAACAAAAAATCAAATTAAAAATTCAAGGGGTAAATTGGTAATACAGGGGTTATCAAGAAACGTCTTACGTGAAACGCGCAGATAAGGAGAAGGCTTAGAGTTGCCTATCATTTATTAAGCGCAGAACGGACGGACGTTAAGGGTTACGTACGCCACTCTTACGACGTACCCTTAAAATCTTAAATGGTAACATCCAATTCTTTTACAAATTAGGCGACACGTATTATGCTTCTTACTATTACTGTAAATGCAAGTTATACACATATTTTATTCTGACACTTCAATTTACTTTATATGAAATGGGGAAGGATAAATATATTGAAGATAAAGTTCAAACGGCTTCAGAAACAGAATGGTGCCCTAATAACATAAATATACATTATCGAAAGTTACTTGAACAAGGAGATTGCTTTGTGGAAAAGGAGAGATATTTATAGATGAATTGTCAAATAAACTACTACAAAAATTTTGGAAAAAGTTGAATTAATGATTTAAGAGTATTTCAAATTAAAGAAGAAATATATGAAGGTATAAGTTAAAAAGCTGGCCATCAGCTAATAGGAATACTATACAGGGTGTCCCATAATTAATGGTACACAGGAATACTGCAGAATCCTTTTTTAAAAATACTGCGATTTGGCCATACTTAGTTTAGTTCAATAGCTGATAATAACCGAGATACAGGGTGTCCAAGTAAAAATTTAATTTCCGATTTTCCTAAGTAACTTATTTCTGAATCAATATTTTTGCACAAAATTTTGTTACTAGGGATTTTTGGGGCAAGGAATTTGAATTGTTAATAATTTTGATGTAGATTGTAGGGGGTATGCGGTACTCTAGATATATAAAAAGAAGTGTAACATTTTTGGACGTTGGTATAATTATGTTTTTATTAAAAATATCAGTTTTTCCATCATTCTTACGCAAAGAAAGTATACTTTATAAATGTCGCTCCGATTAACCGTTTTCGAGATATTTTCAATTACAATTTTTTAATGCGCCCGTTTAAATTTTGATTTGTAAATGTGATATATGAGACAGTATTCTTCGGTAAAAACAAATACACGCGCTTGAAAACCTCAATTCTGTCAAAGTTTATTTTCATTTGTTAGCATTGTGGGTATTTTTAAGTAATTTTTGAAGATACTGTTATCAAAAATTAAACTAAAAATGCCGCGATATAACTTGTTTCCTAACGGAGAAATGCGAGGTACGGTAGGTTTATACGCACAAGAAATGTTTAACGGAAGCGGAGCACATTGGCGGTATTAGAAAATGTATCCAAATAAAAGACAGTCAGATTTTAAAATTTTTAGAAGCCTATACGACAGACTGGGAGAAACATGATCCTTGCGTCCAAAACGTAATAGTGGAGGACGTCCGAATATTATTACAAACGAGCAGGATGAAGAACTTCTAGTTCATCTGGCTGAAAAAAGGAGGAAATGAGGTTTCAAAGCGCTTAGATTGTATTTGGTTTTACCAAAACCTACTGTGACAAATTTCACATTTACAAATCAAAATTTAAACGGGCGCATTAGAAATTGTAATTGAAAATATCTCGAAAACGGTTAGTCGGAGCGACATTTACAAAGTATACCTTTTTTGCGTAAAAATGATGAGAAAACTGATATTTTTAATAAAAACATAATTATACTAAGGCCCAAAAAAGTTACACTTCATTTTATGTATCCAAAGTACCGCAGTGAGCGCCTCCTACAATCTACATCAAAATTATTCAAATATTCAAATTCCTTTCCCAAAAAAACCCTAGTTACAAAATTTTGTGCAAAACACTCTGTATCTCGGTTATTACCAGCTATTGAACTAAACTAAGTATGGCCAAACCGTAGTATTTTTACCCAAGAAATTTGCAGTTTTCATGTATATCATTAATTATGAGACAGTCTGTATATTCAGCAAAAAATTAATAGATCTACACTCTACACTATCTACTAACATTTATCATATTATTACATATAATTTTTTTTCTAATAAATGGAAAATCTTTTTTGGTCATGATGAATACATAGTTTACATAGAGATGCTCTTCATTTGATTCATTAAGATGCATGAGTAAATTTTAACCGGTGAACAGGTTGTCCATTCTTCGGTGGATTTACGGGCTAACTCGTCCACTGTGCTACTTTATTGTGAGACAATGACGCAATTAAAATTTTTCTAGTCCTCGTTTTTGAGAATGTTACATTTTGTGACACCCCCCATATTTCGGTTACTCGATAACTTATCAAAAAGAATTGGAATATTCTTTTTGTAGTTTTTTACGTATATTAACCCGAACAAACCCGAAATTTTCGTTCTTTTAAAAATAGACAATTTCTTTGAGTAGGCAATGACAGATCTTAAAAAAAAAACAAAAGAACACTGTCAATTGTTTCATAAAAAAAAATCATCTGTTTCTGGCAGAATATTCAGGTTCTCTAAGTTATTTTATAATTTCTAATTAATGTCCTAATTATTACAGCCAATGTAAACTAAATTATGACATGCTCGTTTGCTATATGCAGTGTAACGACATTGCAGATGGAGAATCAGAAGGTTATTTCAATGGTAAATATAAGTCTTTTTGTAGTATGTAATTTTATGAAATGTCTTGAATTACTTGTAGATATCTCGAAAGATGACAGCCGAATAAAATAATTCTTCCAAGGATAACATCAAATTTAATTGAACAAGGTTCACTTTCAAAACTTCGGCCTAAAATTTACCACGAGACTGATGAAATAATGTCCTTTTGCTTCAATTGAAACAAATGATATTATAATAATAAATAATAACAAATGTGTGAAACATCTCTAAGACATAATGGTGAACAATTTATAAAATATTTATGAGAAAGTTCCATAAACGTTCAATTTTTGCTTGAACCAGTAATTGTTTCTTTTTAATATCCGTCATTGACTGCTCAAAGAAATTGTATATTTCTTAAAAACGTAAATTTCGGGAATAGTATTAAAATTAAAAATAAAGTATTATATATTTCTGAGAAGCTTGTTAAAAACTAAATTATCTTATTCAAAAATATATAGGGTGAATCTATTTAAAAATAGCAATTTTTTTTTTGAAAAGTATTAATCGTAGAAAAAATCTGAGTATATGACTGGATTCTACGTAAAAAACTACCAAGAGAACATTTTATTTATTTTTAAGAAAATAAAATTCTAATAGGAGCATCTTTTGTTTCGCAAAAAAGTAGCAAAGTGGTGCAAAAACCGCATCCTTCTATCTTTACTAATAACGGAGATACCCCGTAAAACCACCCAAGAATGGACACTTTGCTGTATAGTTGTTGCAGAATTTTACCATCGACTCTTACTGCCATAAATAAACTACCTGATTAAACCCTATTGTATACACCTCAACCTCTTCAAAGCTCAATAAATGGGATCAGGGCCGGCTTGAAAATATATACCACACCACATGATTTATTTTTATAATTTAAAATAAATAGATAGGTATTTTTAGTTTTAGGTACCTATAATAAATGTAAAATAATGATAACAATTAATTTTGAATTTTTTTTTTAAATTGAAAATAATATAATTTAAAAGTAAGTATAACTATTAGGATAACAAGTACAATAAAAATTAATTAAATTCTAAGAAACTATTGATAATTTATTCAAAATTTAACTGTGCATCACTATCACTATCTCCATCTAAGCCTAAACTTATAATTAAGGGTTGAACATTTGTAATGATACAATTGTAAGAATTTTCCACCTTAAGTACATGCTGTACACAGTTTTTCCATCTGTCTGCAGAAATTTTTCTTACTTCGTTTTTAATTAATCCTACTACAGATGCATTTAATGTAGGAGAAATATTATTTCTCCTAATATTGGATTTTAATTGGTGCCATATTAGCTCAATAGGATTGAATATACAATAGTACGGAGGAAGACGCAATACCATTCTCCATCTCCATTCTCCATTTTCTGCTGCAAATTTGTCACACTCGTATTCCTTATTTATTTTTAAAGCAGTTCTCGTTTTATGTAAGTTACTTCAAAATATAAATCATTTTCAATCATAAAATTTTGATTTTTGCTTTTGTATTATTAGAATTGGGAATGATTTTTGCTTGCCGACTATGATAACTAGCATTGTCCATTACAATGACGCTATTTTCAGGTATATTTTTAAGGAGTTTATGTTTAAACCAATCTTCAAAAAGTTGTGCGTCGGTATCTTGATGGTAATCTAAAGAAGAATCTGCTATGTTTTTAGCTGAAAGCAACAGAAAATTTGGAACAAACCCGTTCTCTGAACCAGCATGTAATATTGTGATTCATTTGCCTTTATTTGATGGTGCCTTGGTTTGACATTTGTTGGAAGAATCATCCCAACCTTTCCTTGGAGTGTCATGGGTATCGAACCATGTTTCGTCAAGGTAAATAATTGGACCTCCATTCCCGTAAACGTTGAGATTCCATTAATGTTTGTCTTTTATCAATGCTTCGGTATTTAAAACCCATTTTACGCGATATTTTCTTAAGGCTTGAAAGGCTACAAGAGATATTTGTTTCGGCTTTAATCAGCCGCTCTTTGAGGGAAATCAAAGTGGGTACAGTTTGTGCCTCATACATTTGGTAATTCTTAATAAATCCATGTCATTTTCGTCAATGCTTCTAAATGTGCCAGAATCACTCCGATTTTTTCTAGGATTTTAGGTAGGTTTAAGTACTATGTCTCTTACTGAAGATAAAGGAGTTTTTGTCAAGGTAGACGTCTCTGCTAAAGCATCCATCGAATTAAAATTCCTACTCAACAACGATTGATACATTTTTAATTCTTAGTTTGGCATCGGTAGATAAATGCTTTCTTTTAAAAATGACACTTGAAGATGCCCCCCTATCAGCACAATTCCACGGACGCCACATTCTACCACTAATAAGCATAACTAAAAATTATTCGCCGGAAAACCACTAAAGATTGAAATTATTAAAAATCACTTTGTATTTATATATGCATCAGGCATAGGTATAAATTGAATTTGTATACCTGTTCCGCATCTGCTAGAAAAGGTTTTAAAATTTGGAATTTCCTTATTTATTTTATGGTCGAAGGGATAATGAGGTTTTATTGCAGTCAAAAGATCAACGGTATAATTCTGCAAATACTATACCCATCAAATAAATGAACTCCTTTTTACTCACTAATGATAATTCAAAAGTGAACTTGGGAAAAGTTTTTTATATTAATTATAATAATATTGACATCAAATTTATTTTATATTCTCTGATCTCTTTAATACTTTCTTAATAAATCTGCAGTCTCCTGATAATGATACTAAGGACCGATCAATCAACGAAAATAATTGATTTGATCTAACCAATACAGGAACATTGACAACTTCCAAAGAAGTACCTCAAGTTCAATTTATACGTAAAAGTCCAGAGGAAAAATGTCCGAAGTCTTTCTTATAGATGACGAGCGATCAATCAACAGTACAGAATAAGTCTTACAGAGTGAAATGGGAGAGGTTTGTTGTGGGGTATTTTATCCGCAACAGAAACGGGTTTTAAATTCTATTTTAGAGGTTGGATCGTCATGGGTTTGAATAAAATAGGAAGAGATGGCAAATATTTGGGCAAAATTTATTATTTAAACGCTTTCTTAATGAAAAACCATTTATATTTATATATGCCATACAGGGTGTTATGGAAATACTTATTATATTTAAACCGACAAATCCTGAGAAGAAAATAAAGTAAAGAAAAATTACCTTAAACGGCGTTTTGAATTATTGTACGAAATATACACTTTATATGAAATCTAAACATTTACGTGGCCGCTACTGAGGACGTTCATAATCAATAGTTTATTGAGGCGGTGTTGTCATATATTGCAACACAGAATTGTTAACGCACGTGTTCAGTTTTTGACAACAAGACATCGCGTTATCACTTTTTTTTCAAACTTTTTAGAAAAAAAATTCTACAATTTTAAGGTACATACTCTCTTACCTTCGATCTTATAATCCGTTTAATAATTAAATTCAATTAAAAAATAAAACACAAAAGTATGGTTTGCAACAGAACCAACACTAGGTAATATCACACAAATTTGAAATCACATCACAATATTTCTTATTATGAATTATTTCACAACAGAAAAAAATCGGGTAATGATGCAACTAACAAAACGTTTAAAATTCGTATACATCAAGCACGTGGGACCCTCGACAGCGTCATCCCATTCCCGAGTCTCGAAACAAACTGAAGCAACGATAGTCGCGCGCGGCAGGTATCTAATTAAGGGCGGAACATGCGGTGTGATCTGACAACACTGTTAGTATACTCTAGTGACCCACATTGTTGCTAACTGAATCCAGATGGAACGGCGGCGCGACAGTATGTGGGTAAAAAGGGTTTTTACCTTAGTATTTGATATAAAAAATATTCGATTAAAAAAAAAGTATGTAGAATTTCTCTAGGACTCTCTAGGAAGTCGGTTAAATTAGAAAAGTAGTAGCATTTTTCTACTGAATAAGATTTTGAATGCCGAAAAACAATTGATCGTAGCGTTTTCGAATAAATGAGCATAATGCAAATTTTTTTAAACGGAATACCCTGCATTTTTTTAACTGACAGGTTTGCAAATTATTTATGGAACAAAAATGTTTATATTCACTAGTGACCTAAAATTGAATATAATCGAATTATTACCATATGTATTCTTCTGAATGCGAAACAATGAAGATTCATACCTTGAGCGGTAAAAAAACCATCAATGATTTATCATTTCCGCTTATTTAAATAGAGATTTTTTAAAAACTTTTAACAGTCGCCATTTTGAAATAGCTTGACAGATTCGCGTTAAAATTTATGAGCATACTGTACTAGATATTAGCTTCCAAATGATGTATCACAAGCTGTATGTTTCTATTTAAAAAAAAGATCGATATCGTCATATCTTTGACAAATGTATATAAAAAAACAAACGGATAACGTCAAAATGTGAGCATATATAAAACTAAATTGACGTGTCCGAGCGTTTTCCCCAAAAGTTACAGGTTATGGCTATATTAATTTTATTCCGGACTTCTGGGCCACACAGTATATCTAATTGGTTTATTTAAAAAATAAATGAAATAAAATTTTTATGTAAGATAATATGTCAAATATAAATTTTAGGACATTTACATGCGTCTAGAATTTATGCGCTTGCCTGTACAGGGTTACCCATTTTTGACACTTTTGATGGGTATCTCGGTAATTATTGAACTTATCAAAAAACTGATGTACATGGCATGGGATGTATTTGGGAGACACTAAAAATGATAGAAGCAGAACTTAAAAATATTCGCTGGTTTAAAAGATACGAGGGTAAATTGAAAAATTTTCGATTTTAAAATTGTCTTCTACATTTCTTATTACTAATAATAGAAGAAAATGTTTCATATGAAAGTTTGATAGTACGCTAAGTAAAATATGATCCTATATAAAAATCGCATCTACCAGGTCAGGTCAAAAAGAAAATTTATTATTTCTCTTTCTAAACATATATACAATATATTTTATTTTATAAATAAATGAATAATTTCTATTTTTATATTAAATTTGTAGTAGGCCGTACATTATGACATAAGAAATGGAAATAACTATTCCCATTTTTCACTGAAGGGTAGGTAGCTGCCTCTCACAGTAAAAGGTAAATCACAAATTTAATAATTTTGCTGCATTATCATACGCATGCAAAAACTATCTATTTAAATAGTCTATTTAAATAGTTAGTAGGTTATGGATGAAAACAAAACAGGATAATTCATTTTATTTAATGACAGATGGCAACGCTTGCAGTTCTTTAACTATTAGATAAGATGGTTTACGAAAACTATGAAAAATGTGTTATGTTATGCGCATATATTGAATGTCAAAGAAACGAAGAGAATGCCTTAAACTTGTATTTTCAACGTTACCCTGAAAGGCAGCAACCCTTCATTGATATTTTCGAAAGACTAGAAGGCAATCTGAAGAATTATAGTAGCTTTATTAAACCTCATGAATATTTTAAGGAAGATAAAGAAAACGAAATAATAAACGTTCTTGGGTTAGTGGAAACTGAATTTCTAGTAAGTTTCGGTCACTATTACCAATTACCTAGAACAATGATATGCCATAATAATGTTATTAAAACAAAATTTGTTTTCAGCAAGGAAATTCCTTGTCTATACCTAAAGTAGAGAAATCAGTTGGAGTGTCAAAAATCAAGATTCAAAAAATATTAAAGAAAAACAATTACTTCCCATATAAAGTAAACGTGGCACAATATTTACATCACGGAGATCATGAGAGGAGAATTCAATTTTGCCGTTGATATTTAAATAAATGTAACAAAATTCCCAATTTTTACAACAAAATTATATGGTCCGATGAGGCAATAATTACAAGTGAGGGAATTACTAACCGCCACAATGAAAGATACTGGGCCAACACAAATCCGTATTTAGTGAGGGCAGTACGCCGACAGGGCAGATTTGGTTACAACATCAGTTGTTTTTTGCAAAGGCACAAGTTAGTCTATACATGTTTTGAAGGAAACCTAAATACTGGAAGATACCTAAATATTCTGAGCATTTAGAAAATAAAACTCGTTCACATTATTAATGCTCCAAGACCCATTAGAAATCGTTGTCAAAACTGTATTGATAGCAATGAAGGGCCAATTGAGTATCTTCGTCAATAAATGACCCACAATTTATTTCGGTTTCTTATGTCATAATGCACTGTCTACTACAAATTTAATATAAAAATAGAAATAATTCATTTATTTATTTATTTATAAAATAAAATATATAGTGTGTTATATATTTAGGAAGAGAAATAAAAATGCAATTTTCTGGGCTAAAAATATAGAGGGCGTCCCATTTAAAATAAGTAAGTTTGATACGATAACTTTTTGACCTGACTCGGTAGATACGATTTTTAGGAGGGATCATATTCTACTTATACTATTATTAGTAATAAAAAATGTAGAGGTCAATTTTAAAATCGACAATTTTTCAATTTACCCTCGTATCTTTTAAACCAGCAAATATTTTTTAAGTTCTGCCTTTATCATTTTTAGTTTCTCCCAAATACATCTCATGACATGTACATCAGTTTTTTGATAAGTTCAATAATTACCGAGATACCCATGTCAAAAATGGGTAACCCTGTACAATTATACGCATCAGGACGTAAGGTGCTCTGCCTTAAACCCTAGAATCTATTTTTTATCAGTTAAAATAAAAATTATTAAAATTGGTTCATTATTTACGATATATCAGCTTATTACTTAGGACGTGAATTTTTGAATATTGCCTTATTAATTATGTTCTACATATTTTTATTGTATTTTAATAAGTTGAATACTTTAATTCTTATAAGCTTATTGTAAGCTTTAAAAATGAACACAAGTGAATGAGATATAGGATTATACTGTTAAGCTGACAAACATTGCTGTTGGCAATTCACAAATAAAAGTTTATGAAAAAACGACTATAATCTTTATTTGCGATGACAAATGATAAATTAACGGGGGAGAATGAGGCTTAAAGAATGAAATGGAAGAGGTTTGTCGTGTGCTCTTTATCCGCAACAGAAACGCGCTTTTAATATTGTTGAAGATGTTGGGTCGTCATCGTACGTTTGGGATTTAGGCCGAGCGATGGTTGAATAAGATTGCGGCTGCAAATATTTAGGTCAAATTTCTTTTGATTTAAGAGCTTTTTTGGTAGGAACAAGGCTTTTATATTTTGCGATTATTTTGTTATTTTTATACCGAAGTTAATATCTGCTCTGCTCTGCTCGGTTAGTAAATGAATTTATAAGAATTTAATTTGGCAGTATATTGTAAATGTAGTAAAATTGTGATATGAGTAAAATGAAAAAAGTCAAGAGCGAGTATTTATTTATTCTTGACAGATGTTAAACACGTTACAAATACGCCAAGCAGGCACTGAATAAAGTTAAAGTCAGTTGGTAGGTGGAAAAATACAATGACGTTTGGAAAAAGATTAAACTTAACTTGAATTCAAAAACAAAAAAAATTCATTCAATTCTATGGTCTATGTATTGTAATGCAATTTCTACATTTTTCGGTAACTTCGAAAAAAAAAATTGCATATTTCTAATACATTGGGTTACATGTAAATGTTGTGAAGATTACAGTAATTATCGTCCGAAGAGATTAAAATTCTGAGAGGCGTCCGGCAGGGATGCATCTTTTCGCCATTGTTATTCAATTTGTATTCCAATAGGAGGCTTTGGACGAGTGCGACGAGGGGATCATTGTCAATGGGACACTGTTCTCATTGCCGACTCACTGGAGGGGCTGCAGGAGCTGGTTAGCCGAGTGACAGCTGCGAGCTCGTAGGCCGGCCTAGGCCTGAACGTGAAGAACGAGTGGAAACTTTTAAATATCTTGGGTGTTAGCTGAACGAAAAATGGGACGGTATGCAGGAGATTAGAGCAAGACAAGAGCAAGCCCGTGCTTCGTTCCTGAGGATGCGTAATGTACTTTGCAGTAGAGATTTAAGTATGCCTCTGCGCATCCGATTGCTTCGCTGTTACGTGTTCAGCATAATGTTCTATGGACGCGATGAGTAAAAAATTGTAGGCCTTTAAAATGTGGACATACAGAAGGATCATGGGAATTTCCTGGGTAGAAAGAGTGCGTAACACAGAGATACTTCAACCTCTCGATAAACAACTCAAGATTCTGTTCACGTTGAAAAAGCGCAAACTGGAGTATTTTGGTCACATTTTAAGGAATGACAAGTATCGACCCTTAAAACTCATTATTGAAGGTAAGATCAAAGGACGGAGAGGCCCGGGTAGAAGAAGAATATCCTGGCTGAAAAACCTAAGACAATGATACGGAGTGAGCACCACCACATTGTTCTGTCGAGCTGTAGACACGGTTCAGATAGCGCTGATGATTGCCAACGTTCGCGGCATACAAGGCACCTGAAGAAGAAGAAGAAGTAATTTTAACCCCTGTTACTCCTTTATCTAGATTACTATTATTCTTGAAATAATTTACAAACTATTCAGGTCACTAAGGAAAGTCCCAAAAAAGTGACCACATTATTCTTTTCTAAATAACTGTATTGGTTAAAATCGTTTTTAAACCAAATTTGCAGGAAAATTTACAGAAGAATAAGTTCTCTTTAAATAAATTTAAAAATAATAATAGCGACTTAGATTTTTATGCAGAATAGGTTAAAATAAGAAGTTAAGTTAACAAGTTTTCAAAAATGAGTTCTTCCTTTTTTCATATAATTGGAACTTATACAGGGTGTTTTTAAACAGAATGTTAAAATTTAAACAATATATGTTTTATCATATAATCACTCTTAGATATTTTTATGAAATTTTGTACACACCCTTTTATCATTAAGGAGCATTTTTGCCTTAAAAGATTTTCTAAAATTTTACCAGTGACGTCCGTACGGGGTTTAAACTAATATTTTTAAAGAAAAAAATGGTACGCCACTGAGTTTTCTAAAAACTTATTTTCAAAATCCTCATTTATTTTTACCACTCTTGGTCTATCCGCCTGGCTTCGTATGCATTTCCGTCGGCAAGCCCATAAGTAAACTGCATGTCAGTTAATTCAAAATTAATGAAATTTACCATTTTTTTTTAATCAGTTTTTACATCTTACTCTAATAATAATTATTTAATAATAAAAAATCAATGCCGACCCTATTGTATTTATGCTCTACCCAGCTTACTAATTTTTATTTTTATAATATGCTTACCGTTTTCTTCTATTCAACTGTTGAATATCAAAAATGCTCCTTAATGATTATTATTGAATGTAGAACAAATCTGAGTACGTCACTGGATTCTACTTAAAAAACTATAAAAGTAACATTTTAGTTTGATAATCGGCACTCAATTAAAAAACACCCTGTATGTTAAAGCCTCTTATATTCTCAACAATACATTTTTTGAGATTTATCAAATATATACAGGGTCCGCAAACGAAGCGTGGACGGAAGATTAAATCGTTATCGAAGAACTTATCAACAATGCTAAAACAGCTTGAGATATTGGATTAAAAGCGACATGTTTTAAAAATATTTTACATTATACAGGGTGGCCCAAAAAAGTATGACAGCATAAAGTTATATTTTTTTAAATGGGACACCAAGTATTTTATTGCATATTTAGGTTCGTATCACTATCGTTTATAAGTGCCTTAAATTTCCGGAATAAAAAAAATCAAAAAAAAACAATCCAGAACTATTTTTTTAACCTCAATATTGAGTGAAATTTATGACAAGAGGTCTAGAGATACTATGAATGTAATTGCGTTTATTCATTTTATACAGGGTGTTCATAATAAGCCTTCAAAAACCCCACATTTTAAAATAATTTTTCTCAAGTTTTTCAAATGGAACACCCTGTATATTATTTGGCTATTTGTCGTAGAATTCATTTTTTTTGTAATACAAGCATATAAGTTATATCCAGCCGTTTTCGAAATAATTATAAATATCATAAATTATGTTGCTTAAATAGAGTTTTTATTGGGAAATTTTGTTATAGGCGACTAGACTAATAATTGTAAACTAAAGTAAATGTTCAAAATAGCTTCCTTTTACTATTAGAGTTTGCCGTATTTTTGTTATTTCGATATACATTTTACAAGCATACATTTTTGTTACTTTTATTTATTTAATTTTATTTTTTATTCTTAATTGAGTTGCCATGATTTTTTTTGTTTAGATTGTCACTATGACAGCAAAATAAAATTATTTCATTTGTTCAATCGTCGATATTAAGTACTAACTTAAACAAAATGTCGAATTTTGCAACTTTAGAAATGGTAAATATGATTTTCATACTGGGTGAATGTGCAAGAAATTGCATCCTCGCGAGCCGAGTATATTATTATGCTGAAAGATATCCAGATATTGAGAGAAAGCTGGGACCAGAAACCTTCGAGAAGTTGTTGCAAATGAACTTTACTTATGCATAAATGTAAACCATTAAAAAGTTACCGCTAGATTTTAAGAAAAAGTAGCAAAAATGTAGGCTTTTAAAATTTATATGGAAATAACTAAAATACGGTAAACTCTAAGAGTAAAAGGAAGCTATTTTGAACATTTACTTTAGTTTACAATTATTAATCTAGTCGCCTATAACAAAATTTCCCAATAAAAACTCTATTTAAACAACATAGTTTATGATATTTATATAATAATTTCGAAAACGGCTGGATATAACTTATATGCTTGTATAACAAAAAAAAAATTGTCTATGAATTCTACGTCAAATAGTCAAATAATATACAGGGTGTTCCATTTGAAAAACTTGGAAAAAATTATTTTAAAATGTGGGGTTTTTGAAGGCTTATTATGAACACCCTGTATAAAATGAATAAACGCAATTACATTCATTGTATCTCTAGACCTCTTGTCATAAATTTCACTCAATATTGAGGTTAAAAAAATAGTTCTGGATTGTTTTTTTATCTTTTTATTCAGGACTGCAAAACTTTTTTTTTTAGTTTTTAATTTATTTCTACGAAACTACAAAACCAAATTAAATAAAATTTGAGGCACTTATAAACAATAGTGATACGAACCTAAATATGCAATAAAATACTGGGTGTCCCATTTAAAAAAATATAACTTTATGCTGTCACACTTTTTTGGGCCACCCTGTATAATGTAAAATATTTTTAAAACATGCCGCTTTTAATACAATATCTCAAGCTGTTTTAGTATTGTTGATAAGTTCTTCGATAACGATTTAATCTTCCGTCCACGCTTCGTTTGCGGACCCTGTATATTTCATCGGCAATTATGACTAGTTTTCAGACCAAATGTTTCTTAACAGTTAATAACTGAATATCATCATATAATTAATTTTTTTTTATTAGTAATCCGTACTAAAATAATATTGTAAGCATAATTTCGAAAAAAGTATAATTGAATTTGTAATAAATTTAGTAAATCAAGTAAATACTAAAATATATTATAAATTTTAACACTATAGTATACACTAAAATGTATTGTAAATTTTAACAAACACTATAGTAAATTATTATAGTAAATATTTTATTGTACGATTTCCTATAAAATATTATATTAATTCGTACCAAAATAATTTTGTAAATATAATTTACAAAAAAATATAGTTCTTTTTGTAATAAATTTAGTTCAATCAAATATAATATGTTGCAAATTTTACAACGAATATAAGTGAAAATAATTTATTTATTTTTTTTAAGCACAGTAATTAAATATTTTTAAATGTATGGTACATTTTGCTGACGACGATTATGCTACTTTAATTATTTTTATTGTAAAAATGACCAGATTTAAATAAAATGAAAAAATGCTTTTTTACGAAAAGAGCTTAAATCAGATGCAACGGATCAATTAGGACTCGTAATTACTAAGGAGAACGGTAGAAGTGGTTATAGACAGCATTATATCGATCAGCGAAGTCAAGCGACGTGTGGCACGGTTAGTCCTTGGCTGGGTGACCGCTTGTGAATAACATGTGTCGAAATTTTTATAAAAGATTTTAGTAAATTTTACAGAATATTTTAGTAAATTTTATGGTTTACTAAATATTTTGGTAATTTTCACTTAAAAATTTTTGTTAAAATTTTGCTAGAATTTTATGGCCGTTCTTAACAGTTATTCCAGTCACATATAGAGTCATAAATTATGGTTGGTTCTACTATTCACTACAGTAAAGGTAACTAAGTTTTTCGTTCAGTGTATTCAGCATAATTCTTCTTATTTTAACCGGTCATATATGATATTCTAATTCGATCTTATTACTTGTAAATTCATTTTGTAAAAACTTATACTTTTGTAAATATTTCCTGCAAATTTGGTTTAAAAATGATTTTAAAAAATAAAGTTATTCAGAAAAGAACAAGTTGGTAACTTTTTGGCATACTATGTGTATACTCAAGCGTATAGGTCGGTAGATTAATGTGTTGGTATACTTAAAGGATAATTTCTTGTAGACTCTTTTTGAATATCTAGTTTGTATACTTGTTTTAAAAATTTAAGAGATAATACAATGTATCTGATAGGAGATCACCAGCTGACAAAAAGCCTCGATAGCCTAGAACATCAAAGACAGGTTGGTGATTTGACTCTCTTTTACAAAGCAGAAAGTTGTATACACGTCAACAACTTTTTTCACTATAGAAAGCCCAGATTCGACCATCACTAGAATACTGCTCTCATGTCTGGAGCTCTGCACCCAAACATACTCTTCGGCTACTGGATTCTGATCGGAGACCATGAGCTGACGAAGAACCTCGACTGCCTAGAACATCGAAGACAGATTGGGGATTTGACTCTCTTTTACAGATATTTTCAGGCAAGCTGCTCGGCTGACCTTGCCCTCTTAATTCCGCCCCGAGCGACGAATAGCAAAAACACACGACGAACCACTGCCGCCCATCCATATGTGGTTAAGCTTAGTATTCCTAGAATTTCATTATTTAAGAATTCTTTCATCTGGAGGACATCATCCTTGTGGAACGACCTTCCCGAGGTCGTTTTTCCCAACGAATATAACCTCCAACGATTCAAAACAAACGGCATCGCTTTTTGCGCACACGCACCACTCCCAGAGTGCCCTAAAGGATTTTTCCTATAGTGCTTGTGTTTGACCATAAAAAAAAACTCATAACTTAAAGATTTAACCAACGAATAGGAGTATTGTTTTTTAAATAACAAATACGTTAAAAAAATGACTATATTAGTCGACTTTTCCAAAAAAAAAATTTTTAAAAATGTAAAATTTGACATTTAACAAAAGCCCCATGGTCGCATTAATTACATCATTTTTGGTCTTTATTGAAGCAAAAACTTATGGTAAAGGCAACTTTTATCTAAATCAAACAATACATTTTTTCCCATATACGAGTATTTCCAACTTTAATATAATATAAGACTGAATATATACTGAATCAAATGAATTTACATGTTTTAAGCATATGCTTATAAAATGATTAAGTTTGAATATGATCTAAATGACCTAAAACCAATTATGCAATGTACCCTTAATCAAATAATCCAGAGTCAATTCTTATGTTTGGAAAAAATGAGCAACTTTCTATAATTAAAAATATATTACAGTGGTTTAGGTCAATGCCAATGGTAGGAAGTCTGTTAGTAAAGTTTTATTTACTTTTTAAGAAATACGAACTTTGAGTTTAATAAAAATGCTATATCAATAAAGTAAATTGGTTCCGAATTTTATTTTATTAGTAAAGATTTTATTATGGCTTTACCTCACAGAAGAATTATTTATATATTCCCCGATGGTTTTTAGTATTATGTTATAAATTATTTAAGAGCTAATTTAAAAAGGTTATTTCCTGTGTTTAGTTTTTCTAATTTATACAGTATCCGGAAAAAACTAGGGGATTATTCTATTATTCATAAAGTTTAGCAATATTGGTCTTAAGAATTATGTTCTTCCTTGCACAAGTAAGAAACTCTTATTGAAAACTAACTACTTAACTTCCGCTACTATTAAAATTGGTATTACTTTTGAAACAATTTGAACATTTTTATGTGATAATATGAAACAATGTCCTTAAGAGGCCAAGGCACGAAACTGATAAGTGAAAATTGAATAGTAAGTGATATACTAAACTCAATATGCATCGGCAGTAACGTCAATGTTCATCCATCACGTCACATGATACAACAAGACAAGGTAAGATATCTCACCGTCCCAATTTCGTCTGCCGCGCGCAGTGCCGTCACGCAGCGAGGGGTTTTTTAATCTCTTATGGAGGGTTACATTGCTGTCAGTGTTTTTTGAAAGTATTGAAAGGTTTTACGCATGTAATGGTATATGAAATGAAAGAATAATATATGGCAAGTATTTACGTATATTAATTTCATAGAAATATGACACATAAATATCATTAAGAAAAGAAAAGATTCCGACAAATTTTTGCCGCCATTTGAGCCGGTCGACGATAGCCGAAGTATGCCGAGAGCTGCTCGGCGACCGCTTCTGGCTTTGAAACAGCGTTGCCAGTCGTATACAATTGTAATATATCCTTTACTATTTCAACAATTCAATTTTTAACATTCTTGTTGTGGGGCTGCCCATATGAAATTTATGTTCAATCTGGAGGTGAGACCCCCATTTCATAGAAAAGTAACGACCTTCCTTTTCGTACTCTTTTTACTCTGACACCGATTTTTACTATTCTATTAGGTTTCGAACCGTCAACCTATTACTTTTGATCAAGGATCTCTGGCAACACTGCTGCATGCTTGCCGTAGTTTTCCATGGAAATTTTGTAAGTTCACCAGTAAGTTAACTGTTTTATGTTCACCAAATTTTTTTCTTATTTCCTCATAAAATGAGGTGCGCTGTGTTCGGTTGTGTTGGATAATCAGGCAAAGAAATTTGATAGAAATATAAGGTTTTTCCGTTTTGCTAAAAATAAAAACAACATATTAGAATGGATACGGTTGTGTTGTCGGAAGGACAAATTTAGTGTAACATCCCCAGGAATATGCTCAGCCCATTTTAATTCAGATGATTATGTGCGAAATCTAAGGGATGAATTACTGGGATATTCATCAAAAACAAGATCAGTACGAGTACTCAAAGAAGAAACTATACCTTCTAATAATTTGCCTTTGGCAAGAAAAGTTCAACAGAACGGTGGTCGAAAATATCGCCAGGAGCAAAGAGGAAAAAGGCAACTTATGGCAGGCTTTGCAAAAGGGTATGTAATTAATAAATAAATAAACTTAAATTTGTAATACATAAATGTTCAACTTTACAACATTAGTTTCTGAAATTCTTGTAGAACTGGTAGTTATTCTGATGTCGGCTGTGGTAATAAAGACTTAGGTGGATTATCAGGTGATGTGACAAAAATTGATTGAACATAAATTTCATATGGGGAGCCACACAACAAGAATGTTAAAAATTGAATTGTTAAAATAGTAATGGATATATTACAATTGTAAACGAGTGGCAGCGCTGTTTCAAAGCCAGAAGCGGTCGCCGAGCAACTTTTGACATGCTTCGGATATCGTCGGCCTGCCTAAATGGCGGCAAAAATTTGTCGGAATCTTTTCTTTTTTTAGTGGTATTTGTGTGTCATATTTCTATGAAATTAATATACGTAAATACTTGCCATATATCATTCTTTCATTTCATATACCATTACATGCGTAAAACCTTTCAATACTTTCAAGAAAGAGTTAAAAACACTGACAGCAATGTAACCCTCCATAAGAGATTTAAAAACCACTCGCAGCGTGACGTCACGAGCCAACGCCAAACCCGATGTGCAATCATACCTTCTGTCTTTATACCATGATGACGTCATTATGTAATTTTAAATATTATTTGACAATATTTTGAACTAGAAATTGCCATTGTCATCAGGTAATAAAATAACATACAGTATCACCATTAAAGTTGGAACCATATGCGAAAAATATTTACTTTTCGATTCAGTTAAAATTTAAATTTACCAAAAGTTTATGCCTCAATAATTCGACCTTTGTTAACTGTCAAATTTGACACACTTCGCTAAAATACATACCGGGTGGAACAGAATGGTTGGGAGTAAATTTAGTAGTGATTTCCTTGGCATTAATAATTTTTCCTTTCCTATAAATTTTTGCTTTAATTATTTTTGATTCCAAACTACAGGGTGTTAAAAGACTGGTTTGTAATAAAATTCTAATAAACAATAATAAATGTATCAACTACTAACTTACCAACTTAAGCTAATTATTAACTAATAATATTTAACAAAATAAAATGAATATTACAAAAGATGCTGAAAATGGAAAATGTTGTCCCTTAGCTTCAATGCATTTTTTGATAATTAAACTTTTTAACACCCTGTAGTTTGCAAGCAAAAATCAGTAGTGCAAAAATTTATACGAAAAAAAATTTTTTGCAAAGAAAATCACTGCCAATTTACTCCCAAGCTTCCTGTTACACCCTGTATAGGTAATTCATGAGACAGTAACTTTGAGTTTACTTTCAGGTCTCTTGGAGAAAATGGATTATTTCTTTTATACTTTAAGAAGCCAAGAATTTTTTTTTTAAAATATGGAGATTAATTGACTATTTTAATTTTTTTTTTGTAGTATTTTATATTAATTAATTTATATTGTGGTAATTATTATTTACTGTATGCATTATTTAATATTCCTTTCAATGGGCGTTAAAAGTGCTTTGCGAATTAAATAAACATTATCTTATAAACAAAAAAGAGCATTTTGTTATTCCCATCTATTTCTAATATTTCAAAATGAAATTTCCTAAAGGGGAGCAAATTTACGATAAAGAAAATATATTATATTCGATAGGTAACAAAGAATGTAATAAACTTAATTAGATTTATCTGCTCGTTGAAATATCGCATATAATTTTCGTTCACATTAATTTTACCAAAATTAATTACCAAAACTAATTTGTAATTTAACCGGAAGCCATATCAGACAAAAATGTTTTTACAGGGCAGACGTTTAATTGAAAAGAATTTTGACCCAAATGCTCGTCACAGAATTTCATCTACTATGTCGCCCAAACCCCAAGCGGTCGACTTCTTTCACGTTATAGTCAGTGTTCAATTTCTCAGATATTGCATTCCCCAAGTAATTTTATTCTTGAACAATGATTATCAATCTCAGGGTTCTACAAAGGGGTATTTGCTATATATTTTGTCTTATAGTTCTTTTTAATTGATTTATATTTGGAAGTTATGAAATTAATAAGTAAGTTCATAAGCAATCGATGCCCATAAAACCTGTAATCAAATTAGTGTTTCTTACAGGCTTCTCGTCGATGAGTTTTTAATGAAGTAACTTCTTGAGTATGCTAGAGACAAACTACATAGTGCAGTTCCTTAATGTCCCAATCCCCCCATCCCCTTCCCATTACCAACCCGCACATTTTTTTTATAAAATTTGTTGGTTTTTATAGGGGAAGGCAAACTTTACATCAAGATGACAGTTCTGTCAAAATAGCTGATGGGTGCCATCTTGGTAAACAAAATTTAATAGGAAGAAAATAGACGATAGAATACGATACATCCTTTTGATGGTCCTATCGAATAATTTACGGTATCAAAATATTACTTCTCTATCCACACCTAAAAGAAAATGACGGCGTTTTAAAAATTGCATCGTTATTATTTTTTATTATCCTTTATTTCATTTACCGTATTAGAAAAATAAATACAACTTGGCATATTGAAGTAGGAATCAGATAGCTACACTTTCTTGTATAATTTTTCACGATGCAAAAATTTAAAATGGCAGAAGAGCGCCATTTTATTAAAAAAAAATGAATAGGAATTGTGATCTTGCGATACATCATTTTAAGTACCTTACGATCCCAGAATATTGTGTCTCTATTCGTTCCCCCAAAAAAATGATGACTTTTTAAAAAGTAATACTTACTGTTTTCTTCATTTGTTATTTTAGTTCAGATTTTACAACTTGGTATTAGGCAGCCAAATCAGCTTCTTTATGCCAAGTTGAAAAATCTAAATAAAAATAACAGAAGAAAAAATATTAACTATGATTTTTTAAAAGCCGCCATTTTGTTTTGAGTATGGATAGGGATAGAATATTTTGGTACCGTAAAGTACTCTACAGGACTTTTCAAATGATGTATCGCAAAACCCCCACTTCCTATTCAACTTTTTTTAAATCAAAATGGCACCCATCCGCCATTTTGAACTTGAACCCATTGGCATCTGCAAGACAGTTTAGCTCTCTGATTCCTACACTACACTTTGCCAAGTCGTTTTTATTTTTCTAAGACATGAAATGAAATAAATGATAATAACTCTATGTAATTTTGAACACACACGTTGAGAAGTAATATATTTGCATCGTAAAGTATTCGATAGGGCCTTCAAGAAGATGTATGTAATGCTTCCTATTTAATTTTCTTCACCAAGATGGCGCCCATGCGCCCCTTTTATAGTTAGAACTGTCATTCTTGCGTCAAAAGATAGATTACCTTCCCCTATTGTCGACACTCAAATTTTGTACTATCAAATTTACGGGTCAAAAGAAGCCGGGTGGGGGGAGGGGAGGGGAAGAGAACATTAAAGAACCGCCCTATATATTTTTTTTATTCAGTGTTTCATTCTCGAAACATGTAGTATCTTGCAATGTTGCCAAACATGATGTAGTAAACTCAAATTTCATTTGAGACGTTATAAATAAATAATAAAATACTTATCGGTTAATAATTGTTTAATCTTATACCTAAGTAATAAGTAAATCCTGTGCGTCTTCAAGTTTTCACACCACATTACACTAAATCCTTTTTTGACAGGAAATTTTACACACATACAATTATGATTCTTAAAATACTTTAGATATCCTTATTTCCCTTTGTTATGTGTTTTCCCCGGGTCCTCCTGTTTGTCTATAGAATGCTCTGATCGGCCCAGAGCGGGAAGAGTGTGACCTTGTATTCTTCCTGTCAGGGAATTGAACTACCTTAATCTAAATGTTTGAACGATCGAATCAATAAACGAATTAGCGACCGGCCCGAATGGCAGACCTGCCAAAGCCAAAAAAAAAAATTTCAAATTAGTTTTTTAGAATTGTTAGTATAAATTCATTATTAGTCTCGACACATTTAAATCACTCAAACACGGCACTAAATCATTAAGTGGTGAAATTAAGTTTTATTAGAAGAGTCCAAAAGTCACCCATCATATGGAAGTATGTTATTTAGAGTATTTGTTCGGGCTTGTTAATTTGAGAATAAAATTTGTTGATCAATGCTAAATAATTCTGAATATATCCCCTTTTCCTCTCGTGCGTCTCATAATCGGCTTTTGGACATATTCCTACCAAGTACATTACTTGCATATTTTTTTACGACTTTGACATATCAGACTTGCGGTGTGTACCTAAATCAATCACTTAGAAGGCGATCGAATCAGTCACTGACCGCTTTCGAAACGATCCAATCTTTTCAATCAATCATTCAAACTTCTGAATTATGAATGCAGAGCACATCAGCCTTAATATTTATCGGTCTATTGCGGATTGGTTGAGATCATCTTAGAATATAGTCATCCTTATTCAATGCACAAAAGTATGCATTATATTTTATTTCCTTCGAGAGTGTTGCGACGCTGACCACAGCGCAAAAGTGGGTGACTGAATTGTTTGTCTCTGTTGCTATTAACGCAGCAGTTGTTAGTTTCAATATTTCCTATCCTTCGTTCTCTGTTAAACAATAACCGGTTTGCGGCTCCCAGGTCTGATGGTTGATTGACTGATGTTAATCGGTAAGGATTCAATCATTCAATAATTTGTACTGATACAATCTTTCTAATTAAATCATTCACGATGGACACACCTCTACAGACAGTTTGATATTGTCAGGTTACACGGAGTAGACCTGTAACTCGGACTAAAAATAAAGCTCGATTCTACAACGTATAAAAGGCCGGCGACAAACCTCTCCTATTTCGCTCTTTAAGCCCTATTCTGTCCTTTTGATTGATCACTCGTCATCTCGGATAAGGGCCGACGTCGCTTTTTTTGTGGACTTTTAAGTGCAAATTGAACTTGAGGTGTTTCTTTTACACTTTTCAGCGTTTTTGTATTTCACTTTTTCGAATCAATTTCAGGCGCTATCAGAGATTTATCTTGTGAAGTGTATTTTATTGTATTTCTTGCTTTATTTGCAACAGAATGGAGTTGTTTTCTATATATTATGGACTTTGAATAGATTCCAATAGAGTTATTTTATTAATGCATACAATTATTATACATACAGTGTGTCCCAGGATAAGCGAATCTGTAAAAAAATTTCGAATTGAAATTTGACCATTTGGAATCTATGCATGTTTGATTAGAAAATAAAATTTAATATACAGGGTGTTATGGAAATGACATATTATATTTAAATGGGTGGTTCCTTAGGTGTAATAGAGAAGCGCTACATATTTTATTTTTTTAAATCGAGCGTTTTAAAAGTGGGATAATAAACACTCCTACTCACAGGTCAGTCCGTGCTACTATACAACATTTCACCCAGAGCCAATGGCAATGTTGCCAAACTTAATGTAAAACTGAAATTCCGTTCGGCGCTATATGAAACTACTTCGCTCAGCCGATGTAGGGCGTCAAGAGGTCATTGGCATTATTACTATTCCATATGTTTTTTCGGGTTGTTTAAAACATAGTCCGTCTTAAATGTTCTTCAATTAATTGTACAGAAAGGCATTACAGAATGGAAAAGTGTTTAAATTATTTTATTTCGTCTAAAGAGTTGTACATATTATGACAACACCGGCCAGAATTCCTTGATTGCTTACATGTATCGCAGTG
Organism: Barypeithes pellucidus; assembly: GCA_963991005.1. Taxonomy (NCBI): domain Eukaryota; kingdom Metazoa; phylum Arthropoda; class Insecta; order Coleoptera; family Curculionidae; genus Barypeithes; species Barypeithes pellucidus. The sequence continues at coordinate 31,492,159 of OZ022556.1, read as the reverse complement.
CCACACAGGTGTTTTTCTGGTTTGACGTCAGGTCACTTTTACCGCTGAATGAATTGAAAGCGCCATTTATGGCTATTTTTATTCAATTTGTTTTTATCTCAGGAATTGCCGGTTTAAATATAATACGTCATTTCCATAACACCCTGTATTTTTATTTTTATGAATTCATACAGGCCTTGATCGGAGCATTATTTTTATTTTCTGTCTAGGTCAAGCGCCTCTTTTTTACAAAATATCGAAAAGTTTTATTAAGAAAAGTTACTCGGAATTCAAAATCGTGATTGTGTGCTTTAGTAACCATTAATTAGAAATTTCTTATGTCTTCAATTTCCTCATCATCTGTCATATTAGCCTAGGACATGAAATTTGATCATCAGATATTATTTCAGAAAAAATCTTTTCTAATAAATGTATTTACTGCCATTTTTTTTCCAAAAGGCACCGCTTGTGGGTATATATTAAAACTAGTCTAGAATACTAACCATCAATTTTACTCTAATAAGGTTTAAAACTAGGTACTTATCTAAAGTCAATCCCATGATATCCCTTAAGTCTATCTATTAACTATTCACACTATCACTGTCCTGTCTGACACTCTATACTAGGTGGAGTGGTTTTGTTCTCTTCAATCTCCTGACATTGTGGTGGTTGTCCAGTAGTTGTATGGCTTCCAAGTTGTCGTGAAGATGTCATCTTGCCTCATGTTTGGCAGCATACCTCTTAATCTGTTCTTTAACAGTGGGAATTTCTAAGTCACGAATATCCGCATTGCGCACATACCAAGGGGCATTTACATGCCATGAAGAATTTTTTTTTTTGTTTAGAGGTTTCAAAAAAATGCAAAAATCTATGTCTGATGGCTATTAAATTCGGTACGTTTGCATAAGTTTGAATTACGAGCAACTTTTTTTAATGAAATTTTTCGATATTTTGCGAAGAAGATGCACTTTACCTAGACAGAAAATAAAAATATCGCTCCGGTCAGGCCTGCTTGATTTCATAAAAATCAAAATATGTTAAATTTAATTTTCTAGTGAAGCAGGCCTAGATTCCAAGTGATCAAATTTCAATTTGAAAATTTTTGTCGATTACATGTATAGGCTTATCCTGGGACATACTGTAGAAAAATATTCAGAATTTGTTTCTTTGAATTATTTATTTAAATTTTCCCCTTTCGTGTAGATTAGGTCAGCAAAAAGGATACGGTCATCAAATTAAAAATTAATAACTAAAGTAGATTTTTCCTTAAAAATATTTCAAAATTTTAGGTGATCTGGAAAGGAAAATCCAGTTTGATATGAACATAATATATAGGGTGCTTCTTAATATGCTAATATTTAAGCAGGTTATTCTGGCGTTCATTTTTAGCAAAAAACTTCATCTGAACATATGTCCTAGACGTCCTAACTATTGAGATACAGGGTGTTAAAGATTTTCAAAAAATTTAATAATTTGTTAATAAATAATACATATAATATATAATAATACATACATGACAACTAGACTAGGAAGACAACTGAACTGTCTATGTTTACAAAACAAAATCTGCTTCTTACCTACTAGATCCTTTTTAATCTTTGTTAATACCTAATTTCATAACAGAGTGCAAATGAATGAATTTAATTTTTTATACGAAAATTGTACGTCAAACCACACAAAATCAATAGACGACATATTTTGTTCACGAAGGCATGAAATTTAAAAAAAAAAATTATTTAAAAAAAAAAGAGGTGCCATTCTTTCCTTCAAAAATACCAAGGTCAATTCCCGCACGAACGCCACTGGTCGGAATAAAAAACATGATATACATCATAAAATACCTCTTAATGAAAAGAAAGTGTGAAAATTTAAAATATCTAGAACATTATCACAGATATTAATAAAAAAAGAGATTTTTTTGATAATATTTAACACCCTGTATGTCAAAAGTTAAGATGTTTAGGAAATATGTTCATATGAAGTTTTTTTCTGAAAATTGACAAAAAATAAACTCATTAATTATTAGCGTGTTTTTAAACTTTAACAACCTGTATATCATTAGCGACTAACCCTTTACTAAGGTATGTTTAGTATGTGTAGAATCTGTGGTTAATCTATGGCGCATTCATTATAAACCACCTTATACGTACAGGGGGTCCATTTTTGGGTTTGTTTAGTTAGTTAATAATTCATTAAGGCGAATAAGAACCACGTGTAAAACATGTCTAAGGCATAATGGAGAACAATTTGAGGAATATTTATGAGGGAGTTCAATAAATTTTCAATTTTTGTGTATAATATTTAATCACACCAGTATTTTTTTTAATAACCGTCATGACCTACTAAGCAAAAATGGTATATTTTTGAAAAACGTATATTTCGGGCCTAATACTAAGACTGAAAATAAAGTGTTATATATTTTTGAGAAGTTTGTTACAAACTAAATTATATTATTAAAAAATATATAGGGTGACCCATTTAAAAAAAGCAAATTTGTTTATTTTCCTTGAAAACTATTGAATGTAGAAAAAAGTGAGTACGTCACTGGATTCTACATAAAAAACTACAAGAAGATCATTTTATTTCTTTTTGATACGTTACGGGGTAACCGAGATATAGGGGGGGTGTCCCAAAATGCACAACTCTCAAAAACATCCCGTATATCAAAAACAAGGCGGCCTAAAAAAATTCTGATTACGGTTTGACAAAAAAGAAACACAGTGCTGCGAAAACCACAACCCTCTATCTTTACTAATAACGGAGATAACCCCGTAAAACTACCCAAAAATGGACACCCTGTATATAATAACTCTGAAAATTAAAAATTTTAACTTTATATTATGTGTTTCCGTGTTCGAGAAAAATGTATTTCATTTTTTCTTAAAGCACGGTAGATCTTTGACGAAAACGAAAATTCCTGTAAAAAATAAATGGTAAAGTTTTGCCCCAGTGACTATTCACCTCAGGCTAGGGTTTGAAAAAGTAACATCGAAAATATAAATCGTTTGTAAAGCTCCGACCTTCGGGTCTGGCAGGGACATTTATTTTGGCATTTGATCTATATTTTTGCATTTAAATAGCTTTGTAACTTAATAAATAGCTCGCTAAATTTTTTTATTTCCACTGATGGGTCAAAGTTAGTAGAAAAACTTTCATTGTATCTTTTTATCAAATTTTTCAAAATTATGGAATAATAGACTTTAGGCCACGCGCTACAACGTTCCAAAAGAAAAACCTGGTGCTATTTAGTGTTTGCAGTGAATCCTATCACCGGATAATAACAATCTGACGTGACATTACGGACATGCTTGCTTATTTCTAGTTATTTTTAAATGAAATTAGTTATTGGAAAATAAAACAAAAATGTAGTTATCTGCTAGTTGAATCTCTTTTGTATTTTATTTTTAGTAATTTGCTAGTTTTCATTATGTCTCATCCACTGGTTCACTTAGAGGGACCACCACGGGCCTGCAACCCCCCTCCAAACCCCGACAAAGACTTAAATAAATCTCTGCAAAGCTCCAAGATCTAAAAGTAGTAAACTTAGATAAACATTTTATTACACACTACATAATCAATTGCACGGATTCTCACCAACCGTCTACTTCTCTTGTAGGTTCATTTAGTAAGAGCGATTTTAAACCTAAACTATTAAGAATATCATGCATATAATTCTTAATTTCTCAGGTAAACAAACTGTCCACCTTCAAGTCGACACACAAAAGTACTACATGATATATAACTAAAATAAATCGGAATTTATTTAGCCTCATAAAAGAAATGAAACATCTACAAATTGTTTAATTAATATTAAAAAGCACATTTGTTTCTTTAACGGTGGCATCAGCTTAGGCAGAAGGAACGCCATAATTATATTCCATAATTATTATTTTTCATCTAAAGAGTTTAATAAAATATTAGTGCACTACTAAGTGCGATTTACTAGACACACAAACAACTCAATATACAGGGTGTTATGGAAATTACCTATTATATTTAAACCGGCAATTCCTGAGATGAAAACAAAAATGACGCATTGATTTAATATGCCCTGAGCATGACCTGATGTCAAACCAAAATTAAGCACGTGGTGACACTGGGAGAAAGGTAAACAAAGCAACATACGGCGAAAAACGTCAGTCGATTTTGAGCAATGTTGTCACATTTTCATGGTAAACTCTTTAGAAAGTCAATAACCGCTTGACCTATTCGAAGTTTTTTATTTTTCAGGGTACATTATTTTAAATTTTTATGTTCAGTTCAGTTCGCTGGGAAACAATCTCTGATTTATAAACTTGAACTGACTCGAACGAACCGCCTCGGAGTTTATAAATGGTCAGGTATGTTCTCATTTGTTCAATTCGAACGACCACAAAACCAAAACCACATAAATTCACATTAGTTTTCGCGTAGATTTGTATTCATCTCATGAACACATCTAAGTACCATTCCATCTAAATTAGCATAAAGCCGTTCCCATAAAAAAATAACTGAAGGTGTCTGTGCACTGGATTCCTTACTCGTGCTAGTATCCTGGACTTATTTTCTAAGTAAGCTACATATTTATTTTTATAAGGAACTAAAATTATACATTTTTACACTTTGGCAACATTGCGCGTAACATGTATTTGTGATACACTGCCACAAGGTGCTATGATTCATTACCACGGAGTCACCTGTGAGTAAGAGGGTTTGTTACCCCACTTTTAATACGGTCGATTTGAAAAGTCACCCATTTAAATATAATACGTCATTTCCATAACAACCTGTATAATTATCAAACTTTTAAATATAAAATAAACTATAATAAAACGATTGGAAATACACTTTTAAAACTTATTAGTACCAATTAAACTTTCAACTTTACAGCCCACCACTAATCTCGGGAATTTTATTGAGTTTCTCAAGCAGCTGATTGATGACATATTTTACAAAGAGCTATTACAATCCAACGTCTTATTGACAGGAAAGAGGACGTAATATACTAGCCCTAAATTAATAAAGAGGCGCAAAACTCCGTCCGTCGTATCTTAAAGCACATTATGTGTTCATTCCTGCAAGCGGCTCATGCTTATCGACGAATAGTTGCCAAGGGTTAAAAATTATAAAATCACCAACACAAGATAGTGGCCTCAAGAACCGACTAAAATTTAACTATATTTAAATTAATTAAAGGGTGAGTTAATAATAATAATAATAATAATACTATTAAATAACATTGTCTTTCCATAATAAAACATCATCAAAAACTAACCAAAAAAAATTATATATATTTCAAAAATATTGTTTAAGTTTAAGTACAGGTCAGTTCCTGTTTATTCCACTAATTTAGATGTTGATGACACAAAAGTATTTAAGGAAATTAAATGATAGAGCAACAGATTTAAATTTTAAAATAATTTAGGATCAATAGCATTTTTTAACTACTGCTACTAACTGCTGAGCATCAATCTGGGAGGAAATATGTCTTGGCATAAACACGTTGTGGCAATCGCAAAGGCAGCTTAGTTACATCTCCACAACTTTTGACACGTATCACTAGAACTAACTAATATCTGGAGCTCTGCACCTAAGCATACTCTTCGGCTACTAGATTCCATCGGAAGGAAAGCCATTCGTCTGATCAGAGAGCACGAGCTGATCATTCGTCTGATCAGAGAGCACGAGGTGACCGAGAACCTCGAAAGCCCAGAACATCGAAGACAGGTTGGTGATTTCACTCTCTTTTGCAGATATTTCTATGGCAAATATTTGACTGACATTGCACGTTTAATTCCACCTAGAATGACGAATAGCGGAAATACATGGCCCACCACTACTGCATAATCCATGTGTGGTTCAACTTAGTACTCCTTAAACGTCTTTGTTTTAGCATTCCTTGATTAACCTCTGGCCCAAAATCAACGGATTTTGCTAGTAATTTGTCATAACAAAAGGAACAAAAAACCTTTGGTAAATACGGATATACCTGGTGGTGCGTCCGAACAGGACACATAGGATTTCTCATGTAAATTGCGAGGTGGACAAATATTCGTTCCCGTATTGATTATAAAGAAAACTTTTATTAAGACCTTTTAAAGAGAAAAATGAGAGTAAAAGGTTTACCAAATTTGAACTTTTTTCCATATACCGTTTTTAAGATATTAAGAAAATTCTGTCTTCAAACTAGCTTAAATTTGAAGTACGATTATGTTTCTTCTTAATTCAGTTTAAAATAAAAATACCAGTAATCATCTTTATGATCAGGTTTACACTTCTCAGTGGATTTTCCTAACCGACCTATTCCAGACTGATCAACAATATGACAAATAATTTAAAAAATTGATTCTAAAGGTAGCTTTGCTAAATAAAAAACTGAATTTCAGCAGTTTGCGATAGAATCTCGCCATACCAACTGCCCAATGTAAGAAGGGAGTTTTATAATCGTTTTGGATATTCTTTGGCGGCTAACGGAGGTTGGTTGAGCATCTACCTAAACATTAATCAAAATAATTCATACCACTGTAATAGTATAGTAAGATACAAGTTTCATAAGACATTATCTTAGAGTACGCGTTTAATTTAGAAAACGACCCGCGAAGCGGGGAGTTTTCTGAAGTGCAAGTGCTCTAGTTGTCTTATGATTCGTTATAGATTGAGCATATTCATAGATGAATCCCGGGAACTATTAATTGAATTTAAACCTAAAAGTACAATTTTCAGCCATCTGAATGGTTCCATTGAATTTCATCTCACACGCCAAGACCAGCTTTTCACATCTTCAATAAATTTTTTTGCTTCATTCATTCTATGTCAGGGTCTAAACATGTATTTTTTGAACAGATTCGATCCTCAGGGAATGTTAGCAAAGCAAACACATATATATGTTGCCAAATTCTTTTAACGAAACATGTTGTTCCTATTGATGCCATTACCTCTTTTTGTTTAATGCAAATTGATTTGTTAGTATAACTAGCCAGAATGCGGCGTGCTGGTTTTCGTATTTGTGAAAGTTATTCAATTTCGATAGGTACGATATTTTAGAGATACGTCTTTGTGGTATAACTTAGAGATTTATAGGTTTAACCGACCTATTCCAGACTGATCAACAATATGACAAATAATTTAAAAAATTGATTCTAAAGGTAGCTTTGCTAAATAAAAAACTGAATTTCAGCAGTTTGCGATAGAATCTCGCCATACCAACTGCCCAATGTAAGAAGGGAGTTTTATAATCGTTTTGGATATTCTTTGGCGGCTAACGGAGGTTGGTTGAGCATCTACCTAAACATTAATCAAAATAATTCATACCACTGTAATAGTATAGTAAGATACAAGTTTCATAAGACATTATCTTAGAGTACGCGTTTAATTTAGAAAACGACCCGCGAAGCGGGGAGTTTTCTGAAGTGCAAGTGCTCTAGTTGTCTTATGATTCGTTATAGATTGAGCATATTCATAGATGAATCCCGGTAACTATTAATTGAATTTAAAACTAAAAGTACAATTTTCAGCCATCTGAATGGTTCCATTGAATTTCATCTCACACGCCAAGACCAGCTTTTCACATCTTCAATAAATTTTTTTTGCTTCATTCATTCTATGTCAGGGTCTAAACATGTATTTTTTGAACAGATTCGATCCTCAGGGAATGTTAGCAAAGCAAACACATATATATGTTGCCAAATTCTTTTAGCGAAACATCTTGTTCCTATTGATGCCATTACCTCTTTTTGTTTAATGCAAATTGATTTGTTAGTATAACTAGCCAGAATGCGGCGTGCTGGTTTTCGTATTTGTGAAAGTTATGCAATTTCGATAGGTACGATATTTTAGAGATACGTCTTTGTGGTATAACTTAGGTTTAAAATTATTAAAAATGTCTTGAAGTAATATGCAGGTTCATCTTTAATGACATAATGTTTCAGGCTATGATTCCTCAGGTTATTTTATGAAGACAAGTTTATATGAACAAGATTTGTTCGCAACGGTTTAAATGTTTTGCTACCGGGTGTTAAAATTTTAATTTTATATACACTACGCTAATTAATTTTCGAATATTCAACAATTCACTTCCTAATGAATAAGCTGTTATTTCGTTAATAATAAACCTATTTTAATAATTATTTTAACAGGTAGAAAACAGATTCTATAGTTTAGGGAAAAGCAGTTTACGTCTTGATATGTCTATGTACGAGGTACTCTAGATATTATTTTCATTTTTGGTATGCCTTAATAGGATATAAAGTCGCCAATTTTGGTATAGTTATTCTATCGATCCACCAGAGTGGCGTCGCTTGCAATATGTATTCTGATTTTTTATAAAAATAGTATACCACTAACATTTTTCATATGAATACTTGTACTGATTAGTAGGGGTAATTGTACATGGGAATGATCTATTGAGTTTTTCTCGGCAAGTGCACCGTTCGTGATAAAAAAAATAAGATAGATCTATTTTAGTCTTATAGTTTCAACCTTAATTTGAAAATCCTTAACAAAATTATTAAAGAACAAACTCCTTTTTCATAATTCAATAATAAATTGACCTCATCAACTGTGCAGAATAGTAACATTTTGCTATAGCATCTTGTACTTAGAGCAACCCTTCAATTATTGTCGAAAAATTCTCTGCCAAATGAGCAATACGATATCAACAAAGCACACTAAATAAACAAGCAGTCAGTTTTAGTCGTGTATTTTTTTGTAATCTTCCTTGATGAAAAATATCATTTCTCTGTAATAACCGACCTCGCAAAAACAACCTACGCTTTTAACAATATCGTTTTGTTTGCTTGAAAAACATACATAGTCGAGATTTTCATTATTTTCCCGACTTCTTTTATAAACATTTTGTATCATTGTGGTTTGTGCACATCTTTTTAATAAATCTGGTTTCCAAACATTTCAAGTCGAAAAAATTTTAAACAGAGTATTTTATACGGAATGATTTCTTATATATAGATTTGAAATGAACAATATTGTTTCAAGTTAAGGTGTATTTTCCTAGTAACTTGGGAGTTATTGAGCAAAATGTATATTAAAAATGGTAAGCTAGGAAATACGGATTTGACACGTTACTGACAGTGCATCAACAAATAATTGACTACATTCAGCAGAGCCCATCGATTTATAAGCGATTTTTAATCGGTAAAGTCATGATGCGCATCGATTTGTAGTTCTGCTGAATGAATTTTGTCGTCAGTTTTTTGTTTGGTTAGGTTTTTTCTAAATATTTTCATCAAATTTTACATTTTTTCTGTGCGAAATGGATAATTTTATTTTTAATGCTATACTCTTCACTAACGGAGATCGTGTATAATATGTTTTTATAATTATAATTCAATTCTTTCGTAATTTTTTTATAAATTTTATTCCTCAATCTGACAAAAAACGCTGACATAAGTCGCTGTCAAATCACAAATCGCTTTTTATATTCGATGGAAAAAATGGCGTCCGATTTCCGTTCGATTGTGAAATCGATATTTTTTAGTGCATTCAGCAGATGATTACTAATCGCTTATAATTCGATAGGTTCTGCTGAATGCGCCCAATGATTGGAAATTGGTTACAGTACTGTCAATGTTAAGGTTAGGGACAGGTTTTGAATAAAAATGATTATTCAATAACTGTAGTAATCTTTCTATGTACTATGGATTCGACAGAAATTATTTACTTTAAAATTCTAACTTTTAACCTTTTTTAAAGTTTTCCTACATTATTTTCTGCCATTTCTCGTATTTCCATCGGAGTACAACTTTCTTCCTGACTCATTTTTATTAACTTATATATTATTAATTATAATATTTTTAATTATGACGGATGGGAAGAAGCTTTGTTGTGTTCAATTGTTTCTATCATGGCATATTTGATACTTGTAACATTTTATTAAATTGTAAAAGTGTTGCCAACCCAAAAAGAAAATATTAATTCAAATGGAAAAAATCTACTATATTTTTTAAAGTTTGTCATACTTTAAAGACCCAAATTGAAAAAGTATTATAAAATATACGGTTCATAAGACAACTAGAGCACTTGCACTTCAGAAAACTCCCCGCTTCGCGGGTCGTTTTCTAAATTAAACGCGTACTCTAAGATAATGTCTTATGAAACTTGTATCTTACTATACTATTACAGTGGTATGAATTATTTTGATTAATGTTTAGGTAGATGCTCAACCAACCTCCGTTAGCCGCCAAAGAATATCCAAAACGATTATAAAACTCCCTTCTTACATTGGGCAGTTGGTATGGCGAGATTCTATCGCAAACTGCTGAAATTCAGTTTTTTATTTAGCAAAGCTACCTTTAGAATCAATTTTTTAAATTATTTGTCATATTGTTGATCAGTCTGGAATAGGTCGGTTAAACCTATAAATCTCTAAGTTATACCACAAAGACGTATCTCTAAAATATCGTACCTATCGAAATTGCATAACTTTCACAAATACGAAAACCAGCACGCCGCATTCTGGCTAGTTATACTAACAAATCAATTTGCATTAAACAAAAAGAGGTAATGGCATCAATAGGAACAAGATGTTTCGCTAAAAGAATTTGGCAACATATATATGTGTTTGCTTTGCTAACATTCCCTGAGGATCGAATCTGTTCAAAAAATACATGTTTAGACCCTGACATAGAATGAATGAAGCTAAATAATTTATTGAAGATGTGAAAAGCTGGTCTTGGCGTGTGAGATGAAATTCAATGGAACCATTCAGATGGCTGAAAATTGTACTTTTAGTTTTAAATTCAATTAATAGTTCCCGGGATTCATCTATGAATATGCTCAATCTGGGAGAAAATACGTCTCGAAATAACCACGTTGTGGCAATCGCTAAAACAGCTTCGCAGAAACTTGTACTTCTCCGGACTAAAAGGTAATAACTTTTCACACGCTACAAAGCCCCTATTCGTCACTCATAGCTAGAGCTCTGCACTCAATCATATTCTTCGGATACTACGAGTTGACCAAGAATCTCGATATCCTAGATAGAACATCGAAGATAGGTAAGTTGGTGATTTTAGTGTTTTTATAGATATTTCCATGGAAATGTACTACTGACATTGTCCAATTAATTCCACGTAGAGAGAGAGAATGACGTTCCTGAGAACGTGCTCCCAGTATATATAATCTCCAATGATTCAAAACCAATGCGAATCGCTTTTTCATTATAGTGCCTGTGTTTGATTATAATAAAAAATTATGGTCGTTTAAATATTCCTTCTCCTGACCTACGAATATTAAATACATACAATTCTTATCGGGCTATTTTGTTCATTTAGTAGTTCGACCCGACCATACATTCTCTTCACCCTTATAAAACTGTCATTCCGTTCTGCAATCGGAGACGAGTAGTGGCTAACACCTTCATCCATTATTCAAGGACGCTCCGGGATGCTTTCCTCTTAGATTTCATGTATTGGTCTATACATATTTAAAATAAAAACTCAAACAAATGGAGATTTAAATGTGTTCGTTCGGATTTGTTCATTTTAATATAAATTTAAAATTAAATGTATTACGTCCTTATTTGAAGGTATTACTTGATAAGTATTAAAATATGGGATATTTCAATCTTTTTACTTGCCCTTGTGTGCTGATTTGCAATATTATTTTTTCTACAAGTGCCCCCTAAGGGCCTCTTTTCATGAATGCTCTATTTACCGAAAATGGCGCATTCCAGACCTCTCCGAGAGAGCGTGCGGTAGAGTAGGAAAATATAGGATATTTCAATCTTTTTACTTGCTCTTGTGTGCTGATTTCCAATATTATTTTTTTTACAAGTGCCCCCCAAAGGGCCTCTTTTCATGCATGCTCTCTTCACCGAAAGTGGCGCTTTCCAGACCTCTCTGAGAGAGCGGACGGGAAAGTATCGAAGCGGGTGGAACATTTTACTGCCCGCTCCTCATAGTTTTTTTAACTGATAAATAAATAAAACCAGAGATATCGAGTGCCGGATTTGAACCCGCGACTCTCAGATCGCCAGGCGTACACTCTGCACTTGATTTGTCACATCCTGACTAGGTATAGAATATGAGTGCATGAAGTGTGCCCATTTTTGTCAATTTCGTGTACCAAATATTCCTTCTTTTTCAATGAATTAAAAAATATGATTAATAAATTATAGAAACCCTTCTTCATAAAATATAATAATTATCGATGGATCTACTTTACTTCGCATTTTATTATTGTGGTCTTAATCTAATTATAGCGCTAAAAGCAATTCTATTATCCTCCACTACATTTTTTTATCCTCTGATGCGATTGTATCGCCATCGCGATCGTGATCGCGTATGTGTTCCACGTGTTACGACGACATCTGATCGGCATGCTTTTTTTTTATGATCAAACTATAGGAAAAAACCTTTAGGGCACTCTGGGAGTGGTGCATGTGCGCAAAAGTGATTCACGTTGGTTTTGAATCTGGGGTTATATTCTTAAATAATGAAGTTCGAGGAGTACTGAGCTTAACCACATATGGATGGGCGGCAGTGGTTCGTCGTGTATTTCTGCTATTTGCCGCTCTGGGCGGAATTAAGAGGGCAAGGTCAGCCGAGCACTTTCCATGAAAATATCTGTAAGAGAGAGTCAAGTTCCCAACCTGTCTTCGATGTTCTAGGCTGTCGAGGTTCTTCGTCAGCTCGTGGTCTCCGATCAGACGAATGGCCCTCCTTTCGATGGAATCCAGTAGCCGAATAGTATGTTTGGGTGCAGAGCTCCAGACATGAGAGCAGTACTCTAGTGATGGTCGAATCTGGGCTTTGAATAGTGTCAAAAGTTGTTGAGGTGTGTACAACTTTCTGGTTCGGAAGAGTACACCAAGTTTCTGAGAAGCTATCGTGGCGATTGCCACAACGTGGTTATGCAAAGGCATATTTCCTCCCAGTGGGATTGAGTATCCGTCCATGACTATATCCGGTTCTGTAATGTTAACCTTTTTAGAGAAAACTGCTGCCTGGGTTTTTTAGCGTTACATTCGACTTGGTTACTGTCACCGTAAGCCAAAATTTCTTTCAGGTCTTTGTTGAGGAGTGATACTTCATGCTCTCTGCGAAGATATGCATCGGCAGCCGATGTCTGTGTATTCAAAGAGAAAGATGAGATAAGTGTGGCTCTCTGCGAAGATATGCATCGGCAGCCGATGTCTGTGTATTCAAAGAGAAAGATGAGATAAGTGTGCTATCGTCAGCAAGACTAAATATCGGATTTTTCGACTTTTACTAGAAGGTCGTTAATGTAGAGTAAGAAGAGAGTGGAAGATAATATGGACCCTTGATTAACACCGGCATTGATGGTGAAGGTGTCTGAGAGAAATCCGTCAATCGCCACCAGCAGAGAGCGGTCCATAAGCTACGATAAAACCGATATTTCTCTTTACATCGTAGTCATAATCAAAATTAAATTTATGTTCATAACAAGTCTGTTGAATAACTGTGTAGAATATGGATGCCTAATAATGGTGGCTTTTTGCGAACATGGGCTGACTCCTGCAATATGATATCGTGTGCGGTTTCGGATATATTTATGTTTAAAGATTTGCAAGAACCATCTAATATGAGTACCGATTTTATCAGTCCTCAAGTTTCTTATTAAGTAATTCATTTCATAATATTACTTTTATTTATGCATAGGATGACAACGAGGTTTTTTTAAATTAGGTGTGATGGTCTATAAATATTCAAATGTAATTAGTCGAGTAAACTTCCATTTAAAAGCTCCCAGCACATAAACCTTAAAACAAATTTTAAATTAACAAAGTTATATTACTTTGTAACGGGGAGATTTGCCTGTTCCGCCCATTTTCTACCAACCTGCTTTTGTTTAACGTTGTTTGTTTAGGTTTAAGGAAATTTTATGGTATAAAATTAATAATGTCGTCATTTTTATGATATTGTTTTTCCAACAGTATTCAGTAACTTGGAAGCTTAAACGAAGCTTGATCGCAGCAGGTAAATTATTTGATGCTAGTCAATCATTGTGATAAATTTTAGAAGAATATAATATAATACTTTACGTTGAAAAACATTTCCTTCCTCTAATTGGACCGCAATCGACATTTTACATCTTGGATATAAATGAAGAGTTTATGTTCGATGTTTTATGTATTCTTGTTGCTTAGTCTGACGAGGCCCACGTGAGGATAAGTCATCCACATTTTACAGAATGTAACGTCATTGGGATCGTGCATTTGTGTTCTTATAAATTAATAAGCAAAACATACTTTTGATAAGAAAAGTTTTGAGTTCATTGTTTCAAATCTTAAATACATTAGAACCCGCGTGTGAACGCGGTCGCCAACGGAAATAAATAACACCATCTCGTACCATCAAATCATATCCATCTCCTATTACAGTGAGATATTATAAAATGGGCAGTAAACTCATATAAACCCGATAAAAACATACAAGTCAGTGAAGCTAGAATATATGGAAATAGGATTCCATGATAAATTAAAATTGGAACTTGGAACAGCACCGATAGAAATAAACTTCGAAATAAAATAAAATGCGATTTGGTCAAACTTTACTTAGTTTAAAAGTTGATAATAAATGAATTAAAGTGTCCAATCCAATTTTATTTTTTAAATTAACTTTTTTTAGCCATTATTTCTGTATATAATTTTTTTGATTGGGGATGTTTGGATTGAAAAATTTGAATTTATTGATGGTTTTGATGTAGATTGTGGAGGATGATAGCGGCGGCACTCCTGGTACATAGAAACACATACAATTTTTTTGCGCTTTAGTGTAGGTATTTATGTTTTTATTAAAAATATCAATTTTCTCATCACTTTACCCAAAAATGGAGTACAATGTAAATGTAGAGAACAAACACCCGAGAAATCGTATTCGAGATTTTTGCACTTATAATGCCCAGTGCGTTTTTTAAATATTGAAATAACAAATAATAATTATTATTTAGTAATAGAATTTAACTACAAATAAATCAAGTTACAATACAATTATAATTCATTGACTTAACTTATATTTTTTAAAAAGTATTATTAATTTGTTTAATTTTTAAAAATTTATAAATTAATAATACTAAAATATATGTTAAGTTAGAACTTCTGTTGTCATTTGAACTATCTAGTTAAATTCTATTACCTATAATTTAATAATATCTGACATAATCATGTATTATTTCAATATTTAGTATTTAAGTCCCTGCCCAATTACTATTAATTTGCAAACAATTTTTTTCTTAAAGTAACCTATGAGAAAACAAATGAAATCTAGAGATCCAGTTGCTATGAAACCTCCATGTTATTATTTGTTTGTTGATGATTGTGAGATATCTGTGTGAGTTATTTGGAATTCCGTTCAAGACGAAAGGTATGTACCTGTTTCGCCTCGGTCGTAAATATTTTTGAAGATCTAAAAATCCGGTTGTAGGATAGAGTTCGAATACCGTCTCTGGGCACCTCGTCAACATATCCCGCATTTCTGCGTTTGAAAACAAATTGTGTCTCAGCATTGTTACTTAACTTACGATAAAATCAAAAATGAAACATTTTCTCCCACAGCTATCTTACAATAATCAACAAACAAATAACAACATGGAGGTTTCATAGCAATTGCATCTCTAAATTACATTTCTTTTCTCATATTTTAATTTAAGAAAATTTGTAAATTAATCGTAATTGGGCAGGGTGCACTAAACAATTCAAATGCATATATCTTCGAATCGGTAACTCTGGACCATCTCACCTTAGTATACCTTTTTTACGTAATAAATATGAGAAAAGTATTATTTTCATTAAAAACTTAAATACACTAAGGCACAAAAAAGTTATTACCTAATAAATGTGCGAAAAATTCCACATACAGCGCCCGTACATTGTACATTAAAATTTCACAAAAAAAATCAATTTCTTGTCCTAAAACAACCATAGTTACCAAATTTTTTAAAAACCGTCGGTTTCTCTCAAAGTTATTAGAGAAAAACAAAAAGTTTTAACTTTAACACCCTGTATCTCAGTTAATATCAACTTTCGGATATACATATGTAAGTATAATTAAATCCTAATATTTTTACGTAAGGAGTCTGTGGTTTTTCCATGTACCATTAATTAGCGGACACCCCGTATAAATAATTTTAGTCCATGATGAGAAGCGCAAACTTATATAAAAATCAAATAATTGCAAGATATAACATGTTTCCTACAGTTGTCCGCCAGATACGCAACTCTAGTGATATTGTAGACATAAGCTAAGGTCGGATTAATCGACAGCGGACATTGGAAATCCTAGATGGATTATCATTCATCGATGTCGACCGTTCACATACATGACAGTAACAAGTCCACGGTAAGGTTTTGATCAATTAATCGTCCATACATTTGCACGAGGAGATTACAGCTATCTTAAATGTGTTTGCTGGATATTTAACTAGCTTAGACTTTTTGATTTAAAGGAACATGGTCTTAACTTATGATAATTCGTTTGTGTTTGTGTTTGTGTTTTTCTTTTCGATAAATTCTCGGATGTTAACATTTTAAGATGGGATTTTTTCTAACACAAATATTGATCCAGTGTATGCTAAATTAGAGACCATATCAATAATTATTTTAAAGGGCAATCCTACTTTTGTAGTGACTATTTTTAAAGAACATATTAAATGCAAAACTAACAAATTTGATACTAAACGAACAAAAATTATTTCGGTGTGGGGGGGGGGGGGGGGGGGAAGGTGGTATTAGTTAGTGTTGGGTAAAACCGATGATTTTAATAATCGAGTAGTTGATACTTGAGCGATTTTAATAATCGAGTGAATCGCTCGACTAAGAAGAATGTGTTGATAAAACACCAGGGGTTGTTTTTGTAAGTTTTAGAGGTTTAGTCTACAGTTTTGTTTATTAAGGGATGAATCTGATTTTTAAAAAAATTATATCCTTTAATTTTTAAAAAATTTACAATTGCCGTTGGCTAGCCAGTCCCAGTCAAAACAAAATCCATGTCGCGATGATGAGATGATGGTCTAAGGGATTTGGCATACTTTTTTGTATGCACCCTCTCGTTTATGTGCCTTTATCAAAGACGTAAGTCGTGTCCACCTTCTGAGCGTCAAATTCAAACGTCGCCAATCGGCACATTTTAAGTTGATCCCAAAGATGTTCGATTGGGTTGAGATCAAGGCTACATGCGGGCCACTTCAATCTTGGAAGTCCAACTTCATCAAGATATTCTCTCACTACATGTACAACGTGAGGTCTAGCATTATCATGCATTAATGTAAATTGGTTCCGAAGGAGCAAATGAAATAACAACTTCTTCGAGGAGTTCCTCAATGTAACGGTGGGCGGTTTGAGTCCAACAAATACAAGATTGGTGCGTGCTTCGGTAGAAATACCCATGACATACATTGTCTAAAAATAATATCGTTTCATTTAAAATTTTGCAGCTCGCAGCAGAAATAAGATAAGGGAATGAATCATGGAACTAAATGTTTAGAATACATCAAAGATGACAAGAAATAGTATGTAAATAAAATTATGCACCTCAATTTTCCTACAGGGTGTGTGTGAAATTACGATGAAAACAACAGTTTGATTTACTCCTGTATAATATAGCCTAATCGAGCTAAAATCGGGTATTAATTGAAAGGCAACGATTTTCGATTTTTCGCTTGAATTTATAACTAGAGTAGTATTTCTTATTGAGCGAAAAACTGATCGAATCTACGAGCAGTTTTTTACCTCGAGCGATCACACTACCGAGCAGCACATTTCGCTAGGCACCGAACGAAGCTCGGGTACCGTGTGGAAGGTAATAAGTAACAAGAGACGATTTTCGCTTGAATTTTTAACTCGAGCAGTTTTTAAATAATCCATCGATGTCGGTTATTTGAATAATCGAGTACTCAAGCGGTTTTTCGCTCGAAGGATCACAAGATTAGTTTAGATTAATAGATAAATAAAATTAAATTTTTATATAAGATATGCCAAATTTAAATTTTAGGAAATTTACATTCATCTAGATTTTATGCGCTACCCCGTACCATTAGACGCATCAGAACTGCTGCACCCGAAACTCTGTAATCTATTTTCTATCAGTTAAAAAAAATACTAAAATTGGATCATTATTAACGAAAAAACGGCATATTATTTAAGGAGGTGCAGTTTTGAATATTCGATAATTACTTGGCGTAGCGTATTTTTCAAAACATTATTTATTGTTTATTTATTTTCAAACAAATACTTCCATTTAATCGCATCAAACAATAAAACCTCCCTCGCGCCCTTGAATAATGGATCATAATGGGTTGGCCGCTACTTGGCTTCGACTGCAATGCAGCCATTGTGTGTGGACCAGGCGGATGGATGGATAGACAAACGGGACAATGCACGGCAACGAGCATAAACATAAATTTGGCACAATAGAGGCCGGAAGGTTATAGTATGCTATTGCAGGAAACTTCAAGAGAACGCGGCTAGGACTTCGTCGTCGTCGAATACAAATCCGGCTTCTGCCAAGCAGTTGCAGACTTTGTCGGCTCTTGTTGTCTGGCTACCTTTGAGTCTCGGTGTTCTGAAAATATCTAGGAACTTTAGACGAAATAACGTTTCTTGTGAAATGCTATACGGACTGCTAGTTACTGTTATAAACTTTGTGATGAATTTATTTAATAAGCTGATGTTGCTAACGCACAGGGTTTGTTCCAGTTTGTTCGTAAAATGAGACAAAATTATTATTAAGTTATTAAAGAAATTAATTTTATATAATTTTAGCAAATCGCTCTGTATCTCATGAATCAAAATCAATTCGGCAACGTCGATACTGGATTCTAGAAAAAAAAATTTTCTTTTCGTCAAGCGCATTCAGCCACTACGATAACTTAACTATTCCTTTATGGAATACACATCACACACAAGCTCAGGCACACCCATATCTAATAACCATTTAGGAAACCCCCTATCCTACTCGAAACATATACAAACGGGTACGCACGCTTCACGCCCCAGGGGTCCTACTAGGCGACTTTAACTCATAGACACATAACGCTGGATCGCGGACGATAGATTAGCAGAAGGTAAACATGGGATATTCAAAGCCCTACAGCATTCTCTCACACTTTCTTGCAAATCCGATGAAAATATCGTTGATTCTGTTTTCCCGTCTTACTATAGACATTAGGCTTCGGCATTAATGGTCAAATAGTGTATTTTAGCCAGTTCTTGTACCAGATAATCAGCATAACTTTGGTTATGCAAACAATTGCACCACTCCCAGAGTGCCCTAAAGGATTTTTCCTATAGTGCTTGTGTTTGATCATAAAAAAAAAAAAAAAAAAAAAAATTAAACAACCAGTGGTTTAGATCGTCCACGCTTGTGCCATCACATAGACAGAGCGGGCTATCAGACAAGTTCATCTTATTTAATAGATATCTGAGGTTGCCATGTTCGAAAATTGCTTTGACATAAGTTATGTAATACCCCCTACTAAGGGATATTTCCTGTATACTTGCCTTGGGAACCAAGGTTTTATTATTTCAGGTGTAATGATTCGAGTTGCTAGCTGCATAGTTTGCATATGATTTCTTCCGTGGATTCTTAATATTGACCTGAATCTGTGAGAATATATCATAGAGCTGGAGGCCGGGTATTATCATGGCTTCATGAATGGCCCGTTTGGTACGAAGATCGACTTTGTCATTACCTACAATTCCTGCATGGCCTTTAACCCAAACCAATGATACCCTGACATTATTGCGTTCCAGGTTTAGTACTTTCTGACACACCTCGAATATGAGGGCGTTCACATACACAGTTTTGACTTTATTCTCTATCTAAAAAACTTAAAAATGCACTTTTACTCTAATTTCACCACATTGGAGAAATTACTGTTCAAGAGACGGTCATACTAGTCAATTAAATATTTGCCACCCTGTATAACATTTATATTCGTAAGCTAAAAAAAAACTAAATAGAGTAATCTGAGAATGTTTTTCAGTTTTATTCTAACTTTAATTATAACGTCGGAAAACCATTAAATTAAATATCAAAATTTCCATTTTTTTTTAAATAACTCAGAACTTAAAGATCGTATCAAAACCTTTTGTATTGCATATTGTTAGTGCTTTAATTGAGATACTTTTTCCCCGTTTAATCGAAGTTGCCATTAACGAGATCCCCATACAGGCCATCCTTATCTTGAGCACTCTGTATAATCGAACACGGTATAGGCATTCACATAAAAAAACGTCATGGAAACGCATTCAAATAGTGTGCGGATGTAGCCGAGATTCAGGATCATCCAGGTCCGCTAAAAAGGGAAGCGACATAAACGAGGGGCACGATCTGACCGGAAAGTCGCTAAAATATTATAGACGACACAATAGGGTTGTTTCCGGTCGACAATGGAACACGACGCAACAATAAAACAAATTAAAAATATGGCCGTCGCGACTGTATGTGTGCAGGAGGAAGGGAAAATTTACGCGAACACATAAAAATGCCGCGTCAGGTTTTGCGAATGTTATTAAATGGTTTGTGTGATGGAAAACGAGAAAGACTGTCTAGAATGGCTTTTGTTAAACGATTTAAAGCTATGAAAAATGCACACATAGTTGCAACAAAGATAAAAGCATTCTTATCGAGAATCCTATCCATAAAATACTCAAAATATATTTTTATGTTTTTGGGTTGCTTTCCGCACCATTAGGGACTGTAGAAAACATAGGATGTCTATACTTTGACGTTGATAGCTCACTATTAATGAGGGTTCAATGATGTACAGGGTGTCCAATTTTCGACACTTTTATAGGGAATCTCCGTTATTGTTAGTGCTATCAAAAAAATGGTAGGTGTCATGTGCTCTTTTTGGGTCAAACTTAAAATGATAAAATCAAAATTGGAAAATTTTCGCTCGCTTAAGAGATATGGGGGAAAATCAACAAATTGATAATTTAAAAATTACCCTATATTTTCTTAGTTAAAAGGGATACAGAAAAATGTTCTATATAGAACTTTATTTATAATGATTGTTGAATAATCTGCCGTTCTCAGAATGAGTATACGGGGTCAGGTAAGAAAGTTATCGGACCTAACCTCATTTTTTAAATGGAACACCATATATATTTTAATCTAAGAAGATAGCATTTTAAACTCTCTTTCCAAATTTATGACACACACCATGGATGATAGATATCATATTAAATTTTTCAAAATGGTGATAGGTCTTTTTCACAAATGAATATGTATAAATGAAATTGACGTCAAATGTTAATAACAACTAGAATGTCAACATAGTTATCTCTAGGATATTAGCTTTTGTTTCATGGCCTACTGTGGTTTAAAGTAATAAAGTTTAAATAAATCGCGAAGGAAACCAATATTATCCAATATTTGAAAATGGAATTTAAAATGCAATCTTCTTAGATTAAAATATACAGGGTGTTCCATTAAGAAATATGGCTAGGTCCGATAACTTTTTTACCTGACCGCGTATACTTATTCTAAATACGACAGATTATTCAAAAATCATTAGAAAAAAACTTTGGTATAAATCATTTTTCTATATCTCTTTTAACTAAGAAAATATAGGGTAATTTTGAAATTGTCAATTTTTTGATTTTCCTCCGTATCTCTAAAGCGAGCGAAAATTTTCAAATTTTGATTTTGTCATTTTAAGATTGACCCAAAAAGAGTACATGACACCTACATTACTTTTTTGAGCACTAACAGTTACGGACGGAGATGCCTTATAACGTGTCGAAAATGGGACACCCTGTACATGGTGTACATGGTTTCACGGGGTGTGGAGCCAAAGATGCCCACAATTACAATTTTTCCATGCCTCCATATTTTTGGTATACGGGATGTTTTTGAGAATTTTACATTTAGGGACACCCTCATATTTCGGTTACTCTGCCACTTATCACAAAAATAAAATGTTTTCTTTGTAGTTTTTTTACGTAAGATCCAGTGACGTACTCAGATTTTTCTACGTTCGATAATTTATTAAGAATTAAGAAAAAAATTTGCTTCTTTTTAAATGAGTCACACTATATATTTTTTTATAAGTAGCAAGTTAGCTTCTCGGAAACCTATAATACTTTAAGGGAAGAATTAGAGACTGAACTACACAAATGCAATGCAAAATGCAACTTGTGGTTCAGACAGTCTCTTATTCTTCCCATAATATAATTTAGCCACTGAGAGTATGGATTACTTGTTGTACCTATAAAACTTTATTTTTAGTCTTAATATTGTGCCAGAACTTAACGTTTTTTAAAAAATAAAGAATTTTTTTTAGTAGGCCATGCTGGGTACTGAAAAAAATATAGATGATGATAGACGTATTTTGGGCTTCTATTGTCTTTATTTATTAATAACACAATGTTTCAACTGGTGTTGATGATCTCCAATTGTCTTCAGGTGAATACTAAAAAGTCCAATGTTAACTTTGAAAAATAGGATGTTTTTTAGAAACGAATATTTCAGTTAAGTCTAAAAACAAAGTATTATATATTTCTGAGAAGCTTGTTAAAAACTAAATTACATTATTAAAAAATATGTAGGGTGACCATTTAAAAAAAGCAAATTGTTTTTTTCTTAAAAAGTATACTTACTTAGAAATAATCTGAGTATGTCTTGTCTGTATTTGTCAGTTACAGAAGACACATAGGATTGGACAAATGTTCCGGAAGTGCTAATTACAGGAGGACGGCAATTATCGGCAATCGATAGGACTATAATTTTACTATTTGACTGTTCATTCCATATGTCAATGACCTCATCATCTGTCAAAGGGTGACGTTAATCCTGTTAATTTTAATTTTTTTAAACACACCCTGTATATTATTAGTTATTCTGAATTATCAATAAATTTAAAACATTTTTTCTATAATATACCATATGTTTAAATTCAATTGTTTTGGAAATATTGACAAATAAATGAAGGAAACCATGACATTTTATTTAAAAAAATAAGTAACAATCTTTACCTAAACGATACAAAAGGTCGTCATTCAGCCACCTGATAGTGTCCAAGTCTCTCTGAAAACTGGGAAAGCATGTTGCAAATGTTGGTGAACATGCGACATTTGATTTTTCTATATACAGGGTGTCCCATAACTAATGGTACACAGGAAAACTGCAGATTCCTTGGGTAAAAATAGTGCAATTTGGCCATACTTAGTTTAGTTCAATAGCTGGTAATAACCGAGATACAGGGTGTCCAAGTAAAAATTAATTTTCAATTTTCCTAGATAACTTATTTCTGAATCAATATTTTTGCACAAAATTTTGTGACTAGGGTTTTTTTGGGGAAAGGAATTTGCATTTGTTAATAATTTTCATGTAGATTGTAGGGGGCGCTCTCTGCGGTACTCTGGATACATAAAAACAAATGTAACTTTCTTGGGCCTTAGGATAATTATGTTTTTATTAAAAATATCAGTTTTTCTGTCATTTTTAAGCAATAAAGGTATACTTTGTAAATGTCGTTCCGACTAACCGTTTTCGAGATATTTTCAACTACAATTTCTAATGCGCCCGTTTAAATTTTGATTTATAAATGTGAAATTTGTCACAGTAGGCTTGGGTAAAAACAAATACAATGAAAGCACTTTGAAACCTCATTTCTGTCAAAGTTTATTTTCATTTGTCAACATTGTGTGTGTTTTTAAGGAGTTTTTGAAGATACTGTTATCAAAAATTAAACTAAAAATACCGCTACATAACTGTTTTCTAACGGAGAAATGCGAGACATGCTATGTTTATACGCACAAGAAAATTTTAACTGACGCGGGGCACATCGGCGGTTTTTGGAAATGTATCCAAATAGAAGGCAGCCAGATTTTAAAATTTTTAGAAGCCTATACGATAGACTGGGAGAAACAGGATCCTTGCGTCCAAAACGAAAAATGTAGCGGCATTTTTAGTTTAATTTTTGATAACAGTATCTTCAAAAACTCCTTAAAAACATCCACAATGCATATGAAAATAAACTTTGACAGAAATGAGGTTACAAAGTGCTTTCGTTGTATTTGTTTTTACCAAAGCCTACTGTGACAAATTTCACATTTACAAATCAAAATTTAAACTGGCGCATTAGAAATTGTAATTGAAAATATCTCAAAAACGGTTAGTCGGAGCGACTTTTACAAAGTATACCTTTATTGCATAAAAATGACGGAAAAACTTTTTAATAAAAATATCATTATACTAAGGCACAAAAAGTTACATTTCTTTTTATGTATCCAGAGTACCGCAGAGAGCGCCCCCTATAATCTACATCAAAATTATTAACAAATTCAAATTTCTTTCCACAAAAAAACCATAGTCACAAAATTTTGTGCAAAAATATTGATTCAGAAATAAGTTATTTAGGAAAATTGAAAATTAAATTTTTACTTGGTTGTTACCAGATATTGAACTAAACTAAGTATAGCCAAATCGCAGTATTTTTACCCAAGGAATCTGCAGTTTTCCTGTGTACCATTAGTTATGGGGCACCTTGTATATATTACTTTATACCATAGTCGATATAACGGAATGATATTTAGTATCAGCAAGATGGAGCGCCACCGAATTTTGGTATACATATTCGATACTACTTGGATGAACCGTTTCCTATAAGGTGGATAGGAAGGCGAGGGGGGCATTGAATGGCCTCCTATATCTCCAGATCTAACACCTTTAGATTTCTATATTTGTCCTCATTTAAAGACTGTTGTATATCGTACGACACCTAACTGTTTGGAGGATCTTGAAAACAGAATTTTACATACTGTTCACGCTATTTCTCATCAACATTTGCAAAATATGCTATCCCAGTTTTCATAGAGACCTGGACACTGTCAGGTAGCTGAAAGGACGATATTTTAAACATTTAGTTAAATATAAAGATAACGTCACCCCTTGACAATTGATGACGTCACTGACATATGGAATGTACGGTCAAATGATAAAATTTTAGTAATATCGATTGTCGGAAACCCAGATCTGATATCACTTTTCTTTCTCTTGTAATTAAGCCGTTAAGGAATATTTGCCCCACCCTGTATACAGCCTTGTTCACTAAATAGTTTTAAGTTTATCATTAATAGAACTGAACCTATTTCGCAACAACATCCCGGTAAAAATTTTCATGTGAATAAACTTATTAAATATTAAATTAAAATGAAAGGATTATATTATGTCATATGGGCTATTCTTTTACAATCCGCACACTTTTTAACCTTAGCATTTTAGAATCGTCCCAAATTTTTCCACAACTTATATACATCAAATTATTTGACACGTACATCAGGTTTTGACGAAAAAAAAAAATTTTTTTTCGAAAATATCCACAAGTAAATTTTTGATAATTTGCTGGATTTCTCCAATGTTCTCATATTTGAAATTTAATATGTCCAGTTGTACTGATCGGATCAATATCGGTCTTTTTCTCTGTTACACTTTGTTACGGTAGCTTGTGAAGTAAAAAAGTGTCATTGTGAACAAATTAAAAATAATTACAATTTAATTTTTTAAATAGTTTTAACATGCTCTTAACCCATATTAAATTAATTTTAAGATAATGCCCTTTTGTTCTTCACCCTCTTATTTGCAAAACCCATTTTACGAAAAAGTGGTACCTCTTTTAGTTCGGAAGTTAATAAATATTTTCAATCGAAGTCACCAAGTGCTCAAGGTGTCGAAGAGTGACAGAACAACGCTTTCGAACGATGGATGAAAATATTAATGATTCGCACTGCACCGAGTCTGATTATAGCTTCCTCGAACCATCGTGCTGGTTCATTCCCCGCGCTCTGTCTGACTTGTGATTAAAAATATTTAATAACTACCGAACTAAAAGAGGTACCACTTTTTCGTAAAATGGGTTTTGTAGATAACAGGATAAAAATAATACGATATTTGTTAAGAATTAATTTAAGATTGTTTTTTTTGGGTTTGTAAAACAATTCGCTATTATTTTTCAATTGTTCACATTGACAATTTTTTTAATACACTTCGAATGCCAACGAACAAACCCGAACAAAGTGTAAAATAAAATGAGACCGGTATTGATCCGATCAGTAGAACCGGATATATTAAAGTTCAAATATGAGAACCATGGAGAAAATCCAGCAAATTATGAAATATTTATATGTGGATATTTTCGAAAAAAAAATTTTCAGCAAAATCCTGAAATACGTGTCAACTAATTTTACGTATCTAAGTTGCAAAAAAAAAATTGAAAATATCATGGTTTAAAAGCGTGCGGTTTGTAAAAGAATAACCCATATACAACAATGACACGGTGGAAACATAACTGGGCGACTATAAAATCTAAATTTTTTTATGAACTAAATTTAAACTTCTGTAATGAATAAGGGGGATATTAATTAAAATTTGTTAGATACTAATACAGCTTTGCGTACAAATTAATCAGTTCCGAACAAGAAATGAATGCATATCCCGCTACACCCGTAATTTCAATGGAAATGATAATCTTTTCGCATAAATTTAAACATCCCTGGGGTTCACAAACAGAGTAATTTGTATCTGTCGTAGAGCATCCTCTATATAACGTGACCCTGATAGCAGCAGCTGGACATATCTGTTGCAGCTTGCAAAATAGTCCTGTATCTTAATCCTAAATCTGTCCAACGCACGAAACCAACAGAATCGGTTTCGTTTGCAGACGTTTAGTAACGAGAAGCTAAAAGTTTAAATTTCTGCAAGTTCAGTGGAAAATTAATTGATACTTTTTAAATTTTACTAACAAATCCAGATTGAGTAGATAGTATAGAGTCCCACGTCCCGCGGGAAATTTGATGATGACATTGTGAGACCAATTTCAATACTGTCCTTACGGCCGATATTTTACCTTAAGTTAGACATTACCTTTAACGTTATTGTAAACCTTAAAAAAACCATGTTTTAAATTAATTTGAGGGTCAATTGACGCGTGAAGTCTAAGATTACCATGTTCTTTAAGGTTTATTCCTTTAGATGAGAGTTAAAGAGAACATTAATATAATGTGAAATTTGTGTTAATGATGACTTATGTCGTTCTGTACCTTAACCCATTTCACCCCAGTGGTGCATAAACGCAACATACTAGTAATATATTTTTTTCATTATTATAGAAAAAACCTCTGCCATTATTTTTATTCAAAATATTCTGACATGATAGCATAAAGGAAAAAAATTATACTACACCGTAATTTTATTTTTAAAATAATTTTAATATGCACAATAAATATATGAAATATTTGTTACAATTTTCTGTCTTGGTTCTTCGTTAGAAAAAATAGTTTTAAATTACTATATAGATAAACTAATTGCACTTATCAAAGCTCAAATATATATAGCTTTAAAAGTAATGAAGTATTATTTTGTATCGAAAATAAATATAAAACTTTTATCGGTGAAGAAAACAGATTTGTAAGTTTTACACTGGAGTATTTTTCCTATAACTTATCCATAGATGAGCAAATGGTTCCATATTTTGGTAAATCTTCATATAAAATGTTTATCAAAGGAAAACCGGTACGTCTTGGCTTTAAAATTTGGCCCCTTTGTTCTGTGGATGGGTAGGTATAGTATATTATTATATAGTATTCCATATGCAGGAGTTCAAAATACATGCCATTCGGGCTTGGTTCTGCGTTTGATGTCCGTAGTAGAAAGACCTTTCTCTCATAATTTTTTTTTGATAATTACTTCTCGTCCTACAAACTTTTTGTGCATTTAAAAATTGCTGGTTTTTCTTCCACGGGAACAATAAGAGAAAACGAACAAATAACTGCCCACTTGAAGTTGCAAAAACATTGTCTAAAAAAGAACAGAACAGAAGTGATTGCGCATATGATAATGAATCTGAGGTTTCCATTGTACGTTGAAACGACAATTCAACAGTCACAGCTTGCAGTAATGTTCATAACGTGAAACCAATAACCAGAGTAAAGCGTTGTGATAGGAAGCAAAAAAAAAGATTTTTGTTACTCAACCCAACGTCATCGCCCAATATAATAAATTTATGGGGAGTAGACCTCCACGATAATGGGATTGCTAACTGAGTTATGGGAACAAAATGGTGGTGGCCTCTATTTTGTAATTATCTAGATAGTACAGTAATGCTTGGAAATTATATAACATTGTTAACGATACCAAAAGGTACCAATTTGAATTTAAGTCATAAATATAGCCTAATAAAAACTGAAAAATTACAAAATATTAGAAATGTTCGTCCTCTCTTGGAAGAGATGCGATTTGATAATCAATTTCATAACCTCATTTCTCATGTAATTAGGGCACGAAGGAGATGCAGGGTGTGTCATAGCCATACGATTTTTATTTGTGGAAGATGCAACGTACATTTGCATGTCATGTTTTGAAAATTATCATCAAAGGTAAAAAAAATCTATGGTGTTTCTTACCAGTGGTTCGTTTTTGCACCAAAAAAAAAGTTTCATATATAGATTGTTATGCATATAATATTATTTGTATTACAATATTTTTACTTATTTATAATGTAACTTTGTTTTTTTGCGGTTATTGTAGGATTATGTTCGTTTAAGTCTTTTAAAAAAAACATTTTGTTTCACTGTTCTTACCAGTGGTTCGTTAACGCACCACTGTTTTTCTTGTAAAGTGAAATTTTTTTTTAAAATTAGAAGAATGTTCTTGTAGAGGCTTAAACATAAAGGGTATTTAGGAACAGTTACATTTTTTAAAATTATATTTACCCTTGGGATGAAATGGGTTAAGGCGAGTTGTTTAAATTAGAGGAAAGTTGCCTTTTTTTGGTGATCATTAATTTACTTACAGGGTTGCCAAATAGTTTTCAGTTCTAGAGATATTAAAGGAAATCTGAAAATTCACGATATTTTTTTTCTTCAAATACCTCGAAAACCACTGGTATGATCAAAAATTATTTCATACAAAATAGTTGTGGGTTTTCATTGTCTTACTTAACGTTTTCTTAAAATACAAATACAGATGCCTCTATTATTGACCATGATAAATAATAATGATTTGTGGCAGGAGGTTAAGCGAAATGATTTCTTATGCTGAAAATCGGTTAATAATACGTAATTAAATGGTTAGTAGGTAATATCGAACATTTTTTAGCATTGTATTCTTATCATATCCTAATAATAATGAACATAAAAAAAAAAGTGAGATTTTTGTCACGGATGTAGTTACTTTTCTTGGGCTAATTCTTTAAACATAATTCTCTTTGTTAAACAAAGTTTCATACTTTAAAACTACATAATAAGATAAGATAAAACTAATTAGTCCAGAGAAAGCTATAAAACTTTTAAAATAAGACACACAAGAGAAATAAAAAAGCTTCCTTAAATTACTTGAAACTCGGATTACAGCACCGGGTTTGTCAACGTGTTTTGAATATAAAATATGCATTTACTTCGGAAAATTTTATTTTAGTAATATATGTGCCAATGGAGAAATAAGAAATTATAGAGGGCGTTTTCAAAATCTGTGTTAACGTGCATATTAGGCGCAAATTACAACTGGTCGAATGAAAACATTTGGCGATTTTAATTTGATTGTTTTTAAATTACCATGGTGAGAAGTGAAGTGAGAAGCTCGACAAGCGAGTGTATGTCTACGACGTTTCGGTAAGGGAAAAGCAATATCTTTTAAAATGTGACCGAGTCATGAGCGTGCAATGATTATTTTAATAATGTAATAAAAATAGGAAATTCTTCAATAATTGCATTTTATGTTTGAAGGTAGGTCATTAGTTTTATCAAGATTTAAATAATACGTTTCACAAGATGCCATTCTTTCAGAATGGGAAAATAGCTATATGGATAATCGATTAATGACGTTTTTTCAGTTTTGGTCATATTAGTGTTAAAGACACATGAAATATAGTTTTGCGACAAATCAGCAAAATATACAAAAAAAATCAGTACTTCATTCATCATCTTCATCGTCTTCGCCTTTACTGTCACTATTCAGTATCACTATCATCAGTATCAGTCCCAACTCGTACTATAATGGGTTCAATTTCCTCCATAACATAATCAGTTTCCCAAAACTTATTTTCTATATCGGTGACATGTCGACAAAACTTTTTCCAATCGACTGCTGTCACTGAAGCAATTGCTTCATCCAGAAGCTCCCTTAGTTTAGAGATACTAAATTCCCCCGATGTATTGCGATCTCTAATGAAATGTTTAATTTGATCCCAATACATCTCAATACGGTTTAATTCACACATAATATACGGGGGTGCTCTTAAAAGAGTGTGGCCGTATTGCCCGATAATGTTGTACAGCATTCCTAGATGCTAGATCATGATTTATCCCCTTCTCTCGCTTAAGTGGCAATTTAAATGCATTAATTTGCAATTCCTCTTCACACACCTTGTACACATTGGCAATCACTTCACGGCTTTGACTATGAAGCGTTTTTCCATATATTCATTCATTATCACAGGTTTAAAACAACGAACACTTTTGAAAAAACACAATTTAACACAATATAATCTTGCCCTTCTTATCACTACGCAACTGGATGAAGCATATTGGACATCGCCGAATAACCACGTCGGCACAATGGGCGTGTCAACAGACGCGTGTCGTCATCCTCTGTCTGGGATTTAACCTATCAAAGTAGCCCTAGCCTCCGGTTACCCATGGTTACCGTTGATATTGCACCATGTTGCCTTTTTTTCAAATTAGAAATACTTTAACAAAAAAATATTTTATTTTGCATTTAAATATTAAAATAAATAGTATGAAAAGAAAGTTTTAAGAACATTGTAATAATAATAGAATATTAGTTTCTTATATACTTATGACAATTTATTTTAAGTAGGTAAATTTCATTTTAGGGTTTACTTGGTAACATATTGTTAAATTAAAATTTAATATATGTGACAATATTGTTAACCCAAGAAATTTTCTTGCCCGCATTCCTTTTGTAGCTATAAATAAACTTCTCGACCTGGAGTGATGTTTTACATGTAACCAAACATTTACAAATGCATTGTTATTTTTTAATATATATGTAATACAAATGATATTATTACCATCTCCTCTTGTAAGTGTACAGAATTTGAAAAATATACCCTGTGTGTACTTTTTATTATACAGGGAAATGGATTATTATATTTGAATGGGTGACTCCATGGGGGTCTTACAGCAATCCTGAACAAACTCGAACAAACCCAAAGCAAGGCCTTGGGTGGCATGCGAGATGTCGCAACGAGTTTTATACTCCCGTAGATGTTTATTCGTGGTACTTGATAGTGTTGCAAACACCTCTCTGCTTTTCCAGACTTTAGTCTTGCGAACGAGCCGTGATATGGCGAAATCCATTTAAGGATGAGTTTGACAAGAGGAGGAAGGAAATCAAATCAACATAGACAAACGTGAAAATATGTAAAAATGATCATTTTCCACAATATTTAAATGATGAATGAATAAAATAAAATTTTTATTGGCTTCAGATATCTGGCAACGTAGCCGTGGTCTGTGTTTTGCTGAGGGGCGAAACCGTGCAAGATTTTTATAATTTGTTATACCGACTCATTATAGGTCTCATAAAATTGATATAAATTTGACATCCTACACGAAAACAAAAACTTTATTTCATTTTCTATGTAGTTCTGCTCTTAGTAGCGCCGGTGAAACGCACAGAACTTTGTCAATACAGTAGCGTTAAACGCCTGGTGGAAATTTTGTGTTTGTTCATTATACCAGGGAGAGGGGGGCGCATTCGACCATGGGGCACATTCAACCACCGCCTATAACTTAAAACCAGATTTGAATTTCCCGCGTCCAATAATCACATGTTGCTTAACATTTCAAAAACAGCCAGTGCGGAAAGTTTTCTTGATGTAAGTAGATGGTGTACCGGAAAATAACAAACATTCCCAAAATTGAGGTAAAAAGGTAAGTTTCTTTACTTGAAATTTATTGGAAATTGTACAAGTTTAGAGATATCTCACTTTTTAACCAATATATTTGGTTAACTTAGGAATTGAAAAATATCAAAAATCTAACTTCAATTTACTTCTACGCGGGAAAAAATTGTGTTTTATAAAAAATGCCATGGGGCAGATTCAACCACCTATAGGAGGGGCACTTTCGACCTCGTCTCGAATCTGCCCCGCAGGTTAGAATGTTTACAGAAATTTAAAGATGAGCCAAAATAAGGTCGGAAAGTTAGATATATAGAATCCAAGCTATATAGAATAGATAAACATTAAACTAGTTACCTACCATATTAGTTTACAATTTTTCAGATGGTGGGGAGCTATAAGAACAAAACTACCAGGAGCTTTCTTGATGAAAATAGTTTTAAAAATGCTATTCGACAAGTTTTGCGTCATAATATGTCTGAAAAGGAGGCAGCGAGACTTTATATGATGTTAAACGTAGTACATTGCATTATAGGATTAAAAAACTTTAAAAAAATTCACAGAGGAGCACCTAGCTAGAATGTTGAATGAAGACTCGGGAAACGAGAGTAGTGTGTTAAAGCTTAAAGTTTGTAACATTCTATATTTTGAAACGTTTTGTATACTTATACACTAGTTATCCACTATTTTCTGTAAAATGGTTGAATGTGCCCCCCTCTCCCCATGATACCAGTATTGGAGTTCGGCGAATATTTTTTTCTATCAATTACGTGATGGATCAGACAATAATTAGAAATAAACATTTGAGGAGTGAGGCAAAATAAAACGTGCCAAATATTTATAACTTATGTATAGAGGAGGAGACAAATAACATTTTAAGGAAACAAACTATAGTTTTGAATTTTCAAGAAGAATTCACCTAAGGAATCACCACATTGTATTTATTGATTTTCATTTATAATCTCCCTAGTACTTGAATTTGTAACGGTTGAATTTAGTCACTAAGTACTTTGCTATTTATTCGTTGTATTTTTGCCTTGAACTTTTGTGTTTTATTGATATAGGGTGACAGGCTTGCAGTACTAACCTTACATCCTGGCGTCGCCGGATGATGCTCGCTTGCATTGACTTTATGGGGTTTTGTCTCCAATATACCTCGTAAAACCTGTTAGAGATTTCTCACATGCTGTGTCTAGCGTAATACCTTTTGGAATGAGTCGGCACTGGTTGTAGGACTTCATTCTGGGTTCATTTTGGGTTCTCAGGACTGATTCCCCAGTTATAGGCATCTTAAAAGTTTTAAAACCTTCTCTGAAAATCGACCGTTGGTTCTGTATTCGTTATTTCTCTGATGTAAAGGCGATCTTTCTCTGTAGGCCTTTGCTCAACAATAATTCAGACTCACCTGTATCTCTTCCGTGGGATTCCGGCCTTCAGTATCTGCCGCCTGCTTTGGTTTTTATGAATTTCCTCTCTCAAAGGTATATTTTAGTTTCATTGTTTATTTCAACTCAAGTGATAATGAGCTGTTGCAGTTGGAGGTTTTATTTTCTTATCTGCCCGAGCAAGTCGTATTCCTTTCACTGTCAACTGTGCGGTAGTTACACGGCATAGGGTAGATTGTGTTTTTTTTGTTGTAATCTATATGGTAGAGGGTTCTTGGTGTGATTCATTTTCCTTAGCTGTTATTCTCTTTTATGGATAGAGTATCGATAATAATTTGTTGAAGCTGCGACTATAGTTTATCCGCAACGTCGGGCGTCTATGAACGAGGTTACTTTCTATTCTTTAGTCTGGTACGTGGATTGTACCGCCCTAGTTCTTTTTCTGTTTTGTGTGATTCGGTCGGTATTAGATAAACCGAAGTTACCTGCTGGGTTTTGGCCGTTGGCAAGAAGCAAGGAAAAAAAATAGGAAGTCGTATTTTTGTGCTATTGACCAGTTATTTTAAGCGGAGGATCGCTAAAAATCGTCCCTTTCTAAGCCAAGTTTTCGACGAAGCTACAAGCAGCTTTTAGTAGTGACAACTGGGAAGTATTCTCTACCTGAGAGGCGATTTAATTGCTCTAAAGTGTTAAAAGTAGTGTCCGTTTGTTCGGGGTGCTATTTTTCCCATTTAGTGGGGATTTGCTTGGCCACCATCGTTGCTTGATTCAGAAAGGCGTTAGTTCCAGGCAGAGGCAATTTCGACCTATAAGTGACCCTTCTTCACCCTATAAGAGTCTTACCACCTAGTTCGAGTCTGACCACCTGTTCTTACCATCGGTTCTTATCATCGAGTCTTACCATCTGATCTTACCATCTGGTTTTACTGCCCAATTTTGGTCAGAAGACGTCAGTATTTCTACCTACCGGTTAACCAGTTCCGGTGAAGTCCTTTGACTAGGCCGCTCTTTTAAACTGCTACCTCTGACACCATCAAACTTGACGTCATTCGGTATCGTTAAATTTAAAGTTGATTTTTCATTTACTAACACTAGAGTATAAGTGAGCGCACTATACAGGGTCCGCAAACGAAGCGTGGACGGAAAATTAAATCGTTATCGAAGAACTTATCAACAATACTGAAACAGCTTGAGATACTAGATTAAAAGCGGCATATTTTAAAAATACTTTACATTATACAGGGTGGCCCAAAAAGTGTCACAGCATAAAGTTATATTTTTTTAAATGGGACACCCAGTATTTTATTGCATATTTAGGTTCGTATTACTATCGTTTATAAGTGCCTCAAATTTCATTTTATTTGGTTCTGTAGTTTCGGAGAAATAAATTAAAAACTAAAAAAAAAAGTTTTGCAGCCCTGAATAAAAAAATCAAAAAAACAATCCAGAACTATTTTTTTAACCTCGGCATTGAGTGAAACTTATGACAAGAGGTCTATAGATACTATGAATGTAATTGCGTTTATTTATTTTATACAGGGTGTTCATAATAAGCTTTCAAAAACCCCACATTTTAAAATAATTTTTCTCAAGTTTTTCAAATGGAACACCCTGTATATTATTTGGCTATTTTACGTAGAATTCATAGACAATTTTTTTTTGTAATACAAGCATATAAGTTATATCCAGCCGTTTTCGAAATAATTATAAATATCATAAATTATGTTGTTTAAATATAGTTTTTATTGGGAAAGTTTGTTATAGGCGACTAGACTAATAATTGTAAACTAAAGTAAATGTTCAAAATAGCTTCCTTTTACTCTTAGAGTTTACCGTATTTAAGTTATTTCGATATAACTTTTAAAAGCCTACATTTTTGCTACTTTTATTTATATAATTTTATTTTGTATTCTTAATCGAGTTGCCATGATTTTTTTTTCTTTAGATTGTCACTATGACAGCCAAATAAAATTATTTATATTTGTTCAGTCGTCGAAATTAAGTACTAACTTACACAAAATGTTGAATTTTACAACTTTAGAAATGGTAAATATGATTTTTTACTTGGTGAATGTGCAAGAAATTGCCTCCTCGCGAGCCGTGTGTATGCTGAAAGATATCCAGATATTGAGAGAAAGTCGAGACCAGAAGCCTTCGAGAAGTTGTTGCAAAGATCTGCAGCAACAGGAAGCATTGCGTACACAAAAAGGAGATAATCAATAAACCCGTTATTAATGAAGAAAATGAATTAAGAATTATGTTGGCAGTAGAGGAAAATCATTCAATTAAGTAAATTGAAGCTATTTTCAACATTTAATTTAGTTTACAAATATTAGTCTAGTCGCCTATAACAAAATTTCCCAATAAAAACTCTATTTAAACAACATAATTTATGAAATTTACAATTATTTCGAAAACGGCTGGATATAACTTATATGCTTGTATTACAAAAAAAATTGTCTATGATTTCTACGTCAAATAGCCAAATAATATACAGGGTGTTCCATTTAAAAAACTTGAGAAAAATTATTTTAAAATGTGGGGTTTTTGAAAGCTTATTATGAACACCCTGTATAAAATAAATAAACGCAATTACATTCAAAGTATCTCTAGACCTCTTGTCATAAATTTCACTCAATGCCGAGTTTAAAAAAATAGTTCTGGATTGTTTTTTTAAATTTTTTTATTCAGGACTGCAAAACTTTTTTTTTTAGTTTTTAATTTATTTCTCCGAAACTACAGAACCAAATAAAGTAAAATTTGAGGCACTAATAAACGATAGTAATACGAACCTAAATATGCAATAAAATACTGGGTGTCCCATTTAAAAAAATATAACTTTATGCTGTCACATTTTTTTGGGCCACCCTGTATAATGTAAAATATTTTTAAAATATGCCGCTTTTATTCCAATATCTCAAGCTGTTTTAGTATTGTTGATAAGTTCTTCGATAACGATTTAATCTTCCGTCCACGCTTCGTTTGCGGACCCTGTATGTTTACAGTATTTATTTTCTTTTAAAATTTCAATATACAGTCAGTTAGTTATTATTGTGTTGTTTCATTTAGTTCGCCGCCATATTTTACATTGCGTCGCAGTGGTGTCGAACAGGGGTTTTATGTTAAGAGGATTCCAATCTAATCGTGGAAATTTCCAGCTTTAATTTGGCCTAAGCTGGTGGCGCAAAAGAACCCTCTGTCGCAGGAAGCTGGCCGGCTGCTGCGCATCTCAGGCCCTCCTCTTAGCCAACTGTCGCCCATTGTTATTTTTATTCTTTTCAATATCTCAATAATTTTTACCAACATCGGTATGCTCTAGGGATATTCGCCATAATACCCCTAGCTCTCAAATATATTACTGCGCCAACAACTCAAAGTCGTATCAAATTATTATCGCAAATTTTTCGACCATACGATTTTCTCAAAAAAATCGGGTAGAAGGAAAATTTCCGTATATTAATTCAAGAACGAGGGAGATTCGGTAAGAAAATTTCGCACTAAGTTTTTAATTTGAAGGTAGAAAAAATGCGTGATATTTTATTGTAATGGTTTTAAAATATGTAAAAGAAAGCTTTGCTTGTCAATGAAAAAGACTGACTTATCAGTTATCTTGTCATGTCGCTTGCTGTTTATGAATGTGTAGTGTTTTGAAGTACATAGCATGACTCGTTTTGGGGAAGAAAACCAAGATTGATATTGACAGAATAAAAATAGTTTCAATTTTTATTTTAATTTTTATTCAACTTACTAAAGTTGGTAAAACATATTATTTAAAGAAAGTTGTGTTCTCATTTTAAGATTTGTTGACTTATAAATACAATAGTAGGTAGTTGTTAGTTCGAAGAGCAATAATATCATATTTACTATCTTCGCCTGAACTTGTTATTGACGAAGTAAAAATGGTTCAAATTTTTATTTCCATATTTAGTTAACTTACTAAAGTTGGCAGAAAATAAGTTTTTTTACCATATAAAGTTATTTTATACAGATAGTTTTCCAGCGTATTGTAGTGTTCCATATAGGAGGCCATGGAATGCATGTCAAACGCCGCGCGCTGTCTCCCGTAGCCCCGATTACTGACAGTATTTAAATTCAAAAAAGGAACGGTTTGAGCAAAACCCTCCTTGTAAGTTTTGTAAAGAATTTAGTGAAATTAAAATATATCATCGGAATTTAAAGTTCCTAACATATTTAGTAGAATGTGGGTCAGACGTATATTCGTCTAATTTATTTAATATAATTAAATATCGTCTCCTATTGATTTCTACCAAATACTTCTTCGTGGACGGCAGCAAGGCAAAATTGTATCGAAGTGCTACATTTATTTCATCAAACATATAAAATTTATAAATGTTGATGACTGTGTGCTCCTTTATTCCCCATTAAAAAAAGAAAAAGCGGAAAAAGAATTTCCAGAACATTTAGATGTTGTAATCGAAAATAATTAGATATTTTATTGGTTTTTAATGTCTAGTAAAAGGTTTAGAATAATCCGAAATATAAAATAAATATCAGGTACAATCAAGCAAAATTTCATTCTATTCGCAACTGTCAAAAAATTTCCACTGTATTCACTGTTGTAAAACTGGTTTTTTCCAATTGAAGAAAATTAATGAGGACTTTACGTTGGATTATTTTTTAAATAATTTAACAAATAAGTAGGATCGAAGGTTGACGTAATCATTCAATATGCATCATCGGCAAAAATCATGAGAACGGCTTAACGGGCGTCGACGGCAAGAGATTAGATGGTTTAAGAATGACGCAATGTTGGGTTGAGAAGGATGAAATAAAAAATTGTTTTAGAAGTTAGTCGGTTTTCTGATGTTTTTACATCAAGAATTCCGAGAACAGTCAACCGCGGATTTTCCCTGTTCTCATCTTCGCCTACTCGTGTTTCCGGCGAGTTTAAAATATACTGGACTGTTATTAAACACTCGTAGTTCCCGTGCGAGTATAAATAACTCTGGAATCTCTTCAAACACTCGTATGTTTCAGTGCGAGCATAAAGAACTCTGAGATATCTTCGAACACTCGTGAATTTTAGTGCGAGTCTAAATAGCAACTAAAATTGATTTACGAAAACTCGTGCGAGTATAAATAATGCTGCGGATATCTTATTACCCGATTGTGACATCAAAAGTAAGTGTTACGATATCTTAAGTTAGTATTAGTAGTCACTACCGCGAGTTATATTTTTTTTGGAAATTATTAGGGTAGTTGAGATCCCTTTACTTGGGAACAAAATGCTTGCTTAGGTTTATTTTATATTGTAAATAATGAAAATAAATCTAAATTTAAACAGAGTACTTGACAGATTAATGATAGGTTGGTTGAAACAATTGAATGATAGTTCAGGTTAATTCTGATTGTATATAAATTGTAAATAATTAACTACGAGTACATCGGGTCGCGTTACTCGACATACGCAAGGACTAACCCTTAAATCAGCCTCAAGACAAAGACTTAAAATTAAATAAAACTAGCCCTTCGTGTTCCAATATAATAATGTGCATTGTTATTATATTCATTGGACGCGCCCGAGCCAATCAAAAGTATAGTCTGAACATCAGTTAGGCCTCGTCCTACGTTCAACTAACTATACTTTTAAATTAAAATCATTCATTCTTTCTTATGACAAATTTTACCTCATCTCTTCAATTGCTCTGGTGGACTGCTGACAGGTTCCAGTTAGCGGGAAAAGGATGGTGGGCCCACACAAGACCGACTGACACGTGCGTGTCAAGTCGGCAATGGCATTAATTGCCTGGCATCCCTGACAAAAAATACCTATTCGATTCGAAAAACCATAATCCCGTTTATTGCGTTCGAAAATACTTTAAGTAGGAGCGCGTCTCTAAATTATGATCTATGATTATGATCAATTTTTCATTGAATATCAAGACTGGCGACATTACTGATAGTGTCGACCAGCCGTCACACATATATTCAAAATTTAATGATTAAGAAAGTTAGATTGGCTCTAAATAAATAATTCCGGGGGTAGGGAATTCTCCTCTGTATAGAATTCAAAAATTGGGTTTGTTTACTTAATAATCTGATTAAATTAAATTCAAATAAAACTTAATGGGAAACTTGGTTATAAGGGGGTTATCAAAAAACTTCTTACGTGAAACGCGCAGATAAGGAGAATGTTTAGAGTTACCTATAATTTATTAAGCGCAAAACGGGCGGACGTTTCGGGCTACGTACTCCACTCATATCATGGTATAATGTACGTACGTTCCGCTTGAAAAAATTCCTTCGTGTCTTTTTCTCAATTCGGCGACATCACTTCCTGCTGCCTCGAGGAGAAGAAAAATTTCCGGAAATTTTCTTAGTTGCCGTGATTACGGAACAAAAAGCAAGCTGACTGAAGAATGTTAGTGCGAAATTTTTCACTTAATAAATCATTGTTTGAGCACGCCTATGGTAAGACCATTTCTAGCATGGTTTTCGCTCTTGAGAAGGACACATTCAAATACCACCGGGCAAACAATATTCTTGTTTATATTTATTTTCGCCAGAAATAAACCCAGCAGGAAAGAACGCTAAACGACAGGGCGTTCGAAATATCAATCATTCTTCGCGGTTAATCTAGCAGCTTCCAAATAAATAAAAGACAAATCTACCTTCCCGTAACAATAGAACCTTAATATATTAACTGATTGTTGTTCTAATTAAGTATAGCAGAGAGTGCTGTGAAGTGAAAAAAGACATCATTTGTTCCTTATGATTTTGTAGGAAATTATAAATTGAAGCGAACAAATTGTTTCAATAGAATATTCGTCGATATAACATTCTTTTAACAGAATGTCAGTGGTTGGATAATAATTTATTATTTATATTGTATATACCTTATTCTCACTGAGTTTCACGAGATGAACTAGACATTTAGGGCCCGCCAACGAAGCGGGGATGGAAGATTAAATCATTATCGCCGAAGTTATTAAAAAATCGCTTGAGGTTTGAGATTAAAATCGGCATGTTCTTTAATTTGCCTAAAATTTTATTTTTTTTGGTTCTGTAGTTTAATAGCAAAAAATTAAAAACCAAAAAAAAAGTTTTGTAGTCCTGAAAAAAGAAATCAAAAAACAATCCAAAATTATTTCTTAACCTCCGCATTGAGTGGGATTTATAACAAGAGGTATAGAGATAATAATAGCGTTCATCTATTTTATACAGGGTGTTGATAATAAGCTTTCAAAAACAACAATTTTCAAAATAATTTTTCCCAAGATTTTCAAATGGAACACTCTGTACATTATTTGTCTATTCGATGTAGATTTCATAAGCAATCTGTGTTTTTTATTTTATTATTAATACCAGCCTTTTTCGGAATAATTGAAAATTTCAAAAATTATGTTGAGTAATAATTCTAAACTGCTGTAAATGTTGAAAATATCTTCCATTTTGATGTAAACACGTTCTTGAAAAATCTGTTTACATCCCTTAATATTTAAGTTGAAATACTAGCACAATGGTTCATTAGTAGTGGTTAAGCGTAAAAACTATGTCAGGCTTTGAAATAAAATAGGTATTTATTTGTTTATTAGTGGTTAAAAGAGTGATATTTAAAAAAAATTTGTTAGCAAGAAATCATTATCCAAAACTTGACTGTTTTATATGAACAGGTAACCAAATTGTTGATGAAGAGCCGCCTACAGCCTACAATTGCTATTAATATGCAATAAGGACTAAAAGCCCTGCTTGCTAATTTTTCACCTAAAATGTTAAGGGATGTAAACAGATTTTTCAAGAACTTACTTGTGCCTATATCAAAATCGAAGACATCTTGAACATTTACTGTAGTTTATTATTATTCTGGGCGTTTATGCTATTGAAGCAACATAATTTTTTAAAATTTGGAATTATTTCGAAAACGGCTGGAAATAACTCATATGCTTACAAAAAAAATTGCTTAGGAATTCTGCATCAAATAACCAAATAATATAAAGGGCGTTCCATTTTAAAATCTTGAGAAAAATAATTTTGAAATGTATCGTTTTTGAAAGCTTATTACCAACACCCTGTATAAAAGAGATAAACACTATTAGCTTCGTAGTATCTCCATACCTCCTGTCATAAATCTCACCCAATATCGAGGTTAAAAAATAATTTTTAATGTTTTTTTTTTAATTTTTTTTTCAGGAATGCACAACATTTCCATTTTTTTATTACTTATAAATTACAGAACCAAATTAAATAAATTCTTAGGCAAATATGAAGCACACCAATAGGAAATATATACTTTATATTATCACACTTTCTTGGGCCACCCTGTAGACGAAATGTGAAATGCTACATTTTTAAAACATGCCACTTTTAATTCCATACATCTTGCTGTTTTAGCATTTTTGATAATAAATTTATCTTGAGAAAAAATCGTTGGCGGACCCTGTATTTCTGACTTGAAGAACATACTTTACTATCACTACTAATAAAATAGGTAAGATATTTAATGCATACGAATGTATTAAATATAAATAAAATATTCATATATTAAGGATTAAAATATTTTTTGAAAGATGTTTCAAACACTGCATTCTATATGTTGAACTCAACAAATGTCCCATCTTAAGGACTATTTTTTTCTTTATGCAACATTCACAGGGAATAATGCTCTTCTTAGTACTTTTTACAGTTTATTCCTCTACAGAGACGAATTTAATTTATTGGGTTTGACCCTAACTAAATTCCAATTTAAATACGCAAGACGTAAAAGACATTTTCTAGTCTTTTAAAATGTAATTTCCATCAGTTTTAACTTATTTTAATTGTTTTTAACGGTGTTTTGTTCATGATGTTAGTATTTTTGACATAATGTTCCATAAATTAAGATTTCTTTAACCTTAATGAACACTCTCAAAAAGCGTAAGTTAATAAGTTTTTACTTATACGAACGTGTCCAGGAATCTCGGAAACCGTAAGAGATACGAAGTCGGTTAATGGAGGTAAAGTTGCGCGTTTACGTGCCTAACTAAAACCGAAATTCTGAAAAATTGTTTTATTTTTTTCCTGTTTTTTTTTTAGATCGAATTCTAAAGTAAATTGCCCTTTTACATTGCCACTTTTTCCACTCCCTATCTAACAGCGTTAATTGTTTCGTAATCCCACAAGTCGTCTTCGAAGGGCCATTATCAACTTTCTTTTTTTAAATACAGTTCTGTTTTCCTGATATTGGAAAAAAATTAACACATTGTGGTTTAATGACGTTTCGAGGGTTTTTTGAACAACATCAGGAAATTTTGGGATACGGTCCTGTATTTCTCCTAATTTTATAAATAATATCTCATAAGTAAGCTCTAAATTTTTACTTATGTTGGACTAGTTCAATAAATAACAAATAATTTAATAATAAACCACAAATAAGTGAACAAAATACAGAAACATTATTTTAAACTTCGGTTGATTCGGGATTTAAAAGAAAAGTAGGCGTTTGAAACAAAAAAAATTCGGATTTTGACGCGTGATTTGTTTCACTTGACATTCCCATTGTGATCGTTTGAAAGCGTTTTAAGAGGTTTTCTATTTTCCAGAAAATATGGAACATAATTTTACAAATGCTGAAAAGTTTAATATTCTATCGTGTTTTATTTTATCTCAAAAAAATGTTATGTGGCAGTTAGAAGATGTTATTTGTGCTTAGAGAATAACGCAAATCATTTTGAATACCTGATTATGTAGTTACTTACTTTTTTCGTTGTTCGTTTTATTACTGTTTTGGAATGATTTTTGTTCACTTATTTGTGGTTTATTCTTAAATTATTTGTTATTTATTGAACTAGTCCAACATAAGTAAAAAATTTA
This sequence comes from Barypeithes pellucidus, assembly GCA_963991005.1. Taxonomy (NCBI): domain Eukaryota; kingdom Metazoa; phylum Arthropoda; class Insecta; order Coleoptera; family Curculionidae; genus Barypeithes; species Barypeithes pellucidus. The sequence continues at coordinate 31,449,164 of OZ022556.1, read as the reverse complement.
GAGCTTACTTATGAGATATTTATAAAATTAGGAGAAATACAGGACCGTATCCCAAAATTTCATGATGTTGTTCAAAAAACCCTCGAAACGTCATTAAACCACAATGTGTTATTTTTTTTCCAATATCAGGAAAACAGAACTGTATTTAAAAAAATAAAGTTGATAATGGCCCTTCGAAGACGACTCGTCACCGCGGTAACAGCTTAGCAGGTTAAGTTGTTGGCATTCGGCTGCGGAGGTCTCAAGTTCGATTCTCGAGACGGGGCATATTTTTCAGTGAAAAATATGAACAAACATTTAGAAGGAATAAGAATGCACAGTAAAAACAATATATATTTACTTTGTGACTGGCTGCATGACTAATTAGTCAAATGCCAATTAAATTAAAAAAAAAAAAAAAAGACGACTCGTCGGATTACAAAACAATTAACGCTGTTAGATAGATCGGAAAAAGTGGCAATCCAAAAGTGCATTTTCTTTAGAATTATATCTCAAAAAAACCCAGGAAAACAATAAAACGATTTTTCAGAATTTCGGTTTTTCGGATATCTCCGGAACTACTAGGAGATTTAAAACTTTAAACTGGCTTTCATTATCTTGGACACGTTGTATATTTTCACTCTACTGCGAGGTCTATTTTTTTTTTAAATATTAATTCTTGTCCGAATTAAACCCACCCGAATATCCGAAAAGTGGAACGCAAAAAGGCAGGGCAATCGGAACACAAATCATTGTTCGGGATTAATCTAGCAGCTTTCAAATAAATAAACGACAAATCTGCCTTTCCATAACAATAAAGGCTCAAGATACCAACCGACTGATGGTCTAATTAAGTGTATCAAAGGGTGCTGCGAAGTGAAACAGAGAGTGACCGTTTGTCCGTGTCGATTTTACGAGAGGGACTTACGCGTGACTGACACCCGCTCTGATGCTTTTCACGAGTAAAGCTGCTCTGTTCAATATACGCTTCATTAGCTTTGACACACTGAATACATGTATAGTACGGCGAGCACAAGATGGATCAATGCGTGGCCGTTAACTTTTGTCAATTAAATTTAATGTAACCGAATGGGCTTTGGGGTGAGATAAAGAGATTTTTTTTGATAAAACGTCGATAGAATGCGCAAAAATTTTTATTTCATTATACATTTTTTTAAATCGTTATCATTTATATTACTTACTACTATTGAATTTATTTTCAATGATCACGATATTTTGTGCCAGTGTCTAAACCAGATATCGTCGTTTTCCGGAGAAAATTGCGTAACTCCATTTAATGTAATTTTACAGGAGGAAGAAAAAACAGTTTTGTAAAATTGTAATAATTATATAATTGTGTCTTTTGGTTAAAAATATGCAATGTTTAAAGAGAAAACAAGAAAATTTAAAAAAAACTTTACTTCTAGTTAATAGGTGGAGATAAACAGTTTTCGTGTTGAAAAATATGGAGATACGTATTATCCTTAGAACAGAATGACATACAATAGAAACAGTAAAAATATTTTTTAGATAAATATTTTATAATCAGATATTTGTAAAAGAAAAAATCTGGAAAAAAAAATAAATGTCCTCATTACCTACAAACAAATATATCGATTTTTATTAAAAGAAAACTATTCGTGAACAAGATTGTCATAAAAGACATGATAATCTGGCAACAAGATGTTCTTTAAAATTTGTAGATATGTCCATATTTTTTTTTTAAGTTTTCGCTTTTCCAGATAAACTTTCGATAGACTGTCCATCGTACGAGGATTAGATAATTTAGCTCGCGGTTCCCAAAAATCAGTGTGTCTCAGCTAAAAAAATATTTTTCCTGTACTCTCGTATTTAAGGGCTCGAATATTTGTAACTGTGTCTTTGCCAGGTCGAATTGATTTGTAATAATTAAGGACATCGAATTTTTTAAAGAAGTCGTGTGTGAGGTATTTAACATCATACGGTTTGGGATAATTTCTAGCGATTTTGCACGCATGTACATAGTCTGCTGGAACAATTATTTTGCGATTTCGAATTTTCTTTTCGATGCCTGAATGCATAGAATGTACTTCCATCTATGTATGCCCCTTTTCAAGGTACTTTTCAATAATTGTAACCTTATGGAGCATACATAGATTGACGAAAGCGTTTGCAAGAGTTCCGGTTCTGTCCTGTGCATCGATCGCTATTTAATATAATTTCTTTGTTATCTTTGGTCCTTGGATTTTTTTTCTGCATCTTGTAGTTTGTCCCATTTTATCCAGTTCAAAACTGTGGACTCTTTCATTTCTAACGACTTTAAAAACATCTGTTTGCATACTCGAATTTCTGTATGATTTACTTTTAAATGATATTTTATTGAATAATTTCTCCTACTTTATTCCCCTGTTCCTCGTCTTCATTAGACGGGTGCCATTTTAGGCAAGTATTGAACATAAACTTTTCTTTCTGACTAGTTCATGTGATTTAAAAACACTTTAAAAATACTTTCTCGATTTTCTTGGGTGACTTTATTGAATTTAATTTGTGTTGAACGATTTTTCATTTTGTTCTTGCACTTGCACGGATTTGGCAGTATTTTTTTACTTCTAAGTATATTATAGTACCATTTATTGTAAGATTTTCTTTTGCCTGTATAGTCTAAACCTTTTTCTCGATTTAATTTATTGTTATTTTTCTTCCATGTAGATATCTCAACGTCAGCTTTTCTTGTCGGTAGAACTTCCATCGTTTTTACCTTCCTCCCGTACCTGGTTTAAAATATTTTCTCCTTCAATGCCTTCGTTGTATCCTTCAATATGAAATTATTTAGCTGGTTTATTTCATCATGATCTTCGTCATTTTTGGATGAGTTGTTTCCTACTTCAGAAATATTTGTTTCTTAAGCTTCCTCCTCATTCGTTACAAGTGGCCCTCCAATTTCTAATGGATCTGGTACGTCAATAACTTCTAAGATTACTTCTTCGATTATTTAGCTTGAGCTTTCCACTATATTAACGCCTTCTGATGGGCCAGTCATCTCATTTTCTTTATGATGGAGAATACTTTCTATTGCTTGCTTGGTTTCTTTGGTATCCGATTCGTTCACGGTATTTATGAAGTTTTGAGCACTGTTGTCCATTTCTGTATCTAAGTTGGTTTGACAAAGGAAGGAATCAACTAAGTTGAGAATGGAATCATCATCATCTTTTTGAGTTTCTGATTTTGTGCCTTTATTAGTTGCCATGGCTACCAGTTCTTCCCCCTGGAAGCCATAATATTGTGAAGTACCTTGAAGAATCTGTAAAAAAATGTTTGTCACATGGTTAAATTGTAGCAAAATATGTTTAAGTTTTAAAGCTAAATTTTAAGTTAATTACCTAATGGAAATAAAGCACACATTGACTAACACTTTTCGGATAGTATAAATTATTTTACAATTAATGAACCATAAAATATTTAAAATTTTCGGCTCTCAGAATAAAATTTGTCAAACCTTGTCACTGTGTTGCAACTTTTAAAAGTAAAGTAAAGGAAACAAACCAGATTAATGTAAATTGCAGCTAATATATTTTGTTTCGTAAATACAGTTCCTCGATATATAATATGTATTTAACCTTTGCGATTCATAATTTTATGAATATCGAAAACTAATTAAAATGTCGAATATTTATTAAGCAAAGTACGTATATACAATATGCAAATAATGGTAATAAAAGACTCAATATTACAAACTATATAATCTTCCATATAGTACTTACTTGTGATAAATTTCACCAAGTTCACTTCGGAAAACAAATGCTTTACGCGTAATTAGAGGAAGTAACTACCCAACATATCATAACCTGTCAATGACATTGATTTGTATACGAAATATGGAGTTACAAATTTTTCCTTCGACGCTTCTCCACGGTTGGAGATACATATATTTCTCTTTCTAAACTTTAAATTATTACGGTTCATTTTAGGAGTTCTGTAAGTTGCATAAAGATTAGTTATAGTGTGATTATAGCAGATGGCATTAAAATGTAATTTTTCTGAAAATGTGGAGTTAATTGATTTTCTCCGGAAGACGACGATATATCTCTAATTGGTTTAGTTCAAAAATAGTATACGACATACCGAGGTGTAAAGTGTTTTATTTTTGTCGAGAGAAAAGGATAAGTTTACCGAGGCGCCTAGCGCCGAGGTGAATCATTTTTCGAAACGGGAATGAAACTTTTCACCGAGGTTGGTATGCTATTTTATTTACAACCATAACTTTTAAATGCAAATTATGTTTTTTTATAACAAATTCAACTATGTGACGAAATGATAAAGTAAGACCCTTGTATAGCCACCATTCACAAATTAGAAAACGTCAAGTTGTCAAGTCATTTTGGTTATTCAATGACTTGTGACATTTGTCTGGATGTAAAGTTACTTTTGCCCAGGTGGAAAGTGATCGCTTTCCATCCGCGTAAATGTTACTTTCCACCTAGATAAATGTCAAAGTTTAAAATATGTTCCTTTCAAACTTTTAGAAAGTCTGAAATGTCAACATTACATACATGGTTGTAAATAAATAAATAAACTTCAATTTTTTTTATGCAAGATAATTGCCTCAGATTTTATGCGCTAGTCCATACAATTAGACGTATCACCATCAACTGCTCTCCGCTGAACTCTAGGATTTATTTGCAAAATTATATGAAAATTGGTTCATTATTAATTGGTCTAGTGTATATCTATTAAGAAGATATCTCGTAACATGAATATGACCTAATATCAAGGCTAACCTATTATAATACAGGTGTTAAGCATTGTCCTGCGCCACCACGCATTTCTTCTCAATATAAGACATGATACAACATAATATGCATTCCATCATATATCTATGCATAGGAAGATCGAAAGTGCTTTTGTTATGATAAATCATTTACAAATTTTATTTCTAAATTTTTCGTGTGCCACATTATATCCCCTTTTTAGTTTCGACACCTGCACTGTTAAAATGAATTTTTCGAATGTAAATGCGCATTGCATATTCAAAACACGTTAGCAATCCCGGCATCGCTGTAATCTACGTCGCAGGCCCTTCAAGTGAGGTGTTTCATTTGTCCGGGATGATTCTTACTTCAAGATAGTCTGCAATTTTTGCCCTTCCTCTACTAATTAGGTGTGCGTGTGACATTTTTTTTTGTAAAAAATTAAAATCAATGAACTCAATGAAAATGTTAATTATACAGGATGAAATAAATTCTGCGTACAGTACGTTTCACGAAAATTGGATACGACTTAATGATTTCCTGGGTCGGTCCCATTGTGTCGACAAGAGCTTGGCAATAAACAAGTGAAGTATGAAGGGACGGACTAAGGAAAACAAGTAATGATATAATTATATTAATGTAATCAAATGAAATAATATTTTTTTTAAATATTACTAGTCATATTTATTACATTTATAATGTCATTTTATAGGTAGTTCTGTTTCGCTATCGCTATCCTCATCAAAATTAATTATAATTGGATTAATTGTACGATCCAGACTAATATACGAATTTTCTACAGTAATTACGTGACGGACTGAATTTTTCCAACTACCTGGGGGAATATCATTAAAGCATTTTCGTATTAATTCTACAACACTAGAACTTAAAGTCGGAGAAATATTTTCAGACCTATCCAGTGATTTTAACTGGTGCCACATATGCTCTATGGGGTTAAAAATGCAATAATAGGGTGGGAACCGTAGCACTGTACGTCCAATTTCTTCTGCCAATGTGTCACAAACATATACTTTTTTTATACAAAATGTCTTTAAAACTTCTAAAAGATCACTTTTTTTTATTTTTTTTATAACTTTCTTCAAAGTATATATCATTCGCCGCCATGTAGTTCTGAATCTCCAATTTTGTATTATTTGAGTTTGGAGCTTTATGTAATTGGCGAATGTGATAGCTCTCATTGTCCATTAATATCACGCTATTCTGAGGAATGTTTGGTAAAAGACAATTCTTGAACCATTCCTCAAAAACTAAAAAATTTTACCACAAAAAGATATTTAAATATAAATTAAGCAACCTAACCTACCTGATGTGCCTATATTTAATTATACTTATTACAATCCGGTCCTTTTCACATAATAATAACAAACGGTCATAAATAATGGGATCGTCCAGGTACTTTTACTGCAGTCATTAAGTTATATCCATATTATATTTACATTATTATCTATCTATCTATCTATTGGAGTTGGTTAAAGTGAGACTGTTTCATAAGAATATGTGACGTGGTAATATCAAAATTATTTCCTCGCCACCGGAGATTCCTAATACCTAGAATAAGAATAAATAAATGATACTATACAGCTATTTTCCGGACTATGGGTTCCGTCAAGCGCTGAATTGTAAGAAAAACTCAACACATAAATATCAAAAAAATAACTCGGCTTGAATGGTAGTAATAAGCAGTGGTATATATAGGAGGGGGGGGGGGGGGGGTGGATCTTTAATATTTCGCAATTTAATATTGGAGAATAGTGACATGTCAGATGTTAACTTATCATTTAAATCTTTCTGGTAACAGATGACTACATGACTGGGAGTATTGATCCTTGTTGAAGTCTTAACAGGCCAATTATGACGGATACGCTATTAATTCTTAATTTCTATAAGCGATTGTTATGTTACTATTTCTATCATTTATTTGAGTTAACGCTAGTTCTTGAGGAATCGTCACTGATATGTGTGGTATATTCCAAAACAACTAAGTAAGTTGAGTTTTCGGATTTTGGTCTGCAGTATTAGGAGTGGCATTTTTGTCAGCTTATCTGCCATTAAAATAAGTTCTTGTTTACCATTTAAAATTATTCTTTTTATAGTCTTCGAAAAAACCCATTAAAAATTAAAGCGGAATGCAAATATTAAACAATCCTTTGGTAGCATCAACCACTTGTGAGTTTTCTACAGGAATCCAACCTATGTTTTCAGTCTATTGCATTGAGTTTTCGAACGTAAAAGTTTTCTAATAAATTTTTTTTTTACAGTTCACATTGACAATGTCATAAGTTGTTACTCTTATATGTTATCCACTAAGGATGGGCGTATAAATGCCTTCGGAACGTACGGAAGTTAAAATTTAAATCATGTTTATTAAACTGTAGTGCCTAAGAGATTCCTCTTCATAATATAAAATTTTTAAAAAATTTAACAATAATTAACAGTTAATAAAAAATATATTAGTATTAATTTTTTTGTTAAAATATTTCTTCCAGTGGCATCCTACTGGGTAGGTACTCCTCTTTCATTTTTGTAGGTTTGTTCGTGTTGTTTTAAAAAAATTCCAATGAAAATAAATATTTAAAAAACAAATAACAAACTTAGGACAATATTCTCCTTACTACCTACCCAGTGGAACGCCATTGGAAGAAATACAGTTAAGCTAAATAAAACGTTTATTGCGTCTTGTCATGGGTAAAATATATATTAAATTTTGTTCTGATACCCTAATTGGTTCATGAGATGTTGTGAAAAAGCGGCTTGCCATAGCTCCAATTCAGCTCTAGCCTCATACCGAAGCATTTTTGAAGGTATATTAATAGAAAGATTTAGTCTTTTTTTTTGGATGAACTTTATCCTATTAAAATATTGTCAGCTAATTTCGGGACACCCTATATATTTACCGTATGTTATTTTAAAACCAAGTTATGGGATGATAACTAAATACGCTAAAACCTTCATTGTGGAATAAATATAACATTTCAGCAAATTTGAATATTAGGTACACATACTATAATATCGCCGAGTTACATGATATCTTACCAAATGAGTTTGCGAAAAGATACATTTGGTAAGAGTATAAGACTATAAGAGTATTAAGGGAGAAAAATAAGGCAAGTATAATATAAATAGGCACCTACCTATATGGGGGAGAAAATTTAAGAAATATGGTAAAATTAAAATATTAAGTACATTTAATTTTAGAAAGTATTTATCTGTAATAATAAAATAGAGGAAAAGGAGAAGACAACAATAACTTGATCAATTTCAAGAATATCGCATTAATTAAAAATTATTATCGGTCCTATATAGACATTAACGCCATCTAGCGGGAGCCCACTCAAATGCAACAGTAAATACACGTCGAAATGTGACCACAACCGTAGAAGAATTATCAAAATTAACGTCTTAATAATTAAGAATACTTAGAAGTCTGCCTTGCTTCTGAGGTGGAATTATCATATAAACATGTATGGAAACCACCTGACAATGTATTTTCAGGACTACTAAAAGATGGCGCGGTAGGTATCTTATTTAGTTGGATTGATAGTAGATACAGCTTGAAATTAAGTCCTTTTTGATGGTTAGTGTCTACACTGTACTGACGATACCTAATGAGATGGTAACTGGTCTGCAGGTAATGACATCCTACCAATAGGAATATTCCTTTTCTTGGTATTACCATTCAATTCAATTCATATGTGGACATACAGAAGGATAATGAGAATTTCCTGGGTAGAAAGAGTGCGTAACACAGAGATACTTCAACGTCTCAACGAGGATCTGTTTGAAAGAGCGCAAACTGGAGTAGTGGAGCATTTTGGTCATATTTTAAGGAATTACAAGTATCAACTCTTAAAACTCATTATAGAAGGGAAAATCGAAGGACGGAGAGGCCCGGGTAGAAGAAGAATATCCTGGCTGAAAAGCCTAAGGCAATGGTACGGAGTGAGCACCACCACATTGTTCCGTCGACTGTAGACAAGGTTCAGATAGCGTTGATGATTGCCAGCGTCCGAGGCGGACAAGGCACTTGAAGAAGAAGAGGGGGAGGGGGAGGGGAAGTCTTATTACTATACGCTTCAAAAATTTTCCCAACGAATGCTTAGGTCGAATCGCAGTCATCATCATCTCTCAACCACCTTGTGTCTTCTGCTGAACGTAGCTCTCCCCCACCCCTCTCCATGTGCCAACAGGTTTCGTTCTAGATCACCAGACCACCGCGTACATTTCTACAGTCTTCCCCTCTGAATCTCGACTCCAGTCTTCGTCTTGTCTATCTGTAGTATGTTCTTATAGCTACGTACCCGGTTCAGTTCCACTCTAGTGTCTTTATGTTTTCTTCTACATCTATTACACTCGTTCGTAGTCTTATTTCATGGATTAAGATTCAGTCCCTAAGAGAGATTCAATATTGCGCGATTCATTACACTTTCGTCCGAATATGAAGTTCATTATCGCATTCCTTGTCAGTCTTATATATTTGCTGACTACAATAGATTTATCTTTAGTAGAGCTTCTAAATAGGAAAATATCAGTATGTCGTCTATACGGTCAGCTATAAGACCGATATCGTCTGCAAATTTGAGATGACCGAGCTATTATCCATTTATATTGATACTGTTCTCATTTTAAAAAAATGTATCGATCTATTATTGCAGTATTAAAAATCGAACACTTTTGACTGACATCTAGATGACAATTGGGTTTTATGGATGTATAAAGTCATTCAACTTATTTATGTACGTGTTCGAAACTTTTTGTTACTACTCAGAAATTGTTAGTAAATCAAACATTATGCTAAAAACATAATGTTAAATCGTGGAAAAGATAATTTCTTCCAATGTCATTTATGAAATTGTCAGACTTGTTAATTTATTAATTCTGAATAAAATTTCTCTGTAACCGGACATAATTTTAACAAATAAATGGAGATTTGTTGATTGCTTGCAAATAAAGTAATGTGAAAAAATGACAAGTAGGTTAAAATAAACTAAATATAATACAAGCATTTTTAGCCATTTTCCTTTGATACCACAAACGGCCATGAAACAATATAATAACTAAACAAAATATTGTATTTTTTGATCACCATTGGAAAGTTGGCTTTTTTTGAAAAAAAGTAGGTATTCGACTGCTTCAAACGGGTTAATAAATATTAAAATAATAGTCTCTTTTATTGTAAATTATAGTAACTTTTTTCTGAGATGTTCTAAACAAAATTCACCGAAGCGACTCATATTTAATGAAAATAGTATTTTAAAGTACAAGTCTTATACAGCATCATATTTTAGCACGCGTCCATACATATACTAATTTTTCTAATGTCGTTTATAACAGGAGTATTTAGGTAATTATAACAATAATGTAACAGAAATTGTAGATATTTTAAAGATTCCTTAATAACATACATAGAAAATGTCTATTATCATCCAAATCGCTTCATTTAACATTGTCCTTCAACTGAAAGCATTTTCCCAGTTTCTAAAATATTTTATGGTTATTGTTCCAGTAAATTTTCTTTCATTTATACTCAATAGGGAATAACCAATTCCAATAGAAACCTCAGCAGATTACAGAGAGAGTTTTTTTCGAATGATTCACCGGTTGAAAAACGTCCCTGGGGATTCCGCGGTGGTGACAGCCAAACGAAAAAGGGAGATTCGGAATCGAAAACTGCTGACTGGCAGCGATATGAAGTTCTCAAGTTGTTGCCTTAAACTACTTGTAGCCTTCGGGCTATATAAATTATTCTTGGGAAGTTATAAAGCAAATGCTTGATTTGTAACCTAAGGCGTGCAGTTATAAATGAGTATGTTTACGGGAATAAATGAGTTCTCTATCGAAGTATATTTTAGATTGTCTATTAGTTTAACGAAATTGGAAATTATTTAAGTAAACTAAGTTTGTTAAGGTCGTAACATTGCTGTTATGTATCTTAAATTACAAAGTTGTATCTGGACAAAATCTTGGATATTTATAAAGAAATGTCCTTTAAGAGGTGCTTTAGAAAAGTGAACTCGCTTACAATAATCATTCACCATTTTAACTATCAAGAAGTAAACTCAAAGTCAGGGTTTCACAATTTATATTTATTTCGCAACATTAATTTGGAAGAATTATTCCCAAATGCAAGAGCTGCCTGATTTTCTATTTTCGATTGAATAAAAATATACATTGTGGCCAACAAAGCGATGTACGTGGCTGTATCTCGGAAACCGTTCATCGTACAGCTTCCGGGAAAAAATGTTTATAAGAAAATTTAACAGGAGAAATTGCTGGAAACTATTTGAAAGTTTGTAGAATGGCTGCTAGGGGTCGTAATACTTATATTAGTTTGATAAGAGTGGATTTTTCTACAAATTGCTTAGATAAGGTGTATTGAAAATACTTACAAATAAATATTTCATGTATCATGAACAACTTTGCTTACATACTTTTTTCTCTTAACCTAAAATTGATAATATAACGTTTCTACCCAATATTAATATTAAATATATGTTTTTTGTTCCCAAAGCCTCCTTATTATTTTATAAATTCTGAACATATACCACTTTGTTATATTAGGGTCTAAAATGCTATTTTCTTCATCGGAAGAAGATGAGAATGCACAGTCCATGTTTATATCTCGATGTCGAGAGACAAACTGATCGACAGGCATTGCAATGAGCGAGGGTCGGAGCGCTGTTGCGGACACGACACGAGGGCGATGTTCGGCGCTCCGTTGTGGACATACACTTAGTCGGCTACCCTGTAGAGTTTGTGTATACAAGGTGTTTCTGAATAACATGCTAATGTTTCAGTATGTTATTCTTGGGTCCATTTTTAGAAAGAACGTCATATGAACGATATGTCCTAAACGTCTTAACTTTTTAGATACAGGGTGTTAAAGATTTTGAAAAAATCTCCTTTCTATTAATATCTGTGATACGGCTTTAATTATTTTTGTGAAATTTGGTACACACTTTCTATTCATCAAGATTTTATGATGTATAACATGTTTTTTTATTCCGACCAGTGGCATTCGTGATTGAATTGTCCTCGATATTTTTGAAGACGCCGCTTCATTTTTTCAAAATTATTTTTTAAATTCTCATTCCTTGTTAAGCAAATATCATCTATTGATTTTTTGTCGTTTGACGTACAGTTTCCGTATAAAAAGAATAAATTCATTCATTTGCACTCTGTTATGAAATTAGGTATTAACAAAGATTAAAAACAATCTAGTTGTAAGAAGTAGATTTTGTTTTGTAAACATAAACAGTTTTAATAGTTAAATAATTAAACTTAATAAAAATAAGAAATTTTTTGAAAATCTTTAACACCCTTCTCAAGTCTTGAGACGTTAGGACATATGTTCTTGTGAAGTTTGTTACTGAAAATGGACCCAAGAATAACCCCCTTAAATATTGGCATGTTATTAAGAAATACCCAGTATAGTCTAGAAACGGCTTAATAATAATAATTGTTTTTTACAAAATATGTATGTGGCTTAGTGGGGAACTACTTTTAGATGGAACAATGACAGCACTCAAAGTAGCGAATTGGCACCATCCTAGTTAAAAAAATTAAATAGTAATAGTGGTCTTGCGACGCATTTTCTTGAAGGTACTATCCAGTACTTTACTATACCAGAATATTACTTCTGAATTTGAAATGAAAACAATATGGCGGCGTTTTAAAAATTATATAGTTATTATTTTCTTATTATCCTTCATTTCATTTACCGTCTTAGAAAAACAAATAGAACTTGGCATAGTATAGTAGGAATCAGAGAGCTATACTTTCTTTGTATATTTTATAGTGCTGAAATTCAAAATGGCGGATGGGCGGCACATCATTTTAAAGGTCCTATCGAGTATTTTACGATTCCAGAATATTGTGTAACGATTCGTAATCGAAACATAATGGCGGCTTCTTAAAAAATAATATTTAACGTATTTTTCTCTTGTTATTTAACTTTAGATTTTACAACTTGGCAAAAAGCAGCCGAAACAGCTGGCTGATACTCACTGCTTTATACCAAGGTGTATAATCTAAACTAAAGTAACACATAAAATAGTAAATATTATTTTTTAAAAAGCCGCCATTTTGGTTTCGGTACGAATAGGGATACATCATCTTTAAAATGATGTATCGCAAGCTTCCACTTCCTATTCAACTTTTTTTTCATCAAGATGGCACACATCCTCCATTTTGAACTTCAGCACCATGAAATATGTAAGATTGTGGAGTTATCTGGTTCCTATTACACTATGCCAAGTTGTATTTATTTTTCTAAGACGGTAAATAAATTAAAGTCTAATACAAAACTGTGCAGTTTTTAAAACGCCGTTATTTTGTTTTGGGTGCGACTAGAGAAGTGGTATTCTGGCATCGTAAAGTACTCGAGTGAACCTTCAAAATGATGTATCGCAAGACCCTTCTTCCTATTTAATTTTATTTAATGAGATGACGCCCATTCACCAGTTTGACAGAACTGAGCAAGAATGACTTGCGTCAAAAGGTACTTTACCTTCCCCTATTGGCCACACCCAAATTTTGTAAAAAGAAAATTATTTATGTGTCTGATAGATGGCTACATAACGGATGTAGTATGTAGTGTACGAGGTGCTGCTTAAGTAATCAGGTGTTTTTTTATTGATTAATGCTTTTCGATTAAAAATACGAAAAACGCGAAAGAAAAGTTAGTTTTCTATCTCGTGGAAATTTGATCAAGATATTTCGGCTCAATAGAAAAATCTGTTAACTTCCTTTACTTGTAGAACAATCTATTATTCATTTAGCCTAATTATTCATGACCTCTTACTACTTAAGTCGTTGAAATTTACATGTTTAACGAAATTTCGCAAAGAAATATAAATCGAAAACTTGAAGTGTTAAATATAAGCAAGTATACATTGTTAAAAAACTACTTTTTTATCAGTTTCCAAATCAGTATTGATTGATTCATTTAAATCATTTAATTTATATTAAGGGGGTCGTCTACCACATAGGTCGCGTTTCAAGCGCTATATTCTACAGTTCGTTGTGTGCAGAGAAAGCGAGATACAGAGTTGTCGTTTGGTACACGTCTTTATTCATATATCATAAGTATGAGTATTTTTTTTTTATTTTCAAAATTGCGGAAGTTGTGGTCGGTGGATACGAAAAATCGGCAACGCTGCAGAACTCCGGTGATTGTAGGCGACTTAGGTGTCTGAAAGGAACCAACAATAAAAAATCGGTATCTGCACACTCTTAGCTATCTATGTCCCCTACCAGAATCAAAAGAAAAGACCAAAAAATCTGGCGAAATTTTGAAAAAAAAATGGATTTCTTCGTTTTTTTGAAAGGTTTTTTGCTTGTAACAAAAATTTTTTTTACGACAGTCATTGAGTTACCGGTTATAGCGATGCTGTACCAAATTTCAGCCGAATCCGTTGGGAACTTTACGAAATATGGCCGGAGTTTCCCGGAAAAACATTGTTTCGAGACAAACGAGATTGAAAATCCGAGGATCGAAAATCGTGAACTTGTCGATTATCCATTTTTTATATAATTAAATAAATTGGAGCACGTGGAGGGAAAGATGGAGAATAGACCACTGCCGAGAAGAAACTAACCGTTTACAATACAGGAATCTCCGTTATTCGGTCAGGTCAATCGGACAATAGAAGTGGGCGGAGAAGAAGCAGCCTGCCGCGCGATAGGTACCTCAGAGGGCTCGCTCGCTCGGGACTACGGCAGCGCTTGCCTTCTCATCTATATCTCCGTTAATTATGAAAGAAAAAAAAATCCTCTGGCACAAATGTTCTTGAAACCCTAGAGATCAAATTTATGTAAAAAAAAAACGGAAATTTTCAAATTTCTGGGTAGACGACCCCCTTAAAAACTCGAAAATAACGATACAAATGGAAAGTTCTGCGATAAAGTTATTATCGGATAGTTCATCCACGACATCGTGACACTTGACTTAGATTGCGCATGTGGGGAACCGTATGAAGTCGATTTGTCGTAAAATGTACCATCATCGTGCCGATTAAAAACTAGGACCGCAAAATCTCAAAACTGGGAACGGAAATACATATCTCATAGACTATGAAAGGTGCTCGACAGCTGTAAAGGTAAAAACACCTAACTTTTAGAAAGTAACCTAGGTTACATAATTTAAGGTTTGCATTTTGTGATACGAGGTGGCATCAAAATATGTTGCTTGTTTTATAAAGTTTGTAACGGTTTGATTTAGTCACTAGATACTTTGTTATTTATTCGTGGTAATTATTCGTTTAACTTTTGAGTTTTATAGCTATACAGTGACAGGCTTGCAGTACTAACCTTACATCCTGACGTTACCGCCTGATGTGCCTTGACTTTGTGGGGTTTGTCTCCAAAATGCTTCGTAAAACCTGTTAAAGACTTCTCACATGCTGTATCTAGCGTAATACTTTTTGGGAAGAGTCTGCACTGGTTGTAGGACTTCATTCTGGGTTCATCTTGGGTTCTCAGGACTGATTCCCTCAGTTATGGGCATCTAAAGGCTTTAAAACCATCTCTGAAAAGGTACCGTTGATTCTGTATGTATTGTTTCTCTGATTTGAAGGCCATCTCTCTCAGTAGGCCTCGCACAGCTATGATTTAGACTCACCTGCATCTTTTCCGTGATATTCCGGCGTTCTATATGGAACTCTTACTTTGGTTTTTGCGAATTTAATCTCAAAGTTCGTTGTCTATTTCAGTTTCGAGTGACAGCTGTTTGCAGAGGTTATATCTTCTAGTTGCATTCCTTTCACCGCTGTTAAATGAGTTGCATTCCTTTCACCGCTGTTAAATGAGTTGCACGGCCTGAAAGTAGATCGTAATTTTGTTGTAATATACAAAAGAGAGGGTTTTTCGTTTTTGGTGGTCACAGTTGCGACTATAGTTTATCCGCAACATCGGGTGTCTATGAACACGGTTGCTTTCCGTTTCTTTAGTTTGGTATGTGCCACTCTGCTTATTTTCCCGTGTCACCGGATCGGTACATCGATATTAGAGAGACCGAAGTTACCTGTCATTTTTTGTGCTAGGGAACCAGTATATGAGTCGGGAAAATTCGATAAGTCGTCCCTTTGTAAAGTCAAGTGTCAGCGAGATCACAAGCTGTTAAATTTTTTTTTCTCTTCGAAGAACATCTGGGAGATATTCCCTGCCTGAGAGGCGATTTAGTGTTTCAATGAAGTGTTAAAAATTTTCCCCTTTTGGGATTTGCTTTGGGTAAGTTGTGAACTTTTTCACTTGTGTTTTGAAGGATCGATTGTTGATACCTTGCTTTCTCCCAAAAAATATATAACTATTAGAAATGCAAAGTACGTAGAAAACCAGCGAAACAAGATTTTGTTTATATTAGTTCCAATCCTAACACTGGATGGCGCCACATTGCAAAAATTTTCGTGGCGGGCTTTTCAAAATTCAATTTTTGGATTCTTAATAGTACTTTAAATTTTTAGACATTATTTTTTTTAAAACTTAAATAATCAATAATCTATGTCAGATTTTATCGATTACTTAATGTTCTAAAAGAAATAACGTCTTTAAAATTTTAAATACTAATAAATCTAGATAGGTAACTAATAAACTACGCATATAAATACAAATAAATATTTTATTAAAAACACTAAATACAATAAACGAAAATCAAATCGACAACAAATAAAATCTTTCAACAATAACAAATTTAAGAGTTAATAAACATTTTTAACTACCAAAAGCACTAAAATTATGTAGTCTTTAACCTTAGAAACTCACTTATCACATAACAAAAAAAAACACTAAAATTATTATGTACTTCTTTAGTATTGGGGGTCATAATTAGGAACAGGACGTAATAATCAGGTACAAGGTGCCATTATCAGCAACAGGGAGTCATTGTCAGGAACAGGGTATCACGTGTCAGTCGGTCTTGGGTGGGCCCACCATCCTTTCCCCGCCAACTGGAAGCTGTCAGCAGTCCACCAGAGCGCATGAATAAATGAGGGCAAGAATTTTGTCTAAGAAGTAAAGGACTGATTTTAATTTGAAGTATAGTTGTTTGAACGTAGGACGAGGCCTAACTTTTGTTCAAGCTATACTTATTGTTGTATTGGCTCGGGCATGTCCAATGAATACAATAACAATGCAAGTTATTATAGTGAACGCGGAGGGCTTTTACTTATTTAATTTTACTATTTGTTGTCATTGAGGGTTATTTTATGGGGTTTCTTTCGTAAGTCGAGTATCGCGACCCGAAGTTCTCGCAAGCTAAGTATTTACATTTTTTACAATAAGACTTAACCTATACTAATATTTTATTTCGAACTCACTTCTTATTCCGGACTCGGAATGTTTTTTTGTCACAATCAATTTTGATTTCGAATATTATTCTATGCTTTGGGCGCAAAGTCTTTATAGAATAATTTTACTCGCACTTAAGTTGACTTTCCAGTGCAGACTTATTTATACTCGCACGAAGAAAGACGAGTGTTCGAAGATATCGCAGCATTATTTATACTCGCACGTCATAACTCGCACAACACAATCAGGTACAGGGTGTCATTTTCAGGAAGAGGGTGTCATAATCAGGAATAGGAGTCACAATCAGGTACAGGGTGTCACAATCAGGTACAGGGTGTCATTTTCAGGAAGAGGGTGTCATAATCAGGTATTGGGCGTCATAATCAGGAATAGGAGTCACAATCAGGTACAGGGTGTCATTTTCAGGAAGAGGTTGTCATAATCAGGTATTGGGCGTCATAATCAGGAATAGGAGTCACAATCAGGTACAGGGTGTCACAATCAGGTACAGGGTGTCATTTTCAGGAACAGGGGGTCATTTTCAGGTTCAGATCACAGTTTGGAATGTATCACATATTCGTCACAGCCAGGCGTACGCTTTAGCTCAATGGAATTCATGAAAAAGAAAAATGGTTAGTGCTAACAGTCTTAAAATATGTATATGTAGTCATTATTCTTTGAGGATTGACATAAATTTAGGGAATTATTAAAAAACTACTTTAATTTACTGGATTTAAATTTTTTAACTTTATTATCATGTCCTGTGGTATAATCTTTCTTTGGCATTTT
This sequence comes from Barypeithes pellucidus, assembly GCA_963991005.1. Classification (NCBI taxonomy): domain Eukaryota; kingdom Metazoa; phylum Arthropoda; class Insecta; order Coleoptera; family Curculionidae; genus Barypeithes; species Barypeithes pellucidus. Next base: position 31,431,366 of record OZ022556.1, on the reverse strand, counting down.
ATCTCTTGTATACTTAAAAATATCGAGACGAATGGTTTTGTCAATTAAATGACTATCAAGGTCATGTATGGCACAAAATGGGAGCTTTAAACTTGATGAGTATAAAGCCTTAAAGGTGTTTTCTAAATTTGTTTTATGACCATGATCATCTAAGAAACGGTATAAAAGTGTATGTACTTTATTTATCAACTGTACTACTTTTTCACTGGCATAGCATAGCCTTGTGTTGCTGGGATTATCAGAGTATTCTTTAAAAGATGTAAAAAGATGTATAGGGGTCACCTCTGAGGAGAATAGATCTTGATTGCAAACTTCACAGTCAGGCACACTAATGGACTTTAAAATGTATCCAGCAACATAGGCCGATGCATAATTATCCGAATCTAGAAATAAGTCATCTGCATCACCATCGAGATTAGGGTCATCCTCAGTGTCACTTCCAGGGTTGTCAGACTTATGTGAACTATAGTCAGTAGATAGAAAACTCGTTAAATTGGCAAGAAAACTGCAATTATCACTCTCACAATTTCCCCTAGCAACTGGAGCTGATAAAGAATTGACAACTATAGATTTTAAGGCACCAATAAACAGTTGTGGAGTAGGATGGTGATTTGTGATGCCATGTTGCCTAATTTGACCAAAAAAATTCTCCAGAGGGTCTTGATTAAATGACCTTAGATTTAGATATTGGAGACCTTGTGAATTTAAATTATTCCAAATGGAAATTATCGACCTAATTGTAGTTTGCCAACCTTTAACGAAAGAAAAACTGTTAGTCTTGTTCCTTCTAGAGCCCTTATCAAATATTTGCCAATTGTTTAATTGAGTTAACATTTTCGACCAAAAATTCAGATGAGGAGATTTTGCACTCAAGGCACATCTATACATTTTACCATCAGGAGATACAACTGATGTACCATTAAGGGAATCAAAGAGGTTATCTATATTTGATATGAACTCGGCAGTATAGATGGCTTCAGTGGGTAGTTTTTGAGCACTAACCCAAGTTTCAATAGCTGCAGCAACTGAGTGACTTAGTTGTGCAGCCGCGATTTTAACTTTCATCTTGACATATGTATCTTTCTCATTGAAATGCGAGTTGTCAAGTTTGGGTAACATTTTATAAGTACGTTGTTGATCAAGATTGAAAGTATCTATGATATATTGAAATTTGGCCTCCCTTAAACCTGAATAACGAATGTCATTAGACATAAGACAATTTCGCGTATTTTTAAGTAAATGGGGAACATCAAAAACTATACAGATCGGTTGACCATTGATTGTAAAATGATATGGGGTTGGATTGTCTTTATTTTGTAAACAGAGATCTTGTAAAGCTTTCTGATTTGCCCTAAACTGATCACAAACTGTTGCAACCACTTTAAAACCAATACTTTGCAGCTGCTCAATAGCTTTTACTAGTAATGATTTTAAATTGTGTCCCGACACGGAATGGCTAGAAAAGTAATAGGCAATAACTTGCTTATAACTTTTTTTGACACCCCGAATCATAAACACTAATGCATGGTTTGCAAGTTCATGACTCCTACCTAACTCTCCTAAGTCTTGAAATCCACAGATGGTTTGCTTATGGGGTTCGTATTGTAAGTTTGGGGTTATAGCCATTTCATCAAATAAAATGTTAATGTAACGATCAAGTTCGGGCATTTTGTCAACTTCTGACTTTAATAATTCTAAAATTGGCTGGTTTAAACCTGTAGCAAAAGGAATCTTAGAAAGAACTGATTTTAATGTTCTAGGTGTAGGTAATTAAAAAACAGAAAGCAGATATCGATAAAGTTTTGGACTTCGCTTATAAATAGAAAGGGCAAAGGCTTTATCTTCAATGGTCCATCGCTTACCATGAGGTTTTCGATTGACATTCCTAAATTGAGAGTTTATAAACTCTTTAGAAACCTCATTAAGATTATTTTCGATATACTGAAATAAACCACTATCGTGCATTTCTTTTAGTTCTTTAAGTTTATGTCTTTCATTGTCTAAAGCTTTATTTAATTTACTTAATTTGGAAGAAGTGTTTCTATGAATTGTATACATCGTTTGTTCAGTAGGTGTTAAGTCTTGTTTAGTAATTCCACATTTACCTAAAAACCCAGTACCTCTGGATTCAGAAAGAAAAGAATATTTCCCAGAAGTATGTATCCCCTCAATACTTGAATTAGTATTATCTGGTATTGTGATATCAAAATTTGGAGTGACTGTACAAGAATCAATTAAATTAGGTTCCTCCTCAACTTGATAAGAGGTTGATGGTGTACTAAAATCAGATTTTTTTACAAGCTTGGCGGATACATTCGGAGTGCTGGCAAAAATACTGAAATTACCAGGCTCTGTGGGACATGAAGGTGTCAACCTCGATACTTCACGAGTGCTGTTAAAAATGTTGAAATTACCAGTCTCTGTGGCACATGACGATGTTAGACTGGGTAACGATGAAACATATTCAAGAGGCAAAAGCTCAGGAATGGCTTTAGGGACAGCATTCCAATTGAGCCGTTTTAATAATGAATTTTTAAATTGTGACTTCTCAAAGTGATCTTCACAAATTCTAAAATTTTTGCAACTAGTATCAGGGTTTATTTTACAGTTATCTTGCCAAACTTTCAATCTATCATCACTATTAAGGGGAAATTTAAAAAAATGTTTATTGACATAATTGGGTTCTGTTGAAGACATGTAAGCATTATTGCAATTGGGATATTTACAAGAATAGTTTCCACTAACATATGCCATTTTAATTGGAAGTAATACAGGGGTAAATGAAAAACATACACTTAGATGATTTACTAAAGATTAATCCATGAAAAATGGCAAGATTCAAGATGAATTTTTAAAAAACTTACGTGAATTCAAAATTTCAAAAAACAACCCATTATTTCATTTCCACGTCGACCTGCTACTGGATTGAATTGGGACAAGTTTCCTGGACAAAATTATATGCTAAAAACAGAAAATAAGCAAGAACTAATCATAAATTATACTAACATACCTAACCTTTAAAAAATAAAATATTTTTGGTAAAATACCTGATATGGGATTCTTTAATGATTCTTAGTCTCTTCTTGGTCCTTTCTGGGTCTCGAGGTGGTCGAATGCTACAAATAAACTACAAAATTATTAATAATATCATAAATATATAAACACTTCGCATGTTCGCATCGTTTCGTTTGCTTGCGATGAAAATGGCGGCCAATCCGGGCCAATGTCTCCTCAGCGGATGGATTTGCTACACCAGCGCCAAAACTGGCTGGTGGATGGGTTGGCGAGACTCATGGCCTACTTGTTTGTTTCCAAGTTCCCCATTCAACTTTCACCCCTGTGCTTTCTCCATTGTAGTTTTTCGTTCGACATTGAAGGCACCATTTCCTGACTGACGCCATTTTGGGCACCTATAGTGGACCCTTGATCATCTCATAAGGTATATTATATTGCTTGTTATTTTGCTTTAAATAATGGTTCATTGGTCCCGCATAATATTTTGTTAATTAACTCAGCGACGGTTTTAGTTTTCTTAATTTCGGTTTTTTATTAAATTTCATTAAAGTTATTATTAATTTCCTTAAATTCGCACGCCACGTGCATTGCCGTAAAATTCTCTCTGGCTAAAATTTAATGCTAGTTCCGTTATTTTTCAATACCCAGATATTAATTTCATTTTGTCTATTATGTCTCTGAACAGACTAATTATCGAAAATAATAAATTTGAATAGATATGTCTCAATATGAAATTTTAAGTTTAAATTTAAGGGTTCCTTCGTTAAGCAAAAATTTGTATAGTGAACAATGACCATGAGGGCCAATGTATTAATTGTGATTTACGTTACGAAGGAGAATAGGGCCAAGATTTCTGTTTTTAGTTCTACAGTGTGGAATTTTAATTATCAGTGACAATATTATGTAGCTTTGATGTAATAGTAATTTATTAATTCATTTTGACTAGTTCTTTGCTTTGCTAAATTTGGTTGTTTTAGATTTCAAATAAATATTGGCCTTATTACCCATCGTACATATGTATATAGTTATATCTCTACGTCAGTTGTTATAGTGTGTGGTATGCCGTTTTGAAACAGCACTAATATTGTTGCTACTCCTTTAATTCTTACTTTATTAATGAGGTATTAGAATGGTTACGAGCCTCCGAGGTCCAAAGGGACTTTTATTTTTAATCATGGTATTTTATAATAGAATGAACTGCAGGAGTTCTTACTTATTTGAATGAGGCATTTAGGCTCAATTTTATAATTTCAATAGTCATTACCACCTGGTGTTAAAAAAAGAACCATTCAAGCATCAGGCTTTAAATTCAGTTATCTTTCTAGTTTTGTTGGAGTGCGGTTTCAAAAGCGGGCATATTGGTCTTTACTTATTTCTTTTGGTTATTTTAATTGATTTATGTGATGATATTTTGATGGATATTTTGTATCTGATTTTTCTTTAATTGACTTACTTTAATATTGCTCAGTGGTTTATTTATTAATTCCAATTTTGATTGTGGATACCTGGATTGATAACAATCCTCGTTTAATTTATTTTAAATTTGATAATGTGTTAAGACTAATTATTTTGTTTACATTTATAAAATTTTATTGCGTACCAGTTGTCATTGATGATGGTCAGTGACGGATGGAACTTTTTATTTTAAATTCTTGCTGCTTTATAATTTGATTAATAATATTTAGACTCTTTGCTTCCCTTCAGGATTTTGTAACAATATTTTAAATGCTTTTGGCTTTCCTTTAATCACTTTGCTTTTGTTTTGGTATCATTATACTAGAGAGTGTTTATATTCCTAGGGTCCTCCGACCGGGGTCAAAAGTCAACTTGTTGTTCTACCTGGCTAACATCAACCTGTGTTATCCTCCTGGGATAACACCTGCCTAGTCTACCCCAACTAGAGTCTTTTTGACCAACACGCAACATATGGTATCGTTTTAGTTGATAAGTTGATGATTTTTTTTTTTATTTACTAACCATTCTCGTACAGCACTGGGTTTTGTAATTAACTTCATTCCTAATATTCCTTTTTTTTTTTCTGTGAAATAATAAATGCTAAGTCAATCAATTTTAAAAATGCGTTTTATTTAGTTCGCTGCACTTTTTTTAATAATATACAGTGGTGTCGACCAGTGGGTCCAAGTTCCCCATATCATCCGGGAGATTTCCAGCTTAAATCTGGCTTAAGCTGGTGGCGCAAAGGGACCTTCTGCCGCAGAGAGTTAGCTGGCTGCTGCGCAACGCTGGCCATCCCCTTACCTTGGAAAAACTGTCGCCCATTGTCTTCATTTTTTTTACATTAAATAATTTGACCAACAGCGGTTGCTCTGGGGGTATTCGTCATAATACCCCTAGCTCTAAAAAAGAATTTAATGCGCCATAGCAACTCCAAGTCGTATCAGTGGCGCCCAACGTGGGGAGCGGAAGTTATATATGGATGAACTAAATGTATTACGCATTTTTTATTAAGAAAAAGTCAAATGCTTTATTTAAATTAGGTATATTTAATGTCGCCAAAAAATGAAAGTAGAACTGAATAATAAAAGAAATTTAACAGAAAGTAAAAAAATATACAAACATAAAATTTGTCGCAGCAACAAATTTTTTTTAATATGTAGTCATAGAACATTCCTGTTTATTACTTCTTAATAATTAGTATTATTCTTTAACAAACATTCTAGGGGAACCTGAAACTGCTCCTAATAATAGTTCGATGCCTTGCTATTTTTTGTTTTGCCAACAACACGGAATTTCTGTTTACTCCCAGTTCGTCTGTAATATCCCTAATAATAGAACCATCTCGCAACCACTGTAGATAATAACCTTTTACTGGGAGGTTAATTGTGGCATATTAAAAAAAATGTGCTTGAGAAGTTAATGATAAAGTGACAATCTATGTTGACATGTAAAATTTGTATGTATTAAGCTGGATTCATAGTTGCCGTAACGTATGCCGTAAGACGTAACGTTAAGACGTAAGAAAAATAAACATGTGATTTGCAATAGAACCGTTCATAGTCCGAGTTAAGCCGTAAGCCGTAAGCAGTAAGAAGTAAGAAATGGTTCAATTCCATTTCTTACGTTACGTCTTACGGAATCGGTTCGGATCGGTCATACTCGTGCATAACCGCCATGTTGACATCCCCAAATTCGACACTTTGCTAATAAAATAGGTGATAAATAAATTGCTAATAAATACCAGAACAATATTGATCCCGTTATTATAACGAGGTCGTCATCGCTTGGACTCATATTTTCACATTTAAATAAACACACATGTGAAAAACCATAACCTACAAACTCGTAACCCGAAAATTCTTAACGAGAATATAAATGGGCATATCCTTACGTCTTACGTCTTACGTCTTATCGACTACTGCTTACGTCTTGCGGCATACGTTACGGCAACTATGAATCCAGCTTTAGAGACTTTATTTGTTAAAATAATTTTTTTATTTAGCAACGATCAAAAGTTACGGAAAGTTTTTTCGATAAACTTCTCTGAATGTCAGATTCTGTTTGTGCAAAAAAATAACAAAATATTAAAATTGGTTCATTATTAAGGAATTAATAGCTTATTAATTTGGACGTGAATTTCTAAATATTCGATAATTAATTGGGGTAGTGTATTGCAACGTCGCGTCGGTGTTGAATTCTGATAAAGCGGGGTTGCCGGTTGTTTCATTAATAGAAGAATTAGCTGTTAGGGACTCTTCTCGGTTCTATTTTTATTTTAATAAAAAGTTTATCAACAGAAATAAAAGTAACCCGCTTTGGAACTTTATACAATAATAGATAAAAACAAACCTGAAGGGTAATATATACAAGTAACAAATGTCGTATACATCTTCTATAACAAACTAAAATATGTATTGAAATAAAACACCAGACTGTGCAAAAAGGATGATCTTCCTTTATTTAGATGAGACTAATATCAGGTGCTTACCTATAATTTTTTTTAAATAAATATTTCTACGATACTGTATACTGTGGACACAAACTTTATCTTTTTATATTGTCAAAGAGTTTTTATTTCATATATTTTAGAATAATTTTTGTGTTCTGAAAAGAATTTTTGATAAATATTTAGTTTTAATTTTTTTCCGAAATTCCGAAAAATAATAAACAACGACAATATGGCGCAATTCATTCCCTATCGCTTTTCGCTGCTATCTGCTTCTGTTCTGTTGCAATAGACAGTGTCCGAGCATTCGTAACTGTGACATCGAAACAGGTTCTGTCGGCCGCTCCGGTGAAACAGGTTGTTCCGGCGATGCAGACTGGTTCAGCGAATCAGATGGCTTCAACGAAGAGCGAAACAGAATTTTCCAGCGGAGCAGGAAAACCTAACGACCCAAACCTGTTCCGATCTATTCCAAATAAAAACCTGTTTCGAAAAGAACAGGTCCTATTCCAAAGCGGCATCCCTACAACACCATGTATGTTACATTTCCAATAGATTTTATGCATATGGTTTTCGTCTCTCTTATATTTGGAGTGTACGAGCTGCATTTCATTCTCCTGATTCTTAAAGGACGACCAAATCCGACACATATCTGGTGTCCCACTAGTGCGATAATCTAAAATATATCGTGTGTGGTACAGGAATATGTTACGAAGATAAATAGTATGGGACCCTAAGGTACATTCTTTAAAATTATTGTGAAATACACGGGATGTTCCAGAATTAAGATCCATGACAATGTTTATTTCAACGATGTAATTTTTTCTATATCAAAAAGGTGTCGTTTGTAAATTATTGACAAGATATTTTAAACTTAATATTCTACAGAATTTTTTTTTCTTTTTTTTTATGATCAAACACAAGCACTATAGGAAAAATCCTTTAGGGCACTCTGGGAGTTGTGCGTGTGCGCAAAAAGCGATTCACGTTGGTTTTGAATCGTTGGAGGTTATATTCGTTGGGAAAAACGACCTCGGGAAGGTCGTTCCACAAGGATGTAGTCATCCAGATGAAAGAATTCTTAAATAATGAAGTTCGAGGAGTACTAAGCTTAACCACATATGGATGGGCGGCAGTGGTTCGTCGTGTATTTCTGCTAATCGTCGCTCTGGGCGGAATTAAGAGGGCAAGGTCAGCCGAGCACCTTCCATGAAAATATCTGTAAAAGAGAGTCAAATCCCCAACCATCTTCGATGTTCTAGGCTGTCGAGGTTCTTCGTCAGCTCGTGGTCTCCGATCAGACGAATAGCCCTCCTTTCGATGGAATCCAGCAGTCGAATAGTATGTTTGGGTGCAGAGCTCCAGAAGAGTACCTCAAGCTTCTGAGAAGCTATCTTGGCGATTGCCACAACGTGGTTATGCCAAGACATATTTCCTCCCAGATTGACGCCCAGCAAATTAATAGATGAAGCCAGTGGGATTGCTTGTCCGGCCATGACTATTTCCGGTTCTGTAATGTTAACCTTTTTAGAGAAAACTGCTGCCTGGGTTTTTTAGCGTTAAATTCGACTTGGGTACTGTCACCCCAAGCCAAAATTTCTTCCAGGTCTTTGTTGAGGCGTGATACTTCATGCTGTCTGCGAAGATGTGCGTCGGCAGCCGATGTTTGCGCATTCAAAGAGAAAGATGAGATAAGTGTGCTATCGTCAGCAAGAATCTTTATGGTGTACAGTTATATTCATAAAAAAAGTGTACAAGAATTAGAACGAGAGCGACTTTCGTCACATTTCCATAAAAGCTGCTGTCAATACTGTCAACGCTGTCAATGATTCTATAGACAGAAGTTATCGAAAATGCAATGTATTGGCATTACCGTTGTAAATTTTGCAAGTGGATGGTGGCAATGTTTGACACACTCAATAAATAAAAACGCTAAGTCAGTTGTCGGAAATTAAGAAGGCTTAGAATAGAAGAAGGTTGGAAAATTCGTGAAATGCTTGTGCAATTTTAAAATGGAATTAAAAAAACTCAATAAAAAGGGAAGGTGGTTCAGGTCATCTCAAACTGTGGGAATATAATATTAAATACCATTCAAACAATTTTGAATGGATTCACTAAAGTTCTAGAGAAAAAGGGTCATACTCAGGAAGATTAGATTTTATATTAAAGGTTTTTGTTAATTATAGTTTTGTTTTCTTGACCGTTTTTTAACAAATTTTAGGTAGTTTGTTCCTGGTCACTTTTGAAATGAAAATCCAATTTTCAGTTAACGTTTCGGTTCATTTTATTTAAACCATCGTCAGAACTATTTGAACAAAAATAAAAAAGGCGTATCAACAAAAATTAAAAAGAAGCAACATTTTTTTTGATGGGGTTAGAAGCAAAATTCCTATTTTATGTTAGTCATGTTTAGAATGAAAACAAGAAAATATATAAATGATAGAATGGACATACCTTGTATAATTCTCATCCACTTACACTAATATAGCATTGAAATTAAAAACATTTTGTCACGTTGTTTAATGGATGTGAACTAAATTATTTTAGTAGTAGGGCAGGTTAATATTTAGTTAAAATAAAATAGAAGGTATGCATATTTAAATAATTTACATTTTGGGTTTTTAGCATGTTTATATCTTTAGGATAGGGTTGGGGAATTCCTATATTAAAATTATTTGGTGCCATCAGTGTTTCTTTTATGATGGTAAAAATTTGCATTTAGTTTGAGGTAATTATATTATTGTACAATAATACTAACATAAAATAGGAATTTTGCTTTTAACCCCAAAAAAATGTTGCTTCTTTTTAATTTTGTTGATATGCCTCTTTTATTTTTGTTGAAATAGTTCTGACGATGGTTTAAATAAAATGAACCGAAACGTTAACTGAAAATTGGATTTTCATTTCAAAAGTGACCGAGACCTAGGAACAAACTACCTAAAGTTTTTGTTAATGCTGTTTTTATTTAAAATTTTTAACTACTATGTTATTGTAGTGTACGAACCTTCAAGAGTTTTATTGTTTTCTGCACTTTAGTCGGTTTCTGTCTCGTTTACAGTACAGTCAAGTGTTTAAGTCGATTTTGATATAAAATGATCAAGTCCTCGATGTTGCAAAGCCGGTAAGTTTTGTTATATACGTGGACGATTTATTATAAAGTCCCAAGCTAGATTTGTATCTGAGGAAGTCAAAAAGGCCCATTTTTTATATTATAAGTGTCAAATTGGGGATCAAGGTAAAGTTGGGCTCCTCATGTTTGTTGTGTGAGTTGTCAAGTAAATTTAGTGCAGTGGATGTACCACAAGAAGAATTCTATGCGGTTTGCTGTTTCTATGGTGTGGAGAGAACCTACTGACCATGTAAGTGATTGCTACTTTTGCATAACTAAAACAGAAGGGATTTTAAAGGAGCATAGTGACAAAATAGAGTATCCAAATTTGCCTTCTGCGCTAAGGCCAGTTCCTCATGGCCAGGAACTACCGGTACCGATAGCGCCTTTAAACCTGCACATAGTGTTCCCCGGGTAATTCTACATCCGAATCTGATCCATAATTTCCTGAGAACACCACTCGTGATCCAACATTTTTACCAACTACCAGTGAACCTCACTTAATAACTCAGAATGAGTTAAATGACTTGGCACGTGACCTAGGATTATCAAAACAAAAATCGGAACTTCTTGGTTCCAGACTTCAACAACTTGTTAGATAAAAAAGCAAGTGTTTCACTTTACCGAAAACGTTTTTTTTTTAAATGGAAGGGCCGCTATGTGTCTGTTGTGATATTGATGGTTTAATGAATGAGCTTAATATGGAACATGATCCTAGCGAGTGGCGTTTATTCATAGATTCGTCGAAATACAGCCTAAAAGCAGTCCTGCTTCATAATGGAAACAAAAAACCATCCATTCCTTTAGCCCATTCAGTGACAATAATAGAAACGTATGACAACTTAGCAATCATATTAAATTGTGTTAAATATGAACAGTATCAGCGGGATATCTGTGGAGATTTAAAAGTGATAGGTATATTGATAGAACTTCAAGGGGGTTTTACAAAGTATTGCTGTTTTTTGTGTCTGTGAGACAGTAGTGCAACAAAAGAAGTAAAAAGGATTGACCTCATAGAACTTCTTTTGAACCTGGTACTTCAAACATTAAATATGCCCCCCTTGTTAGCCCAAGAAAGGTGCTGCTACCGCCTCTCCATATTAAGCTTGGACTAATGAAAAACTTTGTCAAAGCCATGGACAAAGAAGGTAGTGGTTTCCAGTACCTAAGAGAAATATTTCCTCACCTAAGTGATGCAAAATTAAAAGAAGGCATATTTATTGGACCTCAGATAAGGAAGCTCCTAGATAATCTCCGTTTTCAAGAACAATTAAATGAAAAGAAATTGGCAGCTTGGACGTGTTTTGTACGTGTAGTGAAAGGTTTTCTGGGCAACAAGAAAGATGAAACAATAAAAGACTAATGGATGAACTGTTGAAACCCAATGAATTACTAAGGTGTCGCATGTCTCTAAAAATACATTTTTTGCACTCCCATTTGAAATTTTTTCCGGAAATTTTGGGTGCAGTAAGCGATGAACAAGGATAGGGGTGTCACCAGGACATCAGGCCGATGGAAACAAGATACCAGGGACGCTGGAACCTATCTAAACTCCTGGACAAAATTAACGCAACATCATAAATTTGCCATATTTTTGATGCTATTTTTTTTCTGAATTTATGATCCGATTTAAATGATTTTTTTTTGCATTGTAGGTTGGTGGCTTGACAATATCATAGTTTTCGCTGTTTATGATAAAAATTTAATTTTTGATTTATACTGGGTGTACTAAAAATGCTATGTTTTTTTTTCCGAAAATTTGCATCACCCTGTGGAGTATATTAGCAACCGAAACATATTGCAGTTGACATTATTGACATCTTTCCCCAACATTTTCTTTTTTGGTTTACTTCATTATCTCTATTATTAAAGCAGATACACCGTTTTATAGCGTGTCATGTTTTTATAGACTTTAATATTCAACACATTCATTGTTAAATGTTTTCAAGTAGACTATGGACTTTTTCGGACATTGCAAGCGATGTGTCAGCAGATGTTGTTTTTTAAAGTTATAAAGGTACAAATGAAACTCGCCATACTGATAAAAACTGTTCGGAAACTGCTTATTAAACGTCCGTTTCGTATGCCCAGTTGCCAGACGAGTATTTTAATCTTTAAACCTACTAGAAAACATTTAATAATGAATGTGTTGAATATTAAAGTCTATAAAAACATGTTACGCTATAAAACGGTGTATCTCCTTTAATAACAGAGATAATGAAGTAAACCAAAAAAGGAAATGTTGGGGAACGATGGACCTACCGTTTAATGTTAACTGTAATATGCTTCGGTTGCTAATATACTCCACATGGTGATGCGAATTTTCGGAAAAAAACATAGCATTTTTAGTAAACCCAGTATAAATCGAAAATTAAATTTTTATCATAAACAGCAAAAACTATGACATTGTCAAGGAACCAACCTACAATTCAAAAAAAAAATTATTCATATCGGATCATAAATTCAGAAAAAAAATGGCATAAAAAATATGTGAAATTTATGATGTTGCGTTAATTTTGTCCAGGAGTTTATGTTGGGCGACTACTGTTGGTTTTTAAAAAGGGATGATGCTACAGAATACAAAAGTAAAAAGTGAACGTTTTTGTCGCGGTATCATATCTTGTGCAATATATTTTTTAATAACATAACAACCAATCCTCAGTAATGTTTCTGCATAGATGCCCCATGTTTTATATGTTTATATTAAACAAATATATTAGATTGTAAAAATATGTCGTCATCTCTTTTTTCTCCAGCACCCACCCCTTATAACAAAAAAACTGTACGTGTTACAGTAGTTAAGTAGCTTATCATTTTCGGATTGAGGACACTCTAAAATACTTCAGACAAACCTATTTTCATCAATGTTACTTTACAAAAATTTAAATTTGTCGACTTGTGTTATGGTTGCATAATATGAAGTACGAAAGAAAGAAACAAAGTCAAAAACGCAAAAAATCGTTATAAATTTAGTGTTATTTAACACTCAATATGAAACGAAAATCCGCCACAACGTCTGCCTTTTTGGAACTGTTGTCCTTAAATATTTTAGTTCTTTCCTTATTCAAAATTTGTTGTCATTTGCACGACAATGATCAGATTATCGAATATTTTCCGTATAAAAAGTCCAATATACATTTTATCAAAAATTCTGTAGCAAATATCACTAAAAGAGAAATGCTATTCGGATGTAATGTTTGACACGCTTCTTGAAAACACTGGCACTTATTTACCCGTGAAAATTCTCGTTCTGCCTGCAATATTAAAATTGCCTTTATTTGAGCCTCTTGCAAGAAAAATTTGATCCTTGCATCGGGTAATAAATTATAAAAGTAATACGAACCAGGCGGCATTTTCAGTTTCATATTTTATTAAAATATGAACATATTTTATGTTTATGTATAGCATTTGTCTTTGAACTTTTTAACTTTTACATTTTATCGAGATAACTTGAAGCCGTAAACGCAATAATCATCTTATCAAATTTAAATACAGGGTATCAAAAAAGTCTGGAATATTTCACATGGAAGATGTTGGCCCACCCGGCATCGCCCGGTGAGATACCATTGCATCGGTTTAGGCGGCGTGAAGTTTGCTCCTTGAGTTAACTTTTGCTCATTGAGTTGATGTTTCGTCGCTGTGGCGATGTTTCCGGTTACCAGGGTGGGTGCATGATGGAAGCTCCAGGCCCAAAATACTCCGGAGGTAAACTCGCCCCCCATTCGGATCTCCTGGCGGGGACTAGACTTGGGGCCCCATCAAGCGAATTTCATCAAACAACAACCATTTACGACAATTTACTGGGATCTAACAACACTCAACGAAGAAATGGTGTGGCACCTGCAGTTGCTAACCAACCCAGAACTAGCAACTTCAAAATTGATTTCTGCAATATTAGAGGGCTAAACACGAACCGTCCACAACCACATTCAGTCCACCACCAATTACAATCTTCCAAGCCTCACGTGCTCGCACTGACCGAGACAAAGGTCAGATCGTCAACAAACACCGTCAGCTATTTATACCCTGGATACGATTTTCATTTCCTATTCCGACGCAACTTCGGCGTATGTCTTTTTATTCGAGATGATCTCTGCTGCCAACGAGAATTTACACTTGAACCGATAGAATTTGATGTAATGTGGTTTAAAATATCAACGCCGAAAATCAGAAGTTTATCTGCTGCCTTTACCGTCCGCCAAGTGATACATATTACAGAGACCTTTTCCCATCACTAGCCAATACAATCAACTTCTTGCAAACCAAAAATCCAAATGCCGAGATTGCTATGATTGACGACTTTAACGCCCACAATGTCAACTGGCTTAAATACTCAAATACAGACGGTGAGCAAGGCCTTGAGGTCGAATTCTTCGCGATCAGTTCTGGTCTAACTCAACTCGTAGAAGAACCAACGCGGATTCCAGACCGAGCTGGAGATTTTGCTAGTCTTTTGGATCTTTTCTTAATGTCAAATCTTGATCTATATACAGTCACAGTGCAGCCTCCGTTAGGATCTTCCGATCACAAACTTATTTCAACTCTAAGCGAACTACCAATTAATTCTGAACAACCTCCTAAACCTCGCAGGACATGGCATTACCGATCGGCCAAGAGGGAAGACATGAAAGACCGTTTGCGCACTTTTCCTTGGATGAGCGTATGCTTCTCTTCTGATGATCCATCCGTCTGTGCTGGGGAGATCTCCGACGTGATTCTAACTAGCATGGAAGCATTTATCCCCTCCTCCCAAAAACGCCCTTCCAACGGCAAGCCCTGTTTAGCAAGGATTGTGAGTGTGCTGTCAGATCAAAAAATCTGGCTTACCAACAGTGGAGTAAAAACCCTACCACTGAGAATCGTACCATCTTTGTTACCGCTCGAAATCAATGTAAGCTAACAATAGATCAAAGCTAAGAAGCCCATAACGTGAGTTATTTGAGTCCAGCCTATTCCAAAGAAAGGTAAGAGAAGCCTGCCTAACAACTATCGATCAGTCGCATTGCTTTCAGTTATGTCAAAGTAATGGAGAAAGCTATTAGCAAACATTTTCTAAAGTACCTGGAAGGCCTCAACATTATCAGCGATCATCATTATGGTTTTCGTAAGTCCAGATCAACTGTAGATCTTCTAGCCTATATCACCCATATTTGGAACAACGCAATCGAACATCATGGGGAGTCTCGGGCTGTTGCACTGAATATGTCTAAAGCTTTTGATCGTGTTTGGCGCATGAGGGGCTTCTAAGTAAACTGCGATCCTATGGTATGCTCAGTCGATTCTGTGCATGGTTGTCTAGCTTTCTTAAGGACCGCTCTCTGCAAGTGGCGATTGACGGATTTCTCTCAGACACCATCACCTTCAATGCCAGTGTTCCTCAGGGGTCCATATTGTCTCCCACCCTCTTCTTTCTCTGCTTTAATGACCTTCTAGTGAAAACTAAAAATCCGATATTTAGTTTTGCCGACGATAGCACACTTATCTCATCTTTCTCTTTGAATGCGCAAACATCGGCTGCCGACGCACATCATCGCAGACAGCATGAAGTATCACGCCTCAACAAAGACCTGAAATAAATTTTGGCTTGGGTTTGTTCGGGTTTGTCACAGTAACCAAGTCGAATTTAACGATAAAAAAACCCAGGCAGCAGTTTTCCCTAAAAAAGTTAACATTACAGAGCCGGATATAGTCATGGCCGGATACGCAATCCCACTGGCTTCATCTATTAATTTGCTGGCCGTCAATCTGGGAGAAAATATGTCTTGGCATAACCACGTTATGGCAATCGCCAAGATAGCTTCTCAGAAGCTTGGAGTACTCTTCCGAACCAGAAAGTTGTACACACCTCAACAACTTTTGACACTATATAAAGCCCAGATTCGACCATCACTAAAGTACTGTTCTCATGTCTGGAGCTCTGCGCCCAAACATATTCTTCGGCTACTGGATTCCTTCCATCGAAAGGAGGGATATTCGTCTGATCGGAGACCACGAGCTGCACTGCCGCCCATCCATATGTGGTTAAGCTTAGTACTCCTCGAACTTCACTATTTAAGAATTCTTTCATCTGGAGGACTACATCATTGTGGAATGACCCGAGGTCGTTTTTCCCAACGAAGATAACCTCCAACGATTCAAACCCAACGTGAATCGCTTTTTACGCACACGCACCACTCCCAGAGTGCCCTAAAGGATTTTTCCTATAGTTTGATCATAAAAAAAAAACATATTTCCAAAACTACTGAATATATAAAATTCTGTTGTAAAAATATGGGTGTGGTCTGACGTAAGAATGACAGTTCTAGCTGTCAAAATGGCGGATGGGTGCAATTATAGTAAATAAAATTACATAGGAAGAAGTATCTTGCACTATATCATTTTGAAGGTCCTATCACGTATTTTACTGGATTTACCAGAATATTACTTTTCTATTCGCGCCTACAACAAAATCATGGCGCCGTTTTAAAAATTTGTATAGTTATTATTATTGTTTTTTATCCTTTATTAATTCTTTTACCGTCTTAGATAATGCATGGCGAATTATCAAAGAAATGAAATCAAACCCCAAACAAAGAAATCCTTACCATATTACAAAGGTTTAAGTTACTACATACAGGAAAGTCAGCTCGAATGCCCAGATTGCTTCCAAAGGATACTACTTGAAGATGAGGCTGACTTTACTCTAGATGTAATACTCAATCAACATTATACTCGTAGCTGGACCATGGAAACCCCTCATGAATATCGATAGATCCAAAACCAGAGATGCCCATACTTGAACAATAGGTAGGTATTATAGGAAATCAGCTAATAGAACCACATATCCTGCCAGCATAGCAATTCAGAGGGCTATTTAAGCTTCCTACCTTCGACGCATGTCGCTTGCCTTCCAAGTCCACCAGATCTTGAGCCGTACGATTTATTTTTATAGAAAGAAATAGTTTATAAAGAGCCAATCGAAGATGTGGTTCAGTTATAAAATAAGATATTGGAACCAGCCGAACGAATAAGAGAAATGCTGAACATTTCTCAGAGAGTTCGAGATAATATGCTTCGAAGCGCCCTCGCTTGCGTTGTTACAGATGGCGGTCATCATCTCTCATTCTAGAGGAAAATGGTTAAAGGAATTATAAATTGAATTGAACCTGCACATTTGCTGTGTTGATCATATTGCACATAAATCAGCGATTTTATTATTTATGAATTTTGTGTATCTACTATTGTTAAATTTCGTGTTGAAATAATTTGTTCGGGTTTGTTCTTATCTCTTATTTGCGTTTGTTCGCGAAACTTGTGTAATAAAATCTAATATTCTGAGATTGTGCCTATCTTTAATAAACTAATTTGTCCTGTTTCACTATGTGTTCTGTGTCGCTGTAAGATCTTAACGATATGCCGGTCATGTTCCGAGCATAAAGCGTTCCCATGAAAAAGAAAAAACTGATTGGGTCTGTGCCTGGATTTCGTCGCTATTTAGGTATTAGATAAATATGAACAATTAGGTAAGCAATTTATTTTTATATGAAATTGCAATCTTACATTCAATCTGGCAACATTGCATCTAACATATATCTTGAGACATGCCCACTGGGTGATATGCGTACAGCGTCGCCGAATGCGTTATGAGTTTAAGGGTGGATGATGGGATTTTAAGATGCCCGATTAAAAACATATATACAGGGTGTTTCAAAAACATATGACATCGCTCACGTAGTGATTCCTTACCCAAAAAAATACAAATAGTTCCTATTATAATGGGTCCGCAGATGCTTAGTTTGAAAGATATAGGGTGTTAAAATTTAAAAAAAATTTTGGTTTTCAAGATATTCCGGATCGGCTTTGGTAATTTTATTAAAATTTGGGTTATAAAAAGTATCAAAAATAGCACATATTTTAGAAATCAAAATGTGAGAATAGGTGCGTGCGTGCGATCATGCGCTATAATAATTTTTAACAAAAAATAGGTACGATACTGACTGTTTTACATCCTGACGGCACAATTCGTTAGAAGTTTAAATTATCGAAAAATATATTATTTCAAGTCAGCTTCGTTTATAAGATAAATTCTGTGGGTGCTTTTCATACCCCAAATTTCACTTTTAGCTATGGAATCACCATAGGAGTGATGGTACATGTTTCTTGAAACACCCTGTATATATATATATTAATATGCCATTACTACCACCTGATAAGCAGACTTGTTCTTCCGAATGCAATTTAACTTCAATTTAACTTAACTATCGAGTGGCACAGAGAAAGAATTGCACTATCAATTATTAAGTAACGGCAAGTCTCATTTACTAAAACGCTTCGTGCTCCTGTACTAAACATTTTGCTCCTGGATAAAATTCGTATTCAATCACTTGTAGTCTTATAAACGGCGTTGTTTCGAAGCTTAACATTTTTGTACCGTCTTGGGGGTGTTCATTTTTGGGTAGTTTTACGAGATATCTCCGTTATTAGTAAAGATAGAAGGATGCGGTTTTCGCAGCACTGTGCTCCTTCTTTTTCAAACAGAAGACGCCGTAATTAGAATTTTTCTAGGCCGCCTTGTTTTGATATACGAGATGTTTTTGAGAATTGTGTATTTTGGGATACCACCCATATCTCTGTTACCCCGTAACGTATCAAAAATAAATAAAATGTTTTTTGTAGTTTTTTACGTAGAATCGAGTGACGTACCCAGATTTTTCTAAATTCAATAGTTTTCAAGGAAAATAAACAAATTTGCTTTCTTTAAATGGGTCACCCTATATATTTTTTAATAATATAATTTAGTTTGTAACAAGCTTCTCAAAAATATATAGCACTTTATTTTTAGTCTTAGTATTAGGCCCGAAATATACGTTTTTCAAAAATATACCATTTTTTTTTAGTAGGATATGACGGGTTTTCAAAACAAACAAAAGAACACTGTCCTATGTGTCATAATAATAAAATTTTCTAATTCTGTCAGAGCATTCAGGTTCTCTAAGTTGTTTTAAAATTCCTAATTAATAGTGAAAAATCAGTCTGTCCTAATTATGGCAGAGCATGTAAACTTTGAGAAGTACGACATGCTCGTTTGTTATATCCAGTGTAACGAAAACGCAGATGGAGCATTAGAAGTGTATTTGAATAGGTAAATATAAGCCCTTATATAGTAATTCTATGAAAAGGTTCGGTCGGAATAATTAAATCAAGATGCAAACTATCCTAAAAATCACAATTTTAAGCCATATAAATTCCACCGTGTACAAAACTTACATCCTGGTGATGCACAGCGCCTTATAGAGTTTTGCAATTGGTATTTACAAAATCTGAACAGGAAGAACAATTTTGAAAAAACCGTTATATGGTCTGATGAGACTCATTTTACCAGTGCTGGCATGTTTAATCGACAGAATACGAGGTTTATGTCTCAGGAAAATCAGCAGGCAGATTTGGCGTTAGGGTTTCATGCTTTATAATGAATAGCAAAATAGTTTATAATATATTTGAAGGAAGCCTTAATCCAAATAAATATTTGGAAATTCTGGAAAACGTTGTGCCAGAAATAATAGAAGATGTGCCCTTAGCTGGCCTCAATAACTTTCATCTTCAACAGGATGGAGCGCCCGCTCACAATGCCCAAATTGTAAGGGCCTACCGAGATAATAACTTCCCAGGTCGCTGGATTCAAACTAATGAACCTGTAAGATGGCCACCAAGGTCACCCGACTTGTCGGTTTCGGATTTCTTCTTATGGGGATACCTTCAAAATAAAATTAATTCCATTCAGTACCAAGCAATGGCAGATTTAAGAATTGCCATTCACTGAGCTTTTAGGGAGTTACAAACGCGGCCGTTTATTATTTTTAATTCATTAAAGAGAATAACAACGATGTGTGAAACATATCTAAGGCATAATGGAGAACAATTTGAGTAATATTTATGAGGGAGGAGTTCAATAAATTTGCAATTTCAATATTTAATCACACCAGTATTTTTTTTAATATCCGTCTTGGCCTACTAAAAAAAAAAATGGTATATTTTTGAAAAACGTATATTACGGCATCTTCTGTTTGACAAAAAAGCAGCAAAGTGCTGCGAAAACCGCATCCTTCTATCTTTACTAATAACGGAGATACCCCGTAAAACTACCCAAGAATGGACACCCTGTACACATAGGCTCTGTAGTAAACAGAGAGTACTAAAAACAGAAAAGGGTCGTTACGGGCCGCATCAATAGTGTGCCAAAAAGTCGAGGGATGTACCAACGTTCCAAAACTTTGTAAAGTTTACCGAATTCGGTACAAAAGTACGCTCTAGAACAACCCTGATTATAAATAACTATTACACCTGGAAGAACAATTTTAACTTTACATTTAGTAATAAATTATAAAATAAAACGAGACCGGCGGCCTTTCCTGTTTCGTATTTTATTTGAAGCATAAACATATTTTATGTTTGTGTAAAACATCTGTCTACCAACCTTTTATTATTAAACATTTCAATTTTAAGGAGAAAATTGAGGCAATGAGCGCAATAATGACCTAACCCAATTTAAAATAAGCTTTAAAAGCCTGAAATATTGTGGACTTGAGAGCGTTACTTTTGTTCCCCTTGATTTTAATTAAAGTGACTATATTAGGATGAAATGTTTGTCAGTAAATAATATTTATATTTTTAAGTCGTTTCCTAAACTAAGTAGGCACGGAAACGCTAAAAGCGGATATTTTTGATTGTCCTCAAATTCACCAACTTATAAAGGACTCTAATTTTATAAATCATATGACGACTCTCGAAGCTCGAAGTCGGAAGTCGGAGATCTCTCCAGCACAGATGGATGGATCATCAGAAGAGAAGCAAGCATACGCTCATCCAAGGAAAAGTGCGAAAATGGTCTTTCAGGTCTTCCCACTTGGCCGATGTGTAATGCCATATCTTGAAAGGTTTAGGAGGTTGGTCAGAATTAATTGGCTTAGAGTTGAAATAAGTTTATGATCGGAAGATCCTAACGGAGGATGTACGGTTACTGTATATAGATCTCGATTTGATGTCAAGAAAATATCCAAACGACTAGCAAAATCTCCAGCTCGGTCTGGAATCCTCGTTGGTTCTTCTACGAGCTGAGTTAGACCAGAACTGATCGCAAAGGATTCTGCCTCACGTTCTTGATCATCGTCTGTATTTGAATATTTAAGCCAGTTGACATTATGGACGTTAAAGTCGCCAACGATAGTAATCTCGGCATTTGGATGGTTGGTTTGCAAGAAGTCGATTGTATTGGCTAGTGATGAGAAAAGGGCTCTGTAATGAGTATCACTTGGAGGACGGTAAAGGCAGCAGATAAACTTGACGATTTTCTGCGTTGATATTTTGAACCACATTACATCAAAATCTTTCGGTTCAAGTGTAAGTTCTCGTTGGCAGCAGAGATCATCTCGAATAAAAATACATACCCCGAAGTTGCGTCGAAATAGGAAATTAAAATCGTATCCAGGGTATAAATAGCTGACGGTGTTTGTTGACGATCTGACCTTTGTCTCGGTCAGTGCGATCACGTGAGGCTTGGAAGATTGTAAGTGCTGGTGGACTGAATTGATGTTCGTGTAAAGCCCTCTAACATTGGTCTAGTCTCGGTTGTTAAGAACTTCTTGGGTAACCACCAAGCGGGCAATTATGAGGAACTGGTGCAATAGACGTTAATGAACTTTAAAAAGTGGGCTTCCAATATGAGCATTAAAGTAAATTTTCTTCATAGTCACTAAAATAAACTTCCCGACTATCTTGGGGCCTTAAATGACGAACAAGGGAAAATATTCCACCAGGTAATGGAAGAAAGACATCAGGGCAGATGGGACAAGCATTTAATAGCAAACTATTGTTAATTGAGTATTCAATATGATGTTCCTGATAACTCACATAAAAGAAAATCATTTTTAGAGAAACTAAAATGTTACGCTTATTGCAGAATTTTAAACGCAATCATGAGATTATTTAATTTCTATACGAATTACACAGAACTAAGTATATTGAGATATAGATTCTTATTATCTCAGAGCAATTCTTAGTGAACTCAAAGAATACATAACACGTTCTATTTTCAAGCAATCATCATCAACTTCATTTTATTCTAACACGATCCTGATTTTATAATGTCAAATTTTAAGATCATTTTTTATTCTAAATTCAATAATGTATTAATAATTACATTACGAGTATTTTAAATGTTTGCAGTATACGGACCTGTATTTTTCAGAATTTTATAAGAACAGTTCGATGCAGTACCTACTGCTTAATATTTTTAAAATTCTTTTGTAACAAATAATGCACTAAATAATAGTCATAAAACAAAATAATTTATTAACAATAACAAGACAGTAAGTATGAAAAAATAAACAACAAATAAGGACAGCATCAAAAAAGATTAATTCTAGTAAAACTAAATTAATTTTCCAAAAAGTGTACGAAATGATTTGCGTTCTTTTTCTAGAGACCTTAGACGACTAGTAAAGTTTTTGAAGCCTTTCAAAGCGTAAGGCCACAAATGCTAATGAATAGTTTAAATTCTGCAATTTTAAGATGCTATTTATTTAGACTTAGAGACTGACTGAAATCATTTCGACCACCTTCTAGAATATTAATTTCTAATAATCTACTGTTTTACTTTACTTAATAATGTTTTTCGACGATATACCTATTTGTTATTTATTCTTTCATACTTACCATTTTGTTATTGATAGAGTTATTTATCTTGTTTTATGATTATTATGTAGTGGATTATTATAAAATACTTTAAAAATATTTATTTTAGTACCTACTGCATTGAACTATTTTTACAAAATGTGGAAAACACTGATTCGTATACTGAAAATTTCATGAAGATGATTAATACACTCGAAAAGTAACTAAACCATAATGTGTGATACATCATTGAATTTAGAATAAACGAAGTCTTAAAATTTGATATTATAAGATCAGGACCGTATTAGAAAAAATGCAGTTGATGGTGACTGCTTGAAAAAGAAACATGGTATAAAACACTTTGCTATTTATTCTTAAAGTTCACTAAAAGTTGCTGTAAGAATGTTTTGTCAGTTTTGCTCTAACTTTAATATTAACAACGGAAAAGAATTAAATTCAAAATTGAAAATTTCAGTTTTTCTTAAATAACTCAAAACTTAAAAATCTTACAACTTTTTGTACGGCATATTGTTCGTGCTTTCATTGCGATACTTTTTTCCCTATTTGTATCTATTAGCATTAAAGAGATCCCCATTGAGATCCTCCTTAACTTAGGAACCCTATATATAATTATTAAAAATAATACGAAACATTATACGAGAAAAAAGGTCATATTACATCCGGAAACTGCGCAAGTCGTCGCGTGATTCTCCGAAGAATCTGTATATTAAGTAATTCTCCGGTGTTTCGTCTTGAGCTATGCCATGTCTACTAATCTTTAATTAGTTGATCAATAAATTAATAAAATATGACAAGAACATATACAACGTGTCCAAGATAAGGAGGGCCAGTACAGGGATCTCGGAAACCGTAAGAGATACGAAGTCGGTTAAATAGAGGTAAAGTTGCGCATTTACGTGCCTAATAATATGCCGTTTAGAAAGTTTTAAAATTCCGAGTAGTTCCGGAGATATCCGGAAAAAACCGAAATTCTGAAAAATCGTTTTATTGTTTTCCTGGATTTTTTGAGATCGAAGTCGAAAGTAGATTGCACTTTTGCATTGCCACTTTTTCCGCTCTATCTAACAGCGCTAATTGTTTTGTAATCCGACGAGTTGTCTTCGAAGGGCCATCATCAACTTTATTTTCTTAAATACGGTCCTGTTTTCCTGATATTGGAATTTGAGAGATTTTTTTCTCCCGAATGCAACGATGTATGACACATTGTAGTTTAATGACGTTTCAAGGGTTTTTTGAACAACATCAGGAAATTTTGGGATACGCTCCTGTATTTCTCCTAATTTCATAAATAATATCTCATAAGTAAACTCTAAATTTTTTACTCATGTAGGACTAGTAATTTAATATTAGACCACAAATAAGTGAACAAAAATCATTCCAAAACAGTAATAAAACGAACAACGAAAAAAGTATAGAACTACATAATCAGGTGTTCAAAATGATTTGCGTTATTCTCTAAGCACAAATAACATCTTCCGACTACCACATAACAGTTTTTTTGAGATAAAATAAAACATGCGATATAATATCAAACTTTTCAGCATTTATAAATTTATGTTCCATATTTTCTGGAAAATAGAAAACCTCTAAAAACGCTCTCAAACGATCACAATGGGAATGTCAAGTGAAACAAATCACGCATCACCATCTTATTTTTTTTGTTTCAAGCGCCTACTTCTCTTTTAAATCCCGAATCAACAGAAGTTTGAAATAATGTTTCTGTATTTTGTTCACTTATTTGTGGTTTATGATTAAATTATTTGTTATTTATTGAACTAGTTCAACATAAGCAAAAATTTAGAGCTTACTTATGAGATATTATTTATAAAATTAGGAGAAATATAGGAGCGTATCTCAAAATTTCCTGATGTTGTTTAAAAAAACCCTCGAAACGTCATTAAACCCCAATGTGTCATATATCGTTGCATTCGGAAGAAAAAAAGCTATCAAATTCCAATATCAGAATCAGGAAAACAGGACCGTATTTAAAAAGAGAAAGTTGCTAATGGCCCTTCGAAGACGACTCGTCGGATTACAAAACAATTAACGTTGTTAGATAGAGCGAAATATGTAGCAATGCAAAAGTTCAATTTACTTTAGAATTCGATCTCAAAAAAACCCAGGAAAACAATAAGACGACTTTTCAGAATTTCGGTTTTTTCGAATATCTCCGGAACTACTCGGAATTTTGAAACTTTCTAAACGGCATATTATTAGGCACGTAATTGCGCAACTTTACCTCCATTTAACCGACTTCGTATCTCTTACGGTTTCCGAGATCCCTGTACTGGACCTCCTTATCTTGGACACGTTGTATATAAAAGGTTCATCTACCCCCAGAACCTACCCATACTAAGCCGATAAAGGACATCAGGAGCTTTTAGAAATACCCGAAATTGCACACAATCTGACTTCCATTAAAAGTTTTTTCAATTTAAAGACAGATTATTCAATTTTTACCACTTTTCATTTACTATTTTTATGCTTTTTTAAGCACTTTTTCAATCCTTTACCCTTTTTATGCGGTGATCAGTAGTTTATTATGAAACCCATCTTACGGTTCCATGTTACCTACTAAGCTGATTCAACATCCCGCCAAAAGCGAATATGCAAGTACTCCTTTATACATCATTATTGATTTTTAAAAATCTGCGAAGTTGCAGAAACCAAATAATTAATGTGAAAATATGGCGTACAAATTCTCATTTGATTAATGGATTGCAGTCCTAAAATATTAATCGAAATATGTTTGCTAGATTACTTTTCCCGAATATGACGTAGAAAATGTTTTGATATATGAGGTATGACCCTCATCACTTTTAAACATTTTGCATGTGTGCGACCTGTTATCTGTGGTGGTTTAATTTCCAAAAGTATATTTACCTATGCCTATACTATTAAAAGAGAAATGTTATGAAGGTAATGAACTATCATCAATTTTAACCATTAAAAAAGCCTTAAAAGGACTAAAATTATATTATCTTAGGGATGTAACCAACCCACTTTCAAGTTGATAATATTACAACTTAAATGATAAATTACGCACAAAACCAGTAAGACTGGAAGGAATTATCTGCAACTTAAGTGCAGTATTCCTTCCTTGCTCGTTGACTGTTAACCTCCTCTACAAATTAATTTTAATCACACGAAATTCATAACTAAATATAATCATAATAATTAATCACTCGAAAAAGGTGACTGAAACAAATATTTCGAAGATCTATAATGATTTTTGTAATTAAAACTTCCAACATAAAATATTTATTCCGCGTAAAATTTTCATAAATCACTTTGTAACCAGCGGACAAAACAGAGAGACAGATCAAGAAAAGTCATTTATTCGGATTAGAAGATTGAATTACGAAGATTCGCATTTGTTAATCAAAAAGTTTTAGGTGCAGGTGTTTTGTTTTACCTTTCAATTAAATAATGTAATTAGTCACTTGATAGTATAAATTTTCGATTCAAAATTACCGTTCTCGAAGGAAGCTTTTAAAAGTTATTGTGCCGATATAGAAGTATTTGCTGAATACCTACGATAGAACAATATTTTGATTTTAATTAACTTTTAAATTGTTTCATTGTAATTCAACTATGTAGTCAATATTATTTCATTTATTAATAATATCAGAAATATACGACGGACCACTGCCGCCCTTCCATATGTTGTTCAGCGTATGACTCCGCGACTTAAGAATTGCTTTATCTGGTGGACATCCTTTTCGAACGACCTTCCTGAGGTCTTTTTTCCCAATAAATATAATCTCGAACGATTTAAGTCCAACTTGAATCACACACCACCACTCCCAGACTACCTTAAGGATTTTTCCAATAACGCTAATGGTTGATTATAAAAAAAGGAGAACTTTTTGCATTGATTATTTCTTTTGACTATCAAAACCATCGGTTTGTACAATCAAATACTTTAATTTCATTCAGTGAGCTATAATAATATTGATAAAACAGACTGGCTCCGCGATCGACGTATGAAAGTATAGAAGTTCATCCAGTATACCTAATAGTGCTGAGTGATCCTTTTTCCTTTTATCAGACTCGAGCCTTACTGATGAGCCGTAACAACAGCGAACGCGTCTAAAGATGAGTTTAACTCAACGAAAAAGAAACAAATTCTATTTCTTCTCTGTTACGGTACATTAAAACGTTGAGAGATGCATTTGCTATATTTTTCTGTTTTTGAAGAACAAACCCTCTGAATTGATCTTCTATAAGATGCTGCTTTGGGTAGGTAAATGACCCGCTAGATGTCGCGACGAGATCTATACTCTTTTCGAAGTTCGTCCAGTGCACCTGTAGTACTGAGAGATCCTTTTTTCCCGATACTCGAGCTTTACTGATGAGCCGTAACAACGGCGAAATTCGTCTAATGATGAGTTTGACAAATAGAAAAAGGAAACATTCTATTTAAAAAAATTTAGTTGAAACATCATTTTCTGGGGTTCAGCCTACTTGGACAGTAACGAATTTGTGTCATAATTTTAATTTCGAGAAATCTGATATGTCTTGGTGGTTTACTTCCCGCTGGAAGTTCTTTTTATCTAGGAGATACGAAAAACTGTTATTAACCCTTCGTTAGTCGCGGGGTCTACAATAGTATACCACGCACCTTTAACTACTCACCAATTGCAAAGGGATTTGTTTATGTGTCCATCGCCTTCAATAGCTGTCGGTAATATTTCAGAAAACCTATTTATCATGGCAAATGTAAAAGTAGAAGAGTGTGTTTGATTGATTTAGTGGCAACCAAATACGACTGGTCTGCAATCGTATACCACGCGACTAAACGTGTTAGTTTTTTTATTCGACACGGACATTCGCACTTTCTTGTAATTATATTTAGGTAAGTAATATTTTCTTTTTCTTTTTTACACACATTGTTCTAATATCATA
The DNA here is from genome assembly GCA_963991005.1 of Barypeithes pellucidus. Lineage (NCBI taxonomy): Eukaryota > Metazoa > Arthropoda > Insecta > Coleoptera > Curculionidae > Barypeithes > Barypeithes pellucidus. The sequence goes on along the minus strand of OZ022556.1, from coordinate 31,403,761 downwards.
AAGTAGTTAAAGTATATATTTAATTTTTTCGCGTTTCCCACAATATTTTTGAGCCCTTTTCATTGTTTACCTGATATTTGATATTGATTATGGTTTTTATTTACATTTTTTTCTTTATTTTAGAGATAGATATGTCTGCCCCTAAGGGACAGGGACAGGGACAGGGACGCTCCATCAACGGATGAAAGAGAAGTATGTGCGTTTATTGGAATTTTGTTTTTGATTGGATCTCTCAGATGCTCAAGGAAAAATGTTTACAAAATTTGGGATAATTCAAAAGGAAGCGGTATCGAATCCTGTTACCTTGCAATGAGCGAGAAAATATTTAGATTTCTCATAAGGTGTATTAGGTTTGAAGACATCAGAACAAGAGATGAAAGAAGCGAAATGGATAAGTTAGCATCCATACGGGAATTATTTGAAACATTTGTAACCAACTTTCAAAACAACTTTGTGGTCAATGATTACTTGACCATAGAAGAACAATTAAGCATAGAGAGTTTATAAAAATAATTACTACATAAGCAAAAAAAAATTGATCTACAATCGTAGATCGCGCGACTAAACTCGCGAGTGAAATCATCGCGCCTAACGTAAGGTTAAGATAACATATTCAGAAAGAATAACTTAGTAAGACTCTAAAAATTTAAAGTCCTATAGCCCCTTTGATATTTTACATTATTTTCATGTTTCTATTAAACAATTTAGAATTATCGAAATGTCTATGTAGATATATAGTATGTCCAAGGATGGGGTTTACAAGAGGACAAATGGACTAAAAATTGAAAGATACGAAAAAAAGTCACTCTTAATAAACATTTTTGCTTATCTAGAAAATACGATTCATCATAAGAAACTACAATTTTTTTATACAGGGTGGGTAAAAACTGCAAAAATGTTATTTTGCTTAAGAGTAAACATACTTTATTTTGAAAGATACGAAAAAAAGTCACTCTTAATTCATTAATAGATTTACCTATGTATAAATTATTTCCCAAAAAGTATTCTCTGGCACACCTCTGACTGGTGAACCTAGTTAAAATAATAATGACACTTAAGGTGATAGGTACTTGTTGTCAATGTCTTTATTTAATGAAGTTATTATTTAAGTAGAAATGCTATCTACTGAACAAAGAGGTTTTATAATACAATGTTATGGGGATGGTCAAGTTTCATACCGCTATGGCATGGAACAATTTACCGAGAAATTTGTAGGAATCCCAATAACTAGGATAGCAATCTGCAAGTTAATAAAAAAGTTCAAGAGAACTGGTTGGGTTTTGGACCTCAAAAAAAAAAAGAAGTAATACGACCATGATGATGCTGCTACAGTCTTAGTTCTTCATTCTGTTGAAGAAAATCCTATGACGTCCCTTAGAAATCGTGTTACTCAGTTGGAAGTTGTGAAAAAAGTCAAATTCAGAACATCCTTGAAGCAAATAAATTGTATCCGTATAAACCGCACTTTAATCAAAGATTGGAAGAGGGAGATGACGCGAAACGACTTAATTTTTGCCTGTGGATAGGAGACAAAATTTTAAGTAGAAATGTTGATTTTTATAAATGTATCATGTTTTCTGATCAAAGTACATTTTCATACATTGAACCGTTGCAACCCAGCACGTTAGATACTGGTCTTTAGAAAAGCCCGAATTCAGAATTATGACGAGAAGAGAATATTTCACAAAAGTGAACGTGTGGTGTGCGATATACATCCATGGCATTATAAGGCCATATTTTTTTGATAACACGTGCAATAGATTATCATATTTAGAAATGCTGGATACATTTTTCAATGATGAAAATTTTCGACAAAATATGTATTTTCAGCAAGATAGTTGTGCAGCCCATTTCGCTCGTGAGGTTAGAGAATGGCTTGACCGCAGATTTGGTGCAAGGTGGATTGGCAGGAATGGCCCAGTTTTGTGGCCACCAAGAAGTCCCGACTTAACCTTGGCCGATATGTTTTTATGGGGCCGTTTAAAACAAAAAATTGTTGTTGCAACCGCAATACCAAATGATATTGAAGTGCTGAAGGGCAGAATTATCCAGGCTGTCCAATCGATATCTCAGGAAGAAATCAGAAATTCTTTTACTTATTTGAGAAAGCAATTAGAAAAATGTATCGAGTATGGGGGTGGAGTTTTTGAATTATGAAATCGTTATCGTATTCTTTTCATGTTAATAAAAATGTTCGTATTATTATTATTAGTATTATTATTATTATTATTATTATTATTATTATTACTTCATTAAATAAAGACATTGACAACAAGTATCACCTATTCATTAAGAGTGACTATTTTTCGTATCTTTCAATATAAAGTATGTTTACTCTTATGCAAAATAACATTTTTGCAGTTTTTACCCACCCTGTATAAAAAAATTGAAGTTTCTTATGATGAATCGTATTTTCTAGAAAAGCAAAAACGTTTATTAAGAGTGACTTTTTTCGTATCGTTCAATTTTTAGTCCATTTGTCCTCTTGTAAACCTCATCCGTGGACATACTGTAGACTATATAGACGAATGAAAATAAACCGATCGTGTTTTTATTCTGCTTTTTAACGAAATCCCCTGGAAGGGGTAAATGTTGCCCTTAAAATCCAAAATGGGAAGTGGAAAAAGTGAACATGATTTTAAAGGACGATTAAATCTTTTTGTTATTTTTTAATAGTGTTTTCCAAGAAATCATCCAAATTTGTATTGTGTTGCCTTTTCTTTTAGTAGAATGATTAAGGCTCCTCAGGTAGTCATGGTGATTCTTATTATTTACAATTGGAGTAAATTTCTTTGAAACCGCTTAAAAATTCTTCTAATTACTTCGATTTCTTGGAAAGTACTACTCAAGAAATAAAAAAAATTGGTATTGGAAGGAGATTGAAGATCGAACAACTTTTAAAATGATCTCCCATTTCATTTAAGATTTTAAGGGTAACATTTACCCCTCCCAGGTGGTTAAACCACGAAGGTTGCCTATATTCTTTGAAAGTATCCCCCTGCACAATAAAATTTACGTGTCGTTCCGATTTTTAACATTATTTACTAGAAGATAGATATTAAAGATGGGAAGTTTTAAAATTGACAACCTGTATATGGAAATGCGTGTGTGATAATTAATTGAGATTGGTAAGTGCTAATACTTTTCGCACTGGCAACAAAATTATTCTGTCTAAACTCCGTCTATAAATAATGTTATGACAAAGTCGATATTGGTAAAAGTGATGCTATTGGAATTATGTTATACTTTCTGGTTTGGTCCGGAACTAGCGCTAAAGCTTTTTTATTTCTTTGTGGTTTATTTATATATTTTGTTAGAATTTAATGAGCGGAAATAATAGCCTGCAATACGAATCGTCGCCTTTCTGATTATTTCCCAAAATAATATTCTCGGTATCAATTTTAAATCTAATTAGCCTACAACTTTAATGTATTAGTTGAAGTCTAAAGACAAACAAAAGAGACAATACCAAAAGTAATTTATTTGAATTAGACAATTGAATTACAAAGATTCGAGTTGGTTAATCAAAAAGTTGCGGGTTCAGGTGTTTCCTTTCGGGATTTAATTACGCCCAGTAATCAGCACGAGACATTCTATTGAATTTTATGCATTTTTAAGGGGGGTGCGTTTTTGGGTGACAGCTTATAGGTACAATAAGCTACAGAAAATTTTCTTAAATAAATATTAAAGATATACAGCGTGTATCAGCCAAATGACATAAATTCTGTAGCGTAGTGCGTGCCAAAAAACGCTCGGACACGTCGATTGGTATTTCTAATTGCACATTTTTTTCAATAAAAACTTTTCATACAGATTATGTCATTTAACAGTGGCCAACTTTCTTATTTTAAATGCAATACCCTGTATATTATTGAATTTTAGATCCCTACCAAATTTTAGGAATATTTAATGTACAATATCCTATACGTATCTTCAACTGTTTCGGAAATATTAAGTATTTTCAGATGTATTGCATTTCAGGGTTTCTTTTTACTGATATGAAATAAAAACCAGTATAAATAGTTTCATTTACTTATATTTAAAACGCATGATCTTAGCAAATTGTTATCTTTCTACATGACGTAGTTGGCAGTGTTATAGTTGTTTGAATTTCGTTAACTGCATATCAGAAAAATGGTTTATTAAACAGAAATGCACAAAAAAACAATTCTACAGCTGATCCAGTAAACCCACAGCTTCCAGCGAATATGATATGGTTTCAGCAAGATGGAGCACCGCCCCATTACCAAATCAATGTCCGGCACTACCTCAACCAAGTATTTCCAAATCCGTGGAGAGGGAAGCATGGATCGATAGAATGGCCAGCACGATCCCCTGATCTGACCCCAATAGACTTCTTCTTATGTATTTATGTCAAAAATATTGTATACAAAACTAAACCCCTGGATATAGCTTACTTAAGAAGACGAATAACGCTTGCAATTAGATCGGTCACGCCTGAGATGTTCAGTAACGTTACACGAAATTGCTATTTAATCAATGTTGATGTTAGCTTGGAATAGCATGACCATAAAGTCGAAGATTTAAAAATATTTCACCTTCCTTGAAAATGCGTTAACAATACCCGTTCTCTCAAAACTCTTCACTTACTTTTGATCCAATGTCATTTAATAAACGTATTATATTCCATTTTTAAGTTTCTTTCGATTTTTCAAGCAATCAATTTTGTTGGGATTCATTTACTTTATTGATTATTTCGTCCGGAGTGCATTGAAATGAGTTTTTCTCTTCGTAATCTACAGTATTTCTTCACATCTTTGATATTTTGAAATATTATTGACGTTTGTTAGGTGACAATAACAATGCGGTGCCGTCAAAGAACGGCGCGGATGCTGTTTTTAGGGCGACTTGATATTTTGAGCATTCAGAGAGAAGTGAAAAAATGACGTTACGGTACTTTTTTGCGTTAATTTACTTTTCTTAACTAGTTAAAAAATTACCAATTTTATACATTCATTTACGTAAAAAAATATAATTTTAATATCGATCGTAGCAAAATGTTATTATTTAACTGCACGGAAATATCATTTCCTTTATTAGTAATTGTACCAATAATATTGTAAACATAATTTCTAAAAAGAATATAATAATATATACTGAAATATACAGGGTGTTCCTTAATGACGTGCTAATACTTCATGGTGTGATTCCTTAGGTCATTTTATAAAGAAAAGTTAATGGAACATATGTCCGCAACGGTTTAAATTTTTTGCTACAGGGTGTTGAATTTTATTTTTTAAATGGTTATTTTTTAATAAACTTTAGACATTATTTTCAAATTCGGTATGTGTTCATAGGTTATAGAACCACACATTTTAATTAGGAGTTATTCAATTGTTCCACCAGTGGCGTCCCTGCAAACATGTCCTCTGATATTTTTTACAAAAAAGATGATACACCACTGACATTTTTCCATGTGGCTACTTTTTTCTGATTAGCCTGGTCAATTCTATATAAAAATTGTCTCTTGAGTTTTTCTTGTCAGACGCACAGTTCTTGATTAAAACCACTAAATTCATATTGAAACTCATTATTATTATTAACATTGATAAAATATAATGATAAATTTTGTTTCATAGAAATTGTTGGAAATGATCACCTTCCGTTAAAAGACATGCTTCCTCCCGTCTTCGCATCGAATTGTCCACTTCAACAATTTTTATGAAACAAAATTTATCATTAATTATTTTATCAATGTTAATAATAATGAGTTTCAATATGAATTTAGTGGTTTTAATCAAGAACGGCGTGTCTGACGAGAAAAACTCAAGATACTGTTTTCATTTAGAACTAACAAGGCTAATCGGAAAATATCCACATGGAAAAATGTCGGTGACGTACCATCTTTTTTGTAAAAAATATCAAAGGATATGTTTGCAGAAATGCCCCTGGTGGCAAAATTGAATAACTTTTCTAACTAATATTGTGGTTCTATATCCTATCAACACATAACAAAATTGAAAATAACCTTTTATAAATTAAAATTCAACACCTTGTGGTAAAAAATTTAAGCCGTTGGGGACATATTTTATGTTCATATGAACTTTACTTTATAAATGACCTAAGGAAGCACACCCTGAAATATTAGCATGTCATTAAGGAACACCCTGTATATTAAATTTTACCAAACAGTAGAATTATTATGGTAAAGATTCTATTGTACGATTTCTTATAAAATATTGTAATATTTACAATTTTCATTATTAATTCGTACCAAAATAATATTGTAAACATAATTTACAAAAAACTATATTAGGATTTCTAATTTTTGTAAATTTGTAAAATCAAGTAAAATATATTGTAAATTTTACAACGAATGTAATTGTACATAATTTATTTATAACTCCAGTAGTTAAATAGTTTTAAATTTATGGTACATTTTACTGACGACTTTTATTGTACTTTAAGTCTTTTTATTGTAAAAATGACCAAGTTTAAATAAAGTGTAGAAATGAAGAGAGAGGAACTTAAGAAGAAGCATACTATCGATCACCCAAGCGACGTTGGGCACGGTTAGTACTTGGAAGGGTGACCGCTTGAGAATACCATGTGTCGAAATTTTTACAAAAGATTTTAGTACATTTTACAAAATATTTTAGTAAATTTTATAAAAATATAAATGGTTTACTAAATATTTTTATAATTTTTACTAAAAGTTTTTGTTAAAATTTTGAAAAATGTTATGGCAGTTCTTAATAAAAGTTATTCCAGTCATATAATATAAAGCCATAAATTAAGGTTAGCTTTACTATTTTTATAGTACCTAAACTTAACTTTTTCTTCCCGTATAGCTGGTATATTACGTATTTCCTGTCTGTTAGGCATCTGATTGTCATAGATGTTTGGCAAACCTATACAATGTGTCCACGGATAGAGTTCGGAAGAGGAAAAACATTTTTATTTGTAAATTTAGAAGAAAAAGTCATTCTTCATAAAAATGTCTGCTTGTGTCGAAACTACAATTTCGAATACCAAATTTACGATTACTATACAGGGTTAGTCAGAAATAACATTTTTAATTTTTTGGATTTCGTTTAAAGCAGATTTACGTAAAAACAAACAACTATTGTTGCTTTCTTATTAAAATATAATTTTACATCTGACTGAATAACGATTTCGTTGTAAGAAAACTATTTTTTATTTGTATTTTTATTATTACATGTCATATTTCTTTAATTCATTCAATTATAAATTATAAAATATTAAAATAAATAAAGATCTATTCAAACGTAGTACCACCGAATTCAGCGCATAGTTCAACTCGATATCTGAATTCCAGATAACAGTTCCTAATTTGCTGTATTGGAATATTTACAATTACTTTTCTTATTTTTTCTTTCAAGAGATCCAAGTTATTATTGAAATTGGCTTTATACACATGTTCCTTCAGATATCTCCACAAATGAAAGTCCATAATTGTGAGATCGGAATTCCTAGGTGGCCACTCATTTGGACCATACCTTCCAATCCATTTATTCATAAACTGATGATTTAGCCAATCACGAACAATTATCGTGGAATGAGCGGGACAGCCGTTTTGTTGAAAGTGTAATTTTATTCGATCAGCTAAAGGTATATCTTGCAAATGATCATAAAAAAAGTGTTCAGAAGATGCAAATAAGTGTGTTGATTTAAATTGTTTTCAATAAAGCATGATCCAATTATTCCATTGTAAGAAATAGCACACCACAAGTTAACTTTTTTTGAATACTGTCTTCTAGAGCGAATACGAAAATTAGGGTTGTCACGGCTCCAATAGCGACAGTTTTGCGAACTGACTACCCCGTTTGTGTCAAAAGTGACCTCGCCCGAGAAAATAATAGTATTAACAAAACTTCTTTGTTTAAGGATATTTTCCCCTATCCACAAACAAAAATCCAAACGCTTCATGTCGTCATTTTCTTCCAGAAATGAATAAATTTAAGTTTGTACGGGCGAATTTTATTGAATTTTAATATCTCTTCTACTAGAGATTTACTAACATTACCAATTTCAGAAGAACTTTTCCTTAAAGACAGTTTCGGAAAATTTCTAACCGAATCCATTATCATTACAGTTACAACATCATCTTCATCATACTTTTTCATCTCTGTTTTTTTTATTCAGAACACTACCAGTTCTCATGAATTTCATTACACTTTTTCTTAATCCCACGTCCGTGAGATTAACATCAGGCCATATCTCATGGAATTGTCGGGTGAACTGCCATATAGCTTTTTTCATATCCTAAACCATAACTTCGGACAATTTAAATTCTTTGTTCTAACGTAAGCATTTTCTGTTTTCACTATTATGCAGATTTATGAGAAAAGTTTGACACAACTGTCAATAATTTGAAACATACAAAGAAACTAAACATTTCATTTATTTAGAACAGGCTACTTGATATTTTAGTATTAGCTGTGAAATTAACCAGTTTGAAAAAATGTTTATTAGGTTTTTTTTTGCACAATTGGTGAAATAAATCACGGGTTTGAAAATATTTTCATAAAATTTTGAAAAAAAAAATTGAAATCGAAAAACCTGATAATGTTAGTTCTGACTAACCCTGTATAGTAATCGTAAATTTGGTATTAGAAATAGTGGTTTCGACACAAGCATACGTTTTTATGAAGAATGACTTTTTCTTCTAAATCTACAAATAAAAAAGTTTTTCCTCTTCCGAATTCTATCCGTGGACACATTGTATAATCCAAATCAAAACAGTTTTAAAAAATCGAATAATTGCCAGAATTTAGGTCGAGAGGTAGGAATGTTCTTTTTGTCTGTAAAATCGACTAAGCGCAATGAATTACGTACATCTTACTATTCCTGCATTTAAGAGAAATACCGCCATTCAATAATTAATGCATCAAAGTCATAATGACATCTCATCGACACACGACGATAGATTCGGTATTTCTCCTTACCTCGCGGCTGATAACACGAGACGTGGGGAAAATTTGAGAAATATTGCACGAATCCACTTAATAAGATATTTAATTTTATGACATGTTAATAATAACAAAGTTTCCCGTATATTGCGAACCCCAAGGGGGTTCTTTATTAAAATCATAAAACGTACAAGTTTCCTCAAAATAACTTTACTCTCTCTATAACGAACTTTACTGTAATTAAAAGCTACGTATAACCTAACTATTGTCATTCGCTGTATTTTACCTCCGACTTTATTTTAAAATAAAAGAAAAAAACCCGGAAGCAAATAAATTTTCTCTACCTTTTTGGTCTGTATCCATGGCGATAGCTACATTTTCGTGATTACATTCTCGTTATTTCAATGATCATAATTCAAAAGCTGCTTCTGTGTTTCCTTTCAAGTTATAAGTTTTAATAAGTATCGTTTATATGTAACATAATGAAGCGGATTCTCGTTACACGTTATCGTTTTGTTTTATTAAAGCTTTTGTAGTTTGGTGAGGTTCCTACATTACGATGTATTCAAATACTTATATTAATAATATGTAGGATGTAGGAATTAAGAATTTGTTTCGCATGCTACGACAAATTTATAACAGATATTTGTACATAATTTGTAACGGATTCCAAAGCTATATTAGTTGCCTACGAACAACCGCTTTCGCTTGTCTTACCCAAGTTCTCAATACTTAGTTGTTAATACGTTTATTTTCATGTTGTAATTTATACATTCGTACATTTGTACTTCACCATCAATGCCGGTGTTCTTCACCATCAATGCCGGTGTTCCTCAAAGGTCCATATTGTCTCCCACTCTCTTCTTACTCTACATTAACGACCTTCTAGTGAAAACTAAAAATCCGATATTTAGTTTTGCTGACGATAGCACACTTATCTCATCTTTCTTTTTGAATGCGCAAACATCGGCTACCGACGCACATCTTCGCAGACCGCATGAAGTATCACGCCTCAACAAAGACCTGGAAGAAATTTTGGCTTGGGGTGACAATAACCAAGTCGAATTTAACGCTAAAAACCCAGGCAGCAGTTTTTTCTAAAAAGGTTATCATTACAGAACCGGAAATAGTCATGGCCGGACACGCAATCCCCCTGGCTTCATCTATTAATTTGGGCGGCAATCTGGGAGGAAATATGTCTTGGCATAACCACGTTGTGGCAATCGCCAAGATAGCTTCTCAGAAGCTTGGGGTACTCTTCCGAACCAGAAAGTTGTACACACCTCAACAACTTTTGACACTATACAAAGCCCAGATTCGACCATCACTAGAGTACTGCTCTAATGTCTGGAGCTCTGCACCCAAACATATTCTTCGGCTACTGGATTCCATCGAAAGGAGAGCTATTCGGCTGATCGGAGACCACGAGCTGACGAAGATCCTCGACAGCTTAGAACATCGAAGACAGGTTGGGGATTTGACTCTCTTTTACAGATATTTTCATGGAAGATGCTCGGCTGAGCTTGTCCTCTTAATTCCGCCCAGAGCGATGAATAGCAGAAATACACGACGAACCACTGCCGCCCATCCATATGTGGTTAAGCTTAGTACTCCTCGAACTTCATTATTTAAGAATTCTTTCATCTGGAGGACTTCATCCTTGTGGAACGACCTTCCCGAGGTCGTTTTTCCCAACGAATATAACCGATTCAAAACCAGCGTGAATCGCTTTTTGCGCACACGCCCCACTCCCAGAGTGCCCTAAAGGATTTTTCCTATAGTGCTTGTGTTTGATCATAAAAAAAAAATGTCATTTTATCTAAACAATGGTATAGTATTAAATATATTTTAAAAATACATCAAAATATTTAACTGTAAAATGGACACAAAGTGCAGAATTCCGTGTTGTTTTCCCACTCGGGATGTGCAGACACGCCGAGATCTGAAACTGGGGCTGTTGTCAACCCTTGGTTTAGTTTCACAACTTAAGTTGGATTATTAATAGTCGCTTTCAAGTAAATACTTTTTGGAGGCTTTTGAGATCAAAACCCTGTCGGGAAATTTATGAACTCTATAGATTTGTATGCTACGGTATTTGAGTTTGTCACAACTGGAAAAATCAAATTGAAAAAAAGCAGCTTCAAAAATTGGAACATATGTTGATACATGATAGTAATCAGGATTTTTCCATTAGCATGCGCCTGTCTCATCCATTCTTCAGTCATACGTACTTATTTTATTCCTGTTTACATCGCTTTCATTCTTTTGTTGTTAATCATTCTATTGACTTAGGTGTTGTGGATTACTGTTAGTGCAAATTTGGAGTTTTGTTAAGGTCTGTATTTATACAGTGACCAGTGGGCGCAATCAAGGAAAGGCTGCTAACAATCATCTTCAAGTGGAATATATTGTGTTGATTTATTATGATTTAGATTGTTTTATTTTGATGATTTGACTTGATTGTTAGTTAATTAATTATTATTGGGGTTCAAAATAGATAGGTAATTTGGCATAGAGCGGTTTATGCTCGAGTTCATGCATTGCTCTAGCCTGTGTTACATGTGGGGTCATTGGGGAGTGGGAGAGTTTATGTCTGTATATAATTCGCCATTCGGCGTATCTGTTTGGTGCAGCATATAGTAATGCCGGTCGTGGAATTTATTTCTGGATTAATCATTTACTTTAGGGAGACAAGTGGGAGTTTGGAGAGAGGTGTGGATATAATGGCTGCATTACCAGAAAACAACGTTATAGAATATTTGAAACATGAGCCTTGCATAAAAGCCGTTGATCAATATGACACCTAGGCATTTTAAATTTTCTGTTCATTTGACATTTTCATTGTTTATTTTAATTGGTATATTTATGTAAAAATATGTTAATATATATTTTTTGGGTTATCACAATACATTCACGTTTAATTCAATTTTCCACTTTTGCAGCGAGGGTACCAGCCTGAGGAGATGTTATTTTATATAGTTTGTAGCCATATTTACATAGAACGAATTACCGAATTGCCTTATTAAAGTTCAAGTTACTTTCTGATCTGGCCTAAGTTGGTTGTTCGTATGCGTAATTCGGAAGGTCTGTCAAAAAACGTTAACTTTGGCTCAACTTAGGTAGTAGTCAGTCGAAAATCAGGGTGTCTTAGCAAGGGCAAAGGGGGAAATCAGATTTTGACTTAGTTGTGATAAATCGTAAATGAAACTTTTTTAAAGTTAAGTCAGAACGCCACCTTATGACACTGATTTGGTATAGGTAACCACGTAGATTGACACTAGGGAAATAAGTAAAAGATATACTACAAAATTCTGAAACGAAATAATACTTTTATATTTAAAATACGATAAATGTAGTTTATATTATATTAACTATGGAAAAGGAATGTTTATCGATAGAAGACAATGTTTATTGACACTGGTAATCTCCTTAATGTTCCTTTTTTTAATGATCAAACACAAGCACTATATGAATAATCCTTTAAGGTAGTCTGGGGATGATGCATATGCGAATAAAGCTATTCACGCTGGCCTTGAATCGTTGGAGGTTATATCCGTTTGGAAATACGACCTAAGGAAGATCGTTCTACAGATAAACAACCTACAGTTAAACGAAGTTTGAGCAGTACTAAGGTAAACCACATATGGATGGTGGGCACTGGACGTCGGTCACTTATTTATGCTATTCGTCGATCTACATGCTCTACATTTTGTGCATGATCGAAATAACATTAATTAGAAAATAGGCATTTTTATTTAAAGATGCTCAACAAATAAACAATAATTAATTCATCGAAGTGATCCTAGAATTGCTTTAAAATGATTGTAACAACACGTATGTTTGTTTATGATAGCAACTGGAATGCCAATGGGTGTGATAAAATAATTATATAGAAAATGTGTATTAATTAAGAATAGAACACAACAACAAAGTTGGGTTTTTTATTTTTAAGTACATAGGGGACTTAGTATTTCTAGCTTGTCGGCTGTTATAGATGCAGTGACGTAACAGTATATTACGTACCAAGAGTGATATGAAGCTAATTATACACGATTTTTAAATTTCGAAAGAATATGCTTACCACTCAAGTTGTGTACTATACTTTTCTTACGGCTTCATGTTTATGTTTATGTTAAATTATCATAATGTCGATACAACATTTTCTGAGAAGGTACTCACATGGTCATCAGTACATCGGATAATAAATTTTTGATGTGCAGAAGCAGCTTGTAATATAATTTCCGGTGGTGTTCCCTCAATCTGAATATCGTAGTCATTCATTCTTTACCAATATACCCAAAAATAATATTCAAATAAAAATAGTGACGTTCTAAAATTGCCTATGAGACGCCGTACATGACGTTGACGTTGTCTAGGCGACGCGATCATTTGCACAGCAAACTATGCTCAAAATATATTGGAAACATTCATTACTTTGGCGTATCGCCAGCAATGTGATTTGTGAAACTGTTACGTAATAGTTCTTATGCACAACGCTTGGTTTCCTATGTGTCTTATTAGATTCTTATTGATAAAGTAGATTCTGACTAATATAAAAGTAGGAAAATATTTATTTTTTACTTAAATATATAGATACGGGTTATTTATCGACAACATCATTAACAATTTTCAAATGTTATCAAAATTCCTGTTGGAACGCAAATTGAGTACAGGTACCGAAATAAAATCATTATCGTCAGATAGAAGTATCCCTATAATTTTTCCCTTTTCGCTTGTACTCGTTGTACTATAAAATTATGCGACATCTGTAAAACATAATCTACTTTATTTAATAATTTTAAACTATATTTTATAGAGCACAGGGAAATTTAAAAAAATTTGCAATTAAACTATTACTACTGGTTTTTGTCATGGACTACGCTTTGGAAGTTTAGCAGAGAAAACGTCGGAAGTGCCATAATGGCCATCTTAGTTTACCATTCATATGCAACACTAACAGCAGCCTACTATGATGTCCCTTACATAAGTTTGTCACCAATTTAATTCTACTTTCAAATGATTTTAGCATGAAATTTTCTTACCGAATCTCGAACTAACTTACATTTTCATGCTCTATGGAGATTAAAAGTGATTATTTCCCTCATTATGAAATAGACCAATCTGACATCACCATTTTTTGATTAAATTTTGTTTACATAAGTGGTTAAATTCCAAGACCTATTTAATCGCGAATAATGTCAACTTTTATTATCCATAAATTTTTGTTGGCTTTAAATTAAATTATTTCGCGGTCTCGTGTTTTCATTAAATTATTTTCCAAGTAAAATCATACTCAAATTCAAACAATTTATAGGTGTTATGATATTATATACCACTAGAACACTCGAGTGTATTACACTGACAAAATATTATGGTAACGGCCTGTTTCAATTGCAAAACTCTGACCAACATTTACCTATGGTGTCTGGTAGAAACTACCGTTAAGCCGCAAACGCACTATTATCACGTCACGTGAATTCACATGTAGTCGTATCGGCAAAATAGCACATGCTGTCACGGCTTAGAAACAGACTACGTACACTGCAGATCATTTTTATTACATATTTTGTGTTTGTCAAGATCTCAATTGAATCTTGTAGCCTTCTAGCGTTAAACTCTGACACAGTGTTATCACGCGTGCCGAATATGTAAATTTGCAGAAATAAAATTGTGCTGCCAAGTATGACAAGCCGTGAGCTGCATGAGGTGACTATAGTGTACTTCTAATCCTGTTTATAAGCATGCATAAACCGCCTTTGCGATATTTCGGGTATGCCGTGACATTGTGTGATAGCATGTGATCTCACGTGATAATAGTGTGTTTGCAGCTTTAGTCTGACAAATGTCATCCTGGGTTCAAAAAGAAAAAAATGAGCAAATCTTATTATCTTGTCGTATATCATTCGAGGGAAAATTTTGTATCGGCAAAATTTTCTCTCTTAAGATATCATATCCAAGATAAGGAGGGCCAGTACAGGGATCTCGAAAACCGTAAGAAATACGAAGTCGGTTAAATGGAGTTAAAATTGCGCATTTACGTGCCTAATGAAATGCCGTTTAGAAAGTTTTAATGTTCCGAGTAGTTCCGGTGATATCCGGAAAAAAACGAAATTCTGAAAAATCATTTTAGTTTTTCCTGGGTTTTTTGAGATCGAATCCTAAAGTAAATTGCACTTTTACATTGCCACTTCTTCCGCTCTATCTAATAGCGTTAATTGTTTTGTAATCCGACGAGTCGTCTTCGAAGGGCCATTATCAGCTTTCTTTTTTTAAATACGGTCCTGTTATTTGAATTTGAGCCATTTTTTTCTTCCGAATGCATCGCTGTATGACAAATTGTGGTTTAATGACATTTCGAGGGTTTGTTCGGGTTTGTTCGACGTTTAACAACATCAGGAGATTTTGGGATACGGTCCTGTATTTCTCCTAATTTTATAAATAATATCTGATAAGTAAGCTCTAAATTTTTCTCATATTGGACTAGTTCAATAAATAACAAATAATTCAATAATAAACAACAATAGGCAATGGAGTGATTGAAGGCCTGCTATTCTTACTATTAAGAATTTTATTGAAGTTGAGGATTTTAAATCCACCTAAAAGTCAAATACATATTTTATAGATCGTAAACAGGCGCAGTCACGGGCAATGGTGAAAGATAATCATTAAATATATGTTTCATTTCTATATTCTATAACTAAACAGTGATGCGTATATAAAGTTCAGATAAATCTATATTACATTTTATATGAGGGATAAATTCTCGGTTGCTTACCTTCATTAAATCTGATTTACATTTTGTACAATGAACTGAAACCATATTTCGTGTTCAGGTCTGTCTATTTGTCTTTTGATGACCTACTATAAAACGGCAAATTCCTAAAATGGGTTATTTTACCCATAAAGTTATTGTGTGTAAAATATCTAGCTTATCCTCGTGGAAAAAACGCAATGGTTGCTCTAACCCTTATCTTTTAAATGGAAACCTTAAATCCGGTAATTTATAGATATTTGCCACACTAACACATAATATAAAATATTAATGGGGTTTGGTCGTATGTTATTATATTTTGTTTAGATGATGTGTTCCTATATTGCTATTAGAGATGGGTCAGTCTGCGCTTCTTAAGAAGCAGTGACATAATGCGACTGCTCCGGCTTGATAACTGTGACAAGTAGCAGTGATTTTTCGGAGCAGTTCTCTGTCGCAGCGGAGCGCAAGGCACGACGTAAAACAGAAATCGTATGATGATTGTTTATAGTAAATTGATTAGTGTTAGGATAGAGAAGACGGAATTGATGGCAGTAGGGTTGCCAGGTTGCCCGAAACTTCCCGAAATACAAAAAATATGCGGGTCCCGGACTGGTTTGTATAATCCTGGAATTTAAACAATTATATCAAGATTTTTTTATTTAATCTGCCAGAAATCCCGGAGATAATCATCAATTCCCGGTTGAAAAAATTTTCCCTGAAAACTTTGCCAATGTGGCAATCCTAGGAGGCAGTTTCTTATGCCAGATTGTAAATTACATTAATGAATGAATGTATTTCTATCTAGTTGCATGTTAAAAGAAATGGATCAAAGTACATTTTTCGTAATTTTAGTTATTCCTCCAATATGTGCTGGAAAATATTTTGAGATATTTGAAACTTAAATTTCAAATTTCCGGGGAAAAACTATATACTAAAATAGCTAACTTCTCAAAAATACCGGCCCGCCACGACGGCGACGATTGCATTCTACTTCTGCTCTTTCCTTGTCTGCTTTTGCTTCATTGCATGTGACCTAAACTGCTCGGAGCAGTCGCAGCGCTCAAGAGCCGACCAGCCGCGACTACTTCTGCTTCTTTGCATGCGAGTTAAACTGCATTGAACTAATTTGCGCAAGTTGAAAAACATTGTTCACGCAACCCACCGTGCGTGAATCGTGCTGCGTATACCGCAGGCATTTTGCGCTCGCGTTTGACGCAGCTAGGTAAGTATGTTCAATATACCTTATCTAAGAAAATTGTAGAGCATTCAACTATTAACCAATTACTATTAGTGTTACGCCCCCTAGCGGCCGTCCAACAAACTTGTACACAATTTCCAGAAATTTCTCTTCGCAACTTTTCCTATAAATATTATTACAGAGATACAGGGTACACTTAAAGATCGCCTTTAAGCTTTGTGGAGACTCAGAAATCAGATCCTAGGTTCAGTCGTTTTGAGAAAGAATCGATTGTATCTATAGCATTAATTTCATAAATTCGTGATAGTTCAGCGATGCCCAGGGTGGGTTAACCTGGTTGCGGAAGGGGTGGGAAGGATAACTTTCAGATTACTGGTTTGTATACTATTTTATTTACAACCACATCTAACATCCACTTCTTATGATTTTGAATTAAAATTATTAATAAAAGATAAATGCCATTTTTACTTTTCCATTAAAAATTAGACAGAAATTTCAAATAACCGCAGGTGGTAAAATAATGTAGGTAATAATACACATCAAGATGGCAAATATGATTTTTTGAATATGGTTTCCATGTCACTAAACAATATATTATTTTATCAACAGAAAAATACTATCAGATGAGGAATTTGATATTGCTGCTATTGCACAAGAAATTCGAAAAGCAGCAAAAATGTTAGAAGAAGATCTTCTGCCAACTAAAAGCCGCCCGAGATATGATAAGGCGTATAACTGTTTCAAAGAATGGTGTACGGGAAACAATGTTCAAAATTCCAAGACAAAGAAGATATCAACGATTTGGTCACAATATTCAATGCTGAGGACCACTCTATCAATTAGGGAAAAAGTAGACATATCTAAACACGCAAAGCTATTAGCATTTTTAAAAAGCAAGACCAAGTATACAAGCCGAACACACTGTCTATGGAGAATCTACTTTTTTGGAACAAGCACCTATGGAATTTCTTGTTCAAAAGGTATTTTAGGCCAAAAGGTTGACCATTTCTATATTAACTTGTTATTTTATACATTTGTAGGTTGCATTGGTTATTGATGTCTCAGACGCCTGCCGATCAGATGAATTATACAAAATGAAAACAAGAGACGTTCACTTTTTAGAAGAAAGGGTCGCGATTGAAATATCAAATAGCAAAACGTACCAGCTACAATCATTTATGATAACTGATAAGAAATGGATTGCACCACTTAAGGAGTACATAACTTTTCGGAAAAATATACAGGAGGGAATGCTTTTTATGCCAATAAGATATGGGAAAATTGCTAAACAATGTATTGGGCACAACACTTTAAGTCAGTTTCCAAAAAAATTGCAGCCTTTCTGAATATTGAAGGTTTTACTGGCCACGGTTTCAGAAGAACAGCGGCTACTTTGCTCTCAAATAACGGTGGCGACCTCACGCAAATTAAGCGGTTAGGAGACGCGAAATCTAGTACAGTAGATGAGGGATACGTAGATAGTTGTGTCTCTACTCAAGTTAGTACGGCAAATTTGATTTCAAAGCCAAGTTCAAATTTTACTAACACTACTTTAACTTCAAATAATCATGAACTAAACCTTTCAAAACAAGATTTTCAGCAAGGTTTCAACGTATCAGTGACTGCCTACAATAATGCCAATGTAATATTTAATGGAAATAAGTAAAACAGAAACCATGCTAATTTTTTATTTGTTATAAATGTCATTTTAGGTTCATTTTAAAAAATAAAAAAAAATTCATTGTCGTTAAATTTCTGTAGTGGTGTGTTCGTATATTATTTGGAGATATCGGTTTTTTTTAAAAATTACAAAAAAATTATTTACTTTCCACCCGGGTGGAAAGTAAAAGTAGAGAAACGTCAACTTTCCACCTTTCAAAGATATATGAAATATCATTATTACATGCATGGTTGTAAATAAAAACAACTACAGATTATAATTTTATTATACTCATTTAAATAATATGTTATCAGAGTAATATTATTTGTATTTAGATAGATTTTCTTGCTCTTCTGAGTCCAACTGGGAATAGGGTACACAAGCCGGCCGCTCGTCTTCTTTTTTCCGCTCGATGGTTAGCCGTCCCAATATATTATCAGGAAAATTTGAAACACCATGAAATACCGCGGAAATTGCTCCGTTCCAACACTCTTTAAATTTTAGATACGTTTCTTGAGCTCTTATTGGTGGATCCTCGCAGTGAGAATACGGATTAAATCGGGGTCTCTGTAATATAATATTAAATAATTTAATCGATGCACTTAACTAGAAAATAATTAAGAGAACCGCTGCCTTTCAATATACACGGTGTTGAAAAAATCTCGGTACCCCAGAATAACTCCGGTGCATCGCATTGTAGCGAAAAATGTCTAGGAAAAAAGTTGTTTGGTTTTGAAGGAGGAATAGTTTTCAATTTAAACCACCCCCCATCCCCTCAACCCCCGGGCGCGGGTGGGGATAAGTTAAGATTTTCAAATGGAACCCCATATTTTTTATTGGCGTGTCGTATTCAAAAATAAACATCTTTTGTCCGAAAATTTTTTTTATTCGGACCCATCCTTCACCAATAATCACCATGAGGAAGACAAAATCTGAACCGTGCGAAAATCAAGTTTTATCCCGCAAATATTCTTTTTCTCTTGTCATGGTGAAATTGGTGATTATTGGTGAAGGATGGGCCCGAAAAAAAACAATTTTCGGACAAAAGATGTTCATTTTTGGTCGGCACACGATACGCTAATAAAAAATATATGGTTCCATTTGAAAATTGAGAGGGTGTGGGGTGGTTTAAATTGCAAACTATTCCTCCTTCAAAACCAAACAACTTTGGACGGAGTTATTCCGGGGTACCGACCTTTTTTCAACACCCTATATACTAATCTGGTTATAAAGAGATCGGCAAAAGGGTTTTTACCCTAATTTTTAAAACTCTATACCTCGAAAGAATCTAAACCGATTTTAATAAAATTTTCGGAATTTTCTACTTGGGTTTGTGTGAATTCAGTGGCTTTCCAATATTATACAGGGTGTTTCTTAATAACATGCTAATGTTTAAGGAGGTCATTCTTGGGTCCATTTTCAGAAAAAACTTCATATGAATATATTATGTACTAAACGTCTTAACTTTTGTGATACAGGTTGAAGATTTTCAAAAATCTTCTTTTCTATGAATATCTGTGATACTGCTCTAGATATATTTATGACATTTGGTACACACTTTCTATTCATCAAGAGGTATTTTATGATGTATAAGATGTTTTTTATTCTAACCAGTGGCGTTCGTGCGGGAATTGCCCTCTGTATTTTTAAAGAAAAAAATGGTACGCTACTTCCTTTTTTTTTTTCAAACAAAAAGTATTTTAAAAATTCTCATTCCTTGTTGAGCATCTGTCGTCTCTCTATCTCTCTTAAAGGACATAAAAATAGTTTACTCATTACAAATCAATCTCAAATTGGCCTGTCGAAACACTCATTGAATGAAAAAATAAAATGTAACCAAAATTAGTGTAAGTGAGAATTGTACAAGGTATGTTCTTTTATACAGTATGTCCACGGATGGGGTTTACAAGAAGACAAATGGACTAAAAATTGAAAGATACGAAAAAAAGTCACTCTTAATAAACGTTTTTGCTTGTCTAGAAAATACGATTCATCATAAGAAACTTCAATTTTTTTATACAGGGTGGGTAAAAACTTCAAAAATGTTATTTTGCTTAAGAGTAAACATACTTTATTTTGAAAGATACGAAAAAAAGTCACTCTTAATAAACGTTTTTACTTGAATAATGAATAGGTGATACTTGTTGTCAATGTCTTTATTTAATGAAGTAATTATATTAATAATAATAATAATACGAACAATTTTATTAACATGAAAACAATACGATAACGATTTCATAATTCAAAAACTCCACCCCCATACTCGACACATTTTTCTAATTGCTTCCTCAAATAAGTTAAATAATTTCTGATTTCTTCCTGAGATATCGATTGGACAGCCTGTATAATTCTGCCCTTCAGCACATCAATATCATTTGGTATTGCGGTTACAAAAACAATTTGTTTTAAACGGCCCCATAAAAACATGTTGGCCAAGGTTAAGTCGGGACTTCTTGGGGGCCACAAAACTGGGCCATTCCTGTCAATCCACCTTGGACTAAATCTGCGGTCAAGCCATTCTCTAACCTCACGAGCAAACTGGGCTGGACAACCAACCTGTCGAAAATTTAATGGTAGATTTTCGAGTTCATCATTGAAAAATGTATCCAGCATTTCTAATATGATAATCTATTGCACGTGTTATCAAAAAAATATGGCCCTATAATGCCATGGATGGATATGGCACACCACACGTTCACTTTTGTGAAATATTGTCTTCTCGTCATAATTCTGAATTCGGGATTTTCTAAAGACCAGTACCTAACGTGCGGGGTTGAAACGGTTCCATTTGTTGAAAATGTACTTTCATCAGAAAACATGATACATTTATAAAAATCAACATTTCCACTTAAAATTTTGTCTCCTATCCACAGGCAAAAATCAAGTAGTTTCGCATCGTCTCCCCCTTCCAATTTTTGATTATAGCGCGGTTTATACGGATACAATTTATTTGCTTTAAGAATCTTCTGAATTTGACTTTTTTTCACAACTTCCAACTGAGTAACACGATTTCTAAGGGACGTCATAGGATTTTCTTCAACAGCATGAAAAACTAAGACTATAGCAGCATCATCACGGTCGTATTTCTATTTTTTTTTTGAGGTCCAAAACCGAACCAGTTCTCTTAAACTTTTTTATTAACTTGCAGATTGCCATCCTAGTTATTGGGATTCCTACAAATTTCTCGGTAAATTATTCCATGACGTAGCGGTATGAAACTTGACCATCCCCATAATATTGTATTATAAAAACTCTTTGTTCAGTAGATAGCATTTCTACTTAAATAATATCTTCATTAAATAAAGACATTGACAACAAGTACCTTTAAGTGTCTTTATTATTTTAACTAGGTTCACCAGTCAGAGGTGTGCCAGAGAATACTTTTTGGGAAATATTTTTTTTTACATGTGCCCCGAAAGTGCCTCTTTTCATGCATGTTCTCTTCACCGAAAGTGGCGTTTCCAAGAGAGCGGGCGGGAAAATATCGAAGCGGGCGGGAAAAATTTTTCCCGCTCGCTTCGAGTCACCATGTGCTCATACATAAATAAAACCAGAATTGTCGGTGCGGGATTTGAACCCGCGACCCTCAGATCGCCAGGCGGACACTCTACCCTCCGAGCCATACTACAAGCGATAATAAATAGCGGATTATATATAAATTAAATTGGCAGTTAATTTTTCAAAGATGTTTTAGAAAAATGTCTGAAGAATTTCTTTATTTATATGGCCTCAAAGACTCGGGCACTTGTAAAAAAATAAATAAAACCAGAGATGCCGAGGGCGGGATTTGAACCCGTGACTCTCAGAAAAACAAGGCGTACGCTATACCACTAGGCCACCGAGCCTATTTGTCAAAAATAATAAATAGATATTTGCATTCTCCATGCGCTAGTGTTTTCATGTCATGTAGACACAAAAACTGTGTGAAGATTTTTTTTATTTATTTTGCACAAAGCTTCGGAGCACTTGTAAAAAAAAATACGGTATATATCTCGGGCCGTCGGAGGCTTTTCCGCATCTCGTCCGTAAAAGCCTCTTTTCGGCCCTTGATACGTAATGTACTATTACATATGTAGGTAAAAAATTTAATTTACTTCGGTTTGTTGTGTAGAAAACACATTCATTAAGAGTGACTTTTTTTTTGGTGTCTTTCAAAATAAAGTATGTTTACTCTTAAGCAAAATAACATTTTTGCAGTTTTTACCCACCCTGTATAAAAAAAATTGAAGTTTCTTATGATGAATTGTATTTTCTAGCAAAAACATTTATTAAGAGTGACTTTTTTTCATATCTTTCAATTTTTGGTCCATTTGCAATCTTGTAATGGACATACTGTATATTTTTTCATTTCATTCTATACATAACTAATATTAACATAAAATAATAAAGTCACCAACACCATCTTCCTATTTTATTTATACACTTTTTTTCTTTATTTCTAACAAGTAGTTCTGACGATGGTTTAGTACAGCAAACAGAAACGTAAACCAAATACGTGAATTTCATTTCAACGTGACCGAAACTCAAAGCATAGAGAACAAAACAGTAATTTAAATTGACATATTTGTAAAATATTATAGTGCTGTGCTTTAAAAATAAAGTAAACGTGGTAGGTGTTCGAGATTAGTTTAGTAAATGGTTCTGCAACCAAACATACATGACCGCATTACCAACATGTAAAAAAAAATGGTTTCATTATAAGCTCTGTACGATACTGAAAGCGGTATCGAACTAGCTTAGATATAAAACCAAAATAGAAAAATGATCTGTTGAGGGCGGCAGTTTCTTCCGGAGGAGTTTACTTTAATCGAAACCTCATAAATGTATCGAACAATGCAATCCTAAATTAAATTTTTATACCACCTACAGAAAATAAATCGCTTTCAGCTTCACATGAAGGAGGATCCCACTTATCATTCTTCCTTGGTTGTGCAGACCCGAAAATATGGCAAGCTGTATTATATAATTCCTGAGTTTGATCAGTTGTTCCCCATATTCCCATGTCATAGGTTATGTAAATTGCGGCAGCTGCTAATGCTGATTTACCTCCAAATCCTAAAATAAAGTATATCTACACCAATGGCAGTTTCGTAGACTTTACAGATTGGCATATTCAAAGGTATTATAACCTACAGATCCCATGATCAATTCATCAAACTTTTGGAAAGTGATGCAGTGATTATGTGAAATGTTATTGAAAATAGTAATTAGTGAAAGAGAGAACTACATGCTTGTTGGCTGAATAGCAATAATGTTGAAGTTTTGCTGTTCGTAAACGCTATCGGTTGCTTCGAGGCTCATCAGTGGCGTATCACCGTCATAATAAAAATAATGTTATATAACCTGCATGTTATAATGATCCGGAGACCAGAAGTACGGTTTTTTAACTTAAGATATATTTTTGAAACCAACAATTTATGATTTTTCGCGATTATTCCACGCAATAATGTCTACAGGGTGTTATGGAAACGACGTATTATATTTAAATGGGTGACTCCTGGAGTGTCCTAGAGAAGCGCTACACTTTTTTTTAAATCGAACGTTTAAAAAGTGGGGTAATTCACCCATAAACCCACAGGTCACTCCGCGACACAATCATATTACACTGCCCAGCTGTGTAATAAACACATATTCTGGTGCAATGTTGCCAAACTTACTTAGAAATTAAATCCAGACCGCCGACACGAGTAAGGAATCCAGGGCACAGACACCTTCAGTTATTTTTTCTATGGGAAGAGGTTTATGCTCATCACGTGCCCTGATGATAGTGTGGGACTGCATAATAAGCTTATACCCACTAAAGCCCATTCGGCTTCTTATTTCCAATCTCGGAACATAACCAGCATATTGTCGATAGAAAAAAATACAAGAAACACACAGACACCCAAGAGTTTCAAATTAGTTTTTTTGAAGATATGCACCTATTATCAGATTACACAAAAGCACTAAACACTAACGCATAATTACACTATCGTGCACATAGAACAACAGCACACACAGAAAATAGGATACAAATTATTTCGCAATAGAAAGTCAGAAATAATAAAAACGCTAATTTCTAATTGGCCTAAAACAATTTTTAATCCTTTAATGAAGAATGATGAAATAATTATGTTGACAACAACAAAAGCTCCCCATCAGTCTTAACATAGACGAGTCCAACCAAGGGTCGAGTGCTTCGTACATATTCGGAAAAATAGCGCGGTTGCCATTTCCGAGATAATAATTATACAGGAAAGTAATATTACAGAAGGAAATTCCGCAATTTATGAATATAATCTTATAAAACATCGAAAGTGGCAACGCTGTATTTTTTAGATATTTCCTAATAACGCAATATCGATAGACCGAATAAACCCGAAACAGACTGAAATGTGTAGTTACTAGAAATTTTTAGATGTTAAATACCAATGTATGAAAAAATTATATTATTTCTCAGACCAGCGGATGAAACTTTACACAATAAGGGCGTATTTTTGTCTACACAGTAGCACTCTAAAATACTAATTCAGATTTAATGGTACTTAGATATGTTCATGAGATTTTGTTTTTGTGAGGTTATTGTGCCGGTTTTTGTTTGGATTACCTACTTGGTGTTTTTTTATAAATTAAGTTGGTTTTAAATAAGGCCGAAAAGTTAAATAAAATTGCAGTTTGTTTTTCTAAAGGGTAAAGTGGAATTTAAGTTGTTCAGTTCCGACGGGTGTCATTCGAATTGAACAAATGAGAACATACCTGACCATTTATAAATGCAGCGGCGGTTGATTCGAGTCAGTTCAAGTTTATAAATCAGAGATTGTTTCCCAGCGAACTGAACTGAACGTAAAAGTTTATAATGATGTACCCTGAAAAATAAACAACTTCCAATCCGTCACGGTTATTGATTTTCTAAAGAGTGACAACACTGCTCAAAATTCACTGACGTTTTCCGCCATATGTTGTTTTGTTTATCTTTCTCCCAGTGTCACCACGTGCTTAATTTTGGTTTGACGTCAGGTTATGTACAGGGCATATTAAATTAAAGCGCCATTTTTGGATATTTTTCTTCAATTTGTTTTCATCTCAGGAATTGACGGTTTAAATATAATACGTCATTTCCATAACACCCTGTATATTATTGATTTTTTAAGGGTAGTTTTGAATTCTAATGCCATACCAGTCGGATATCTCCCCCAGTTCGGAGTTGATACTGCCTTTGTGACCGATCTATGGTTGTTATGTTTTTTCTCTCTACCTCAGCATTCGTTCTTGATAGTTTGTTTGTGAGCATTTGAGAGAAAGAACTAACCTTACTACCGACCGAGATTATTTTTTAATCTTCAGTGGTGTCATTTTTGTTTGATTTTTCACTTAAGAACACTAATGAGTTCCAAGGGAGATCAACTAATGAGAGGTATTCCCCAATCAACAATATTATTTCGTCTACACAGCGCGTTTAAAGATTATCACTGGTATATAGATCCTACCTATGCAATAAAAATTAGAACACCTGTGCTGAAGTCTCGCGGTAGAACCTTAACTAGGAATCACACTAGTTTCTTGAAGCTTCTTGAATTCTTCAGAAAGATTGGGATTCTTCGCCCGAAAATATGGAGAAAATCTAGTAGAATCGCGCTAAGTAACACAATATTGAGACTCGAATATTCGGTACTCTCGTACTCTAAAACGTATTTTTCGCACTTTTGAGACCGAAGAGGGGAAAATTCCACCGAGACAATCACGTAGTATTGCTCTGATGAAATCCCCAGGTTCGACTGACTCTGACTATTACCGAAAAAAGTACCGCTGTACCGCTTAAAATCCAGTTCCCATTATTCGGTAAGTCCTATTTTGCTAATGCTGCTTAAACCGCGACCGGGATGATGAAATATAGGAACGGCCGACATCTTTGTTTAATAATGCAGTATTTCTTTTTAAATAAAATTAAAAAAAAATTAAATATAATTTTTCTGTAAAATTATTGTTGTGAAAAATTGAATTTGTCGATGCGGCGTTGCCACAATAAAATTAAAAATTAAATATTATGTAATTCAAGATAAATATTCGATGATGAATTAATAATTTATGCGAGTATGTAGTAATGTCTTTTCATTTCATTTCTTTCCGTCTGCTGCTACTCTAATCACATTGTAATACAGTGTGTTCTCGAATGTAGCTCTCAAGAGGGAAAAAATGTATTATTGATTTTACGACGAAAGTCATTATTAATCATGTATTCACAATATATTGCATTTTGAGATATTAAAAATGAAAATTTTATATATGCATTATTGTCGATTATTAATATTTTATTTGAAGCAATATACTGTAGGTTTAATAATGACGAACCAGTTTCGTCTTATCTATATGGAATTCTCTGCATTCTTTAATGCAAAAGGCAGTGTACACCTGGCCCCTAGTCGCTATATCTCTTGAATTTTATTAATTACTTTTTCTTTAATCTTACCCAACAGTTTTAATAGCCCAAACCTACTCCTCTTGACTGGTTCACAAGGACAAATATTAGGTGGACACATCTTCCTCAATTCTGCACCGGTGCATATTTTAATTTGCTTAGGCTGAGGATTACAGATTGCTGTAACAATATCAAAATTATTAATATTAACTCGACAACAAGTCAAATTTTGAACTATTTATAAGAATATAGATAAAATATTGTAATACACTATAATTTGGAAACAAATGAAAATTTTATAAAGACATTTGAGGAGTGGTTTTTTTATATTATTTTCATGTATACAACACATTCCTTTCCTGGAGTATTGTGCGTTCCTTCAGACTAACCCTGTACATACACCTATATAGTATATTGTACAGGGATCCCATTAAGGTCGGGGAGGCACAATATTATAGAAGCCATGAACTTTTTGTCTTTGGGAAAAAAATTTCATTGACTAAATCGACCAATTGCTATTATATAACTAGAAATTCAAATGTCTTCGAATTATCACCGTTAAGGTTTTCATTTAAAAAATAAAAAGATATTTTTAAAAATTACTGTATCTTCCATAGGATTTATCTAAATTAAATCAACTTGGGCTCGTCATAAAAATAATTTTACACTTATTAAATGTCAGATGTCGGTCGCGAGCGCTAGATCACACTGCCTCCTCTTGAGGGAGAGGAGAATGGGAATTAGATTTTAAATTTTCTTAATAAAATTAAATATATTATTTTATTACTGTGCTAAAAGAGCACAAAAATGGCTACATTTAGGCATAATTCGTAATCCGATATTCCTTCTCGATAACAATTTTATTTTAATAAAATTAATGATAGATACCCATTAAATGTTTCAAACTCTGTTAGATGCTCTGGAAACTTTGATATTAAGTTAATCTGACATTTGTGTATTATTTAAAACTTCGTTTATTATTTAAAAAATAACAAGGTTAGTTTAATCGTCTTTGAGATTTTCAATTTATTTATTTTTTACCCATTAGCATAAATGTCAACTTTTTAACATTAAACTAATACAATGTAAAGATTGTTTTGCCATACTTTTTTATCGATTTAGTACTAATACCTAATAATAAAATAAAATATTTAGCCTTTTGGTGCATTGGTGTTCGTCTAGCCAAAAATAGAAATGAGTTGATACGAAGGCAACATCAGAGGCAAAAAGTATCATCGTACCGATAAAAAACTCGGACAGCAAAATTTCAAAACTGGGAACTGAAACACATGTCTCATAGACTATAAACTTTGCTCGGCAGCTGTAAAAGTAAAAACACCTCTTTTAGGAAGTAACCTAAGTTACATAATTTAAGGTTTGTATTTTGCGATACGTGGTGGAATCAAAATATGTTACTTGTTTTATAAAGTTGAGCGGAAGTTTATATGGAGGAACTAAATGTATTACGCATTTTTTTTAAAGTAGGTATATTTAATGTCGACAAAAAATGAAAATAAAACTGAATAATTAAAAAAACAAAATTTGTCATAGCAACAAATTTCTTTTAATATGTAATCATAGAACATTCCTGTTTATTACTTCTTGATAATTAGTATTCTTCTATTTTCATCTTTAGCAAACATTCTAGGGAAACCTGAAACTGCTTCTAATAATAGTTCGATGCCTTGCTATTTTTTGTTTTGCCAACAACACGGTATTTCGGCCTTTCTCCCAGTTCGCCTGCAATATCCCTAATAAAAGCACCATCTCGCAACCGACTGTAGATAATAGCCTATTGCTGGGGGGTTAATTTTGGCATATTAAAAAAAAATATGCTTGACAAGTTAATGATAAAGTGACAGTCTATGTTGACTAAAATTTGTATATTATGACATTTTACTGGTACCAGACTCGACAGTAAATAACTTCTAATAGTCAAGAAGAAAATTAGAAATTTTGCTGTCTAAGTTTTTTATCGGAACGATGGTATCTACAGCTTATTATAACAACTAAACTAAAAAAAAATTAAATTGATACTTTTATAGGTAATCAAACTAAGTTTGTTATTTTTTAAATAATAAACGAACTTTTAAATACACAAATAATGTCAAATTGTCTTAATATCAAAGTTCAAAGCATCAAGCAGCAAAAATATCTTTTTTCTAAAAAATATCAAAGGACATGTTTGCAGCGACGCCACTGGTGAAACAATTGAATAACTTTTCTAACTAAAATTTGAGGTTCTATATCCTATTAACACATACCAAAATTAAACATAATATCTAAAGTATTTTCGGAGAAGGCCAGGTCTTGTATGCCGCGCCGCGCCCAGCGCGCATTTGGGAAAATAAAAATTTTTCGCTAATCCCACCTTATAATAGTAATTGAGTCCCCTTTGTAATCTTGAAAATATTCGATGTAGTAAATGAAATTTTTTTCCCAAAGACATAAGTTTTATGTCATCCATAATATCCTGCCTCGCCGGCCTTAGTGGGACACCCTATATTTAAAATGGATGGTGTTACCTATATCACGAAAAGAATTTTTATATTCTCGACAATAAGTCACTCTTTATCAAAAATTTTCCATGTAAAAAAATTAAGATTTGTCATTAGAAAATTTAGTTCTTTTGCTATTTTGTGACTTTGCGAATTTGTGATTTTTTCGTAATTTGTGAATTTTTGTAAATTTTTGGCCTATTTTGTGAATTTCTGTGAATTTTTGGCCCCTTATGTGAATTTCTGTAAATTGTTGTGAAATTTTATGAATTTTGCAGGTTTTGTGTTTTTTTCGCGGTTTTAGCTAATTTTCCCGGGTTTGTGGAGGAGGTCAAGATCGTAAAAAATATTGATTTTACCTAAGACTAAGAAAAACGCCATTAGAAAATCTTTGTTAGAATTAGCTATTTCGTCCTAATTCAAGAGATAAAGAAAATTAATTTTTTGTATACAGTGAGATGAATATAATTTTTTGTTTTTGAACAAACCCGAACAAACAAAAACGAAAAATGTAATTCTAACGAACATTTTCTAATGTCATTATTCCAAAAACGAAGGTAGTTTAAGTTTACTCTTAGGAAATCAACATTTTCAGGATTTTGATCTCCCTGTATACAAAAACTAAATTTTCTAATGACACATCTTAATTTTTTATAGAAGTAAAATTTTTTATGAAGAATTGCTCCGTCGAAAATTTAAAAATTAGGTCCATTTGTGATATAGGTAACCCCATCGAGGAACACCCTGTATATATTATTATATATTATTGTTTTTATTATTTGATTTTAACCAAATAATATTTATTGAAGTGATTTGTGATAATCTTCGTTCTAATTTAGTTTTCATCATTTAAATTACTCTGAAAGTGCTTGCCGATTTTTTTCATAATACAAAGGATTGTATTTACCATTTATAATAACGTGATCACTTAACAGACCGATACATTTTGGAAATCACTTATATAGTTTTCAACTCTGTATTACTATCCGTTATGATTAAAACACGGATTCACCAACAGGTCTGTACATAAGAGATTAACATATCGGTGAACACGGTGCTCAGCTTAATATTTTTAAAGATTAGTAGCTATTTACTTACGTATTTTAACCCCTTTTCTACTACATGCTTCATCCTTCCTTTCTGTTCGCTGTCCAGTAGGTTGTTGATACACTAATAAATTTGATTTCTTCAAACATTGCTCTTTTTTTTTATTACAATCGGCCATATTAAAAATTTGGAAAAGTTATGACTACAAATTTATTTTGAAAATGATGACGGTATGAATGACAATGACATTATATGACAACCTATCAAGACGCAAAGGTGGGTGTTTAGTAAAATATTTAATCTAAGGTTATCATTAACGTGTGCAAGGCATGTCCTCGGCAACGCGCTTGCCGAGACGTTGCGTGCATAGTGTGAATTTACACCCAAGGCAAAAATCCATAAGATTCAATCATAAATATATTTTTTCTACGGATGCTATGGAATGTTCCACTTCTCTCATCGCTTCCATACGTTCAAAACGGAGAATTTCTCACGCAGTGAGAAATATCCGCCATTATAGTGAGAAATAATTTCTTACTGTTATTATGATAACCCACGGCAGCCATGAATTGTTACATGGCAAATTGGTACGGCACGTTTTCCATGTTAACGACGCAACATCGACGATTAGAGTGCAATATCTTCTTAGGCCATGAAAACATTTGCTGGCGTTTCCATAACAACACAACCGAAACACTGCACAATTATTATTGCTGTCAACTTGCCACACGGGTGTTGTACTTGTTGGACAATATACTATATTGTTGATTTTTATACTAAATCGAGGAAGATTTGTTAAATATTGATTATAATGGAATACGACGATTTAGAGTTTGAAAGTACACGTCTAGATTTTGTTCGAACAGCATTCGATATTTGTAATAATTTGCTACCAAGCACATCAAGACAAAAATATGAAATCGCTTACAATAACTTTATGGACTGAAGAATACAATCCAAGGTGAATTCTTTTTCGGAAAACACTTTGTTAGTTTATTTTGAAGAATTATCAAGAAAATTAAAACCATCCCCATTATGGTCCCAGTACTCGATGCTGAAGAGTAAAATAATTATTAAAAACTGTGTTGATATATCAAAATACGTAAAACTACGCGCATTTTTGTAACAAAAATCGGAAATATATGTTCCAAAACAGTCAAAAACCTTAACTCCTGAAGAAATTCAACAATTTCTAAAAGATGCACCTGATGAAAAATATTTGCTGGTAAAGGTATGTTAAAAAAAATCTTATGGATGATTGCATTTTTGGTTTTAATTTCAGGCTGCTTTAGCTATTGGCCTTATAGAGGCATGCCATTGTGATGAACTTCAAAAATTGATGACATGGAACATTTCAATTCGGCTCTTTTAATAAAGTTACCCGATATTAAAACCAAAGTTCCTAAAAATTTCACATTCACAGGAGAATTCTACCAATTTTACAACAAATATGCAAAGCTTCGACCATGCACGGACGAGACACGCTTTTTTTTAAATTACCAAAATACCAAATGTACAAAACAGCCCGTGGGAATAAATAAATTTGGCACCATGACGAACGATATAGCGAAATTTTTGCAATTACCGAATCCGGAATTATATACTGGCCACTATTTGCGAAGGTCATCTGCGACTATTTCAGTTAATGCAGCAGCAGATCTTTTAACTCTAAAACGCCATGGTGGTTAGAAATCCAGCAATGTTGCTGAATGCTATATCGATAACTCCATGGCTAACAAAATGAAAATATCAAAATTTATAGTAGAATCTATTCAGCCTCCAGTGCCACTAGAACCTGAATACAACAATGCTGTGGAAGCTCAGTATGTTGCTACATCGACTTCAACCTCAGCTAATATTTCAATTACCGAAAATTTATTGAAACGAAACGACCTACCAGGAATGTTAATTACAATTTTAAATAAAATATAGAAATGAGTTAAAGTAATATGTAATATGTATTTTAATTCTGAACCTCGTTTTAAACACGTAAAAAGAACGCATCCGTAGAAAAAGTACAGTGTACGACCCGTGAGAATATGACATATTTGTCCCTCGCTTGATCTCCAACAAACTTCTGCGCTCGGGAGAAATATGTAATTTTTCTCACTTGTTGTACAATATACTATTGCCGTGTCGGTGCCTTGCCGTTGCCGAGCACGTGCTTTGCGCGCGAGTGAAAATCAGCCTTAAACATTATTTTTCCAGTGCAAGTGACCGATTCTCTATATGGGCATATTGCAGAATTAAACTATCATTACCGATTTTTCATCAATTTGTTTCATCTCACGTAAATAAATAAGTTAAATCTTTATACAATTGATTGCCGTGAAATGTTTAGAATATAAAATTTAAATTAAAAATATAAAAAACTTCTTCTCACCCATTCACACTGTTACTGTTCTAAATAATATAAATTACCGCTAGTCAATTTTTCCGCTATTTGTTATAGAGCTTATGCATGGAAAAATGTTTTATCAAAATTGTTACTTAATGGCCATGCATAAAAACAGAAGCTGTTTACTTTTATGCTGTAAATCTGTATCCACTCGATAAAAAGCCGATTTGCGTAGCTGAATAAATTTCGATTAAGGATTTATAGAAGTTGTTAAACAAATTGGAACGTGTCATATAGTATAAATATTCACGTGCA
The DNA here is from genome assembly GCA_963991005.1 of Barypeithes pellucidus. NCBI lineage: Eukaryota > Metazoa > Arthropoda > Insecta > Coleoptera > Curculionidae > Barypeithes > Barypeithes pellucidus. Next base: position 31,370,662 of record OZ022556.1, on the reverse strand, counting down.
TAGTTAAAATGTATTGTTTGATTCATAGAGAAGTCGTACAAAAAGTAGGAAGAGAGCGACCCACTTCACATTTACCTAACTCTAGCTGGTGTTAATAATTGTGGATGATAACAGATCCCATGGGATATCAAAAATGCAAGGCCTCAGGTATCCATACAACAAAGAATAAATTTTAGGAATTGATTATCCCTTTAATGCCTACTCCATAAAGCTACATCTCGTTTAGGGTTGAAAACTTTACAAGAGCCTGGACCAACTGTTCTTCTTCTACCGTCAGCGTTCTTAATGTTATGAAAGTTTTCCTCTTGTGTAAAATTCCACAATTTATACCGAATTACATTGATAATTCGATTCGATGAAATTCGTGAAAAATTACAGCCGTAAATCAATTCACATATCTATGTAAACCCGAACAGACTGTTCCATTTAAAATGAAATAGTTAGTAGTGGCGCCATCGTGCAAACATTTTTGTTGGATGTACACATACTTTTAGTAATCCACTGATTTTTTAGAAAATCGTATATATGGTTCTTCATATATCCATAGTGATCCAGGTAGGTCACAACCATATGTAAAAAAATCTTCCTTAGTAAAAGTCGTAAGAAACTTAGAGGGAGGAAATAGTACATTACGTATCAAGGGCCAAAAAGAGGCTTTTACGGACGAGATGAGGATATGGGCGACCGAGCCGAAGGTGAAGGAGGCCACCCCACGAGTCGGTAAAGCCTCCGACGGCGCGAGATATGTCTGTACTTTTTTACAAGTGCTCCGAGGCCAACTAAATAAAGAATATTCTTTCTAAAACTTCTTTGAAAAACTAACTGCAAATTAAATTTATATATACAATGTGTCAAAGATAAAGAGGGCCAGTACAGGGATCTCGGAAACCGTAAGAGATACAAAATCGGTTAAATGGAGGTAAAGTTGCGCATTTACGTGACTAATAATATGCCGTTTAGAGAGTTTTAAAATTCCGAGTAGTACTTATGACATATTATTTATAAAATTAGGAGAAATACAGGACCGTATCCCAAAATTTCCTGATGTTGTTCAAAAAATATATCATTACATTCGGAAAAAAAAAACTCTTAAATTCCAATATCTGAAAAACAGGACCGTATTTAAAAAAAGAAAGTTGATAATGGCCCTTCGAAGACGACTCGTCGGATTACAAAACAATTAACGCTGTTAGATAGAGCGGAAAAAGTGGCAATGCAAAAGTGCAATTTACTTTAGAATTCAATCTCAAAAAAACCCAGGAAAACAATACAACGATTTTTCAGAATTTCGTTTTTTTCCGGATATCTCCGGAACTACTCGGAATTGTAAAACTTTCTAAACGGCATATTATTAGGCACATAAATGCGCAACTTTACCTCCATTTAACCGACTTCGTATCTCTTGCGGTTTCGGAGATCCCTGTACTGGCCCTCCTTATCTTGGACACGTTGTATATGATTCTTCATATATCGATAGTGATCCATCTAGGTAGGTCACAACCATATGTAAAAAAATCTTCTTTATTAAAAGTCTTAAGAATCTTAGAGGGGGGAAAGAACAATTTTCTTGTATTGTTTCGGGGTCGAAAATGACGTTATCTAGTAAAATATTAGAAAAATTTACACACCAAAGGTAGAAAATAGTGCGTTTAATTTATGAATATAGTATTTTCTACTACTACTAGTTCTAATATTGAATAAGTCGATTTTAAATGATTAATCTATCAATAACGATTCCATTTAGTCAGATGGTGTCCTATACGAAAAAGTATTACAATTTCGACGAAATTCCACTTGTTATATTTTCCCGTCTAAGGTTGATAATACAGCTTGAAATAGTAAAGTTTTCTTTGATGAAAGGTACCTACCTTGTACTGACGAGAGTTCGAAACTGGCCTGCAGATGTTGACATCCTATCAATGGAGAGGGCTTCTCTTGCTTGGTAGTACTACTCAATTTGAATTAGTATTTAAGAGGAAGGACACCCTATACATTTAAATGTAAAGATCTCCATAAAGCATATTTCTACAAAATAGACGAGGTAAACATAACTCTTAGTTATTAAAAGTTTTAAGAAACTTAGAGGAAAAGAACCATTTTCCTCCCATATCTCGGGGTTGAAAATGCCATTTTCTAGTACGGTAGTAGAAAAAATTATATAAGTATCTCAAAAGGAAATTACATTAATTCCTCCTTTGGATATTATCCTCCGTATGTTAATATGGATTTATATCAGTTGTATAACAACATTGTAGGGAATTCATAAAGTTGTTGCTTCGAAGGACCACAGCCTATAATTTCTGCTGAATGTTGTAGTTGTCATAAGGTTGCTGTTGGTGATTAAAACACAATAAAACGCCGGGTGACATTGGCTAATTCGGAGTAATCTTTATTGCTTTAAAAATCTGGAATCCACACACTACCAATTTATACCGTATACGGGGACAGTAAAAGCACAATAACATTCACCTATTTCATTATCTCAGGATAGATATTCCGTGATGTTGCTGCAGCCCCCTAAACCACGTTCTCTGTTTGAGCGCTACTGCGCGACTCCTAACTGTCGTACTGCTCCATACACGCGCCGTCGTCTACTCAAAAGTAACTATTTGACAGAGCGGCCATTAAACTTATAATAGTCCAGCTAATTTAGGTTAGGGATGATAGTCTAGCTCTAGATAATTCAGATGATAGTTGTTCAGATGTTGAAATGTAGATAAACCAGTCAATGTGACAAGGATTTGGAAAACATGACAGAGTCATGTTTGTTTAATTTAAGCACTCATAAAGGCGAACTCATAGACGGTATACCGGGTGTCAACACGATTACTAGCAAGGTTGTAATATCCTTATGAAAAAACTGTTCGAACAAATGAAAGTCGCTTCTAGTTTAACCGGAAGAGCTATCACCTTCGTTACTTTTAATGAAACACCCTGTATTTTTAAAAACATTCTATTGTACGTACATTAAATTCTGAATATAAAACATATATACCTATCTCGAGAAAATGGCGATTGAATATGATATATTTATCAAAAATTATAACGTTTTGACAAAAAAACAACCGGAAGTTCTACGAAAATTGACTTTCATTCTCAAATTACTTTAATAATTTGAATGGAATGCCCTATAATAAGTACTAAATTTAATTCTACATAGATTTCTCGATATCTTTTATTCATACTCTCCTATGTCTCAACCTAATAGTTTTCGAGTTATCGCCAATCAAACGATCTGCATACCAATACGGAAAAATATCGAAACAATGTATGTTAAGCTGTTCAATTTGTAATATAAGGTGGCTATGACAACTTGTTTGCGCTTATCATTTGTTTTCCGACGCCATTATTATTTCATACTTTATAAGAGGTTTTCTTGGCAGTCGGTTAATACCGACGATTTTGTGTTAAATTTTATCGAATTACTTTCTATTTCCTAATATTTATCAAAATAATATTTTCTAGCCGTTCTTGTCAAATTGATATGTTAATAATATACGGACAATCGGACATAGGAGAGTATGAATAAAAAATATCGAGAAATGTAAAGAGTTGAGAATAAAAGTCACTTTTTGTAGCACCGAGTTAAACCGGAGTGAAATATTAGTAGATAGTACCACATAAATAAACCTAAATAAGCACATAATGTTTTTTCTACATTCATTTTATTTGTAAGACAAAACGTTATAATTTTTGATAAATTTAACATATTCATCGCAATTTTCTCGATAATTGTAAATAGATATATTCGACTGATTCCGCGGTTGGCTCTTTATGAAACATTTTTAAAAATATTTTAATGTAAAGAAAGAAGAAATTTGTTTTTAAATGTTTCAATATACAGGGTGTTATGGAAACGTATTATATTTATTCCGGCAATTCCTGAGATGAAAACAAATTGAAAAAAAATATCCAAAAATGGTGCTTTAATTTAATATGCCCTGTACATGACCGTATGTCAAACCAAAAATTACCACGTGGTGCCCCTGTTCGGAAGGTAAACACAGCAACTTATGGCAGTGAATCTTGAACAGTGTTGTCATATCTTCAGGGTAAACTCTTTTGAAAGTCAATAACCGTTTGACAGATTTCAAGTTGTTTATTTTTCAGGGTACATTATTATAAACTTTTACGTTCAGTTCGCTAGGAAACAATCTCTGATTTATAAACTTGAACTGACTCGAACGAACCGGCGCGAAGTTTATAAATGGTCAGGCATGTTCTAATTTGGTCAATTCGAACGACACCCGTCAGATCTGGACAACTTAAAAGTTTATAAATGCCACTTACCCTTTAGGAAAAAAATGCAATTTTATTTACATTTTCCTACTTATTTAAAACCAACTTAATTTACAAAAACACCAAGTACTCACATCACAAAATCACATTAGTTTTCGCGTCACAACACATCTAAGTAACGTTCCATCTGAATTAGTATTTTAGTGCTACTGTGTAGACAAAAATACGCCCTTATTGTCTGGGAAATAATGTATTTAACATTTAAAATTTTTAAAAATAAATAACACGTTGGTTCTCTCGATCGATATCGGCCGGCTTCTTTAAACCGCTGATTTTGGACAATCGGGCTAATATTTAAAAATACAGAGTTGCCACTTTCGATGTTTTATAAGCGACTATCATAAATTGCAGAATTTCCTTCTATAATATTACTTTCCTGTATAATTATAGTCTCGGAAATGGCAACCGCGCTGGCTCTACTAGCGGAGAGTTATCGGAAAGAAAGTGCGACTCGTCCGAAGTTTTACTAGACCATTTATTTAAAATGGTAGTTCCGGTCAATTGTTAATATAATTGTTTCATTTTTAGTAAAGGGTTAATGGCCAATAGAAATTAGCGTTTTTATTATTTCTATTGCGAAATGATTAAGTGCGCTTGTTCTATGTGCGTTATTGTAAAGTGTAATTATGCGTTAGTGTTGGGGTTTAGTGATAAGCTTATTATGCACTCCCACACTATCATCAGGAATCGTGATGAGCATAAAGTTTTTCCCATAGAAAAAAGAACTGAAAGTGTCTGTGCCCTGGATTCCTTAATCGCGTCCTGGATTTACTTTCGAAGTAAGCTAAATATTTATTTTTATAAGAAACTAAAGTTTTACACTTTTAAACATTTTGGCAACATTGTGCCTGAACATCTGTTCATTAACCGAGCTGGGCAATGTAATATGTTCATATATGAATGTGCCGAGGAGTTATATGTGGGTTTAGGGGTTAATTACCCCACTTTTTAAACGTTCGATTTAAAAAAAAAATATGTAGCACTTCTCTAGGACACCCCAGGAGTCACCCATTTAAATATAATACGTCATTTCCATAACACCCTGTATTGAGAGGATTACTCTACATGTTTAAGCTTTTTAGGCCTTTTTCAAGAGCGCTGCAAGATGAATACTAAAGTTAACAATTATTTTAGGGGTCTTTATACAGTTACCAATAAACTATTGTATTGCCTAAGAATGAGGTGTTTTTCCCAGATTATTGTAGGTAGACTTGAGGAAGCTGTCTATACAAGGGCGTGTTTACGAAATTTTGTTCTATAAAAAATAATCCTCTTACAACTAATGATCAACAAATATGTAGAGTAATCCTCTCAATATATTGAAACATTTAGAAGCAAATATATTCTTTCCTTTATATGTTTTATATTTAGAATTTAATGTAGAATAGAATTTGTTTTTTAAATCAGCGTGTTTTGTCAAAAATAGATGTTGGCGCTTCCGGTTAAATCAGAAACGACTTTCGTTTGTTCGAGCATTCAAAATATACATCCTACCCAATCATAACAATTCCCAATATATGAAATCGATGAGTTTTTTTTAAAGATACGTATTATACCCGGTATATTGGATGATTTGAAAATTTATATTGTCTGCTCAAATGATAAGGATTTTGGTAAAATAAATGGCACCGCAAAAAATGCCATTTGTAAAAGTCCGACACCGGCGGGAGCTGCGTTTTGTTTTAGCAGAAAGGGCCTACATTCTTGGCTTATGCTCCAAGATATAATCTTAAGGTAAACGGATGGGAGTCATAAAAATGCCAGAAGACGTTTATCTATCTCTAATAAGAAAAATGATGAATATGAAAGAACAAAGAATTTCGAAGGCATGCAAAAAATATAGGCTCCCAGTTATAATGAAATAAAACCAGAAATAATCTTATAAGAATAAACCGGTAACAAGGGAGCGGTTGCAATAATAAATGTTATAATAATATCAATAGTCCTATTATCGACTTAAAAAGAGTAAATATTTTATGATAACGAAGGCTAAAAAATCCAAATATCATTAACATTACAATTGTCAATAAATATTGTAATAGGTCACATTCTGTCAAAAATAAATTGAATGTTACAACAAAATTTATTATAAGGGATAATTTCCACAAATACTGGGTATTATGGAAATGACGTATTATATTTAAACCGGCAATTCCTGAGATAAAGACAAATTGAAGAAAAATACCCATAAATGGCGCTTTCAATTCATGCAGCGATAAAAGTGACCTGACGTCAAACCAGAAAAACATCTGTGTAGCACTGCGATACATGTAAGCAATCAAGGAATTCTGACCGGTGTTGTCATATGTACATCTTAAACTCTTTAGATAAAATAAAATAATGTAAACACTTTTGCATTCTGTAAAACCTTTTTGTACAATTAATTGAAGAACATTTACGACGGACTATGTGTTAAACAACCCGAAAAAACATATGGAATAGTATTAAATAAGTTTGAAATAGGCATGTACGTCACTAGGTCAAATGCTAATGACCTCTTACCGCCTTACATCGGCTGTGTTCATATAGCGCCGCACGCTTGTGGGCTGTTACTTGAAGACCAACCAGCGGCCGGATACGTTGTGTCTCGTCGATCACCAACACACTCTCAGCAATCCGCTCTGTTTTTTCGGTTTACGCGTATATCTTGACCGTCCATAAATAATCTTTGAATATTGTTTTTATTGACGCATTTCTTCTGGACGTCAAATTTCGTCGCGTGTAATAAAATCTAATAATCTGTAGTATAATCTGTATTATTTTATTTTCAAAAGCTAACTATCGGTTCTGTTTCATTATTACTGTGTGTACATAAAGTGTTTTCAGGAGTGTTCCCATGAAAAAGAAAAAAAACTGATTGTGTTTCTGCCTGGAATTCCTCGCTCTTTAGGTATAAAGATAAATACAAGTAGGTAGAAAATAATTTATTTTTATAATTTTATATGGAATTTCAGTTTTACATTAAGTTTGGCAACATTGCCATTGGGTCTGGGTGAAATGTTGCACAGTAGCGCGGACTGACCTGTGAGTAAGAGTGTTTGTTACCCCACTTTTAGAACGGTCGATTTAAAAAAAATAAAATATGTAGCTCTTCTCTAGGACACCCCAGGAGTCACCCATTTAAATATAATACGTCGTTTCCATAACACCCTGTATAATGGTAATTTTTTTCCTGAACGATATTCCTCAATTAATTAACTAATTAACTTAGGTCAAGATTCAGGTGCACAACTATTGTTTTCGTCTAGTGGTTCCCAACAGATGGTACGCGGGCCACAGGTGGTCCGTGAAACACTTCCAGGTGTACCGCAAGAGGACACTTGGTCGACTATCTGGGGAGATCTGCAAATCCCAAATCTGCTGTTATCCGGAGAGTTATTTGAAATCAATTCAACGTTAAAGCTAGGGGACCCCTTACCTGATGATATCCACCAGGAGGTCGCCGAATTGCAGCATGATGACACATGCAATGACACTTTTAGTTCATATATAAGCCTCGAGGAGCTTTGGTGCAAGAAAGAATTTCCTTACCGCAGTTACGTGAAATCGTTCGTAAATGTTCTTCAAATATCTGGCGATCTTTTATACAACTTACCTTTGTACACAAGGATTCTCGGTTTTACTTCAAATAAAAAATAAGAACAGGAACCGATTGGAGGACGATATGCGCGTATATATAGCTTTAAGTAGCAATATTAACACCATAATTTCTTTGCTATTGAAGCAGATACAGGCTCAGAAGTCTCATTAGAAAACTTTTTTAGAAAAACAGTTCTGATTATGTTTTTAGGTCGTTCGGAAGAGTTCAAGTTCTACTGTAGTGATCATTAATCTCTTAAAGGTTAAGAGCCACTGTAACGTAAGGTCAGATACTGAAAGACTAGCGGAGGATGGTAGTATTGAGTAGGAAATGTAGAGCAATATGTTGAGTGTGCACGATGTATTGAGGATGTATCTTTTTGTTTGTGGGAATTATTAAATTTCATATTTCTGTTACGCCAGATTTCAAGCTTTCTTAAAGCATATTATTTACATGTTTATGTACAATACTTCTTGTCCCGTAAATTTTTGATATTGAAGTTTGAACCTTTCGATTATCCAAAATGATTAATGTTTGGTTCTGACATTAATTCATTTTTCTCTCATTCGTCCAATGCCCCTGGCCATCTAAGTACGAATCAATGGTTATTTTCAGGAAGATCTGAAATGCACGATTAGTATGTTTTGACGCATTAAATTAACTAGTGCGGATCTGCCGTATTCCAGGCCGCAACGCGACCGGTCACGTAAGTAAGTAAAATTTATTCTATATATTCAATTTGAATTATTTTTATTAAACTGACCAAATACCTATGAGTTTCAACAGAGGAGCCCTCACAAAAGTACTTACTGACATAGAGTGACAAGCAATTACCGACAACTTGATATTGCCGATTACCTGTGCATAGTGTACAAATAACACATCAGAATACTCCGAGAGGTGATTCCACATGTAAAGATAGTAAGTCATATAACAAAAAGTCAAAAACTTAATATACATGGTGTTATGGAAATGACTTATTATATTTAAATGGGTGACTCCTTAGATGTCCTAGTGAAAGTCTACATACTTTTTTTTTATCGAATATCTAAATACTAAGATAAAAACCCTTTTTGTCTACATGCTGTGGCGCCGCTCCATTTGGTTTCAGTTAACAACAATGTAGGTTACTAGAGTAAACTAAGTGATGCTAGATCACATTGCGTGTCTCGCCCTTGCTTGGATAATCGCCGCGTGCATATTGATATGTTTAACATTCAGTATCGTTGCTTCAGTATGTTTCGATGCTCGGTATTGGAACGACGATGCCGAGGGTTCCACGTGCTTGATGTATACGAATTTTAAACGTTTTATTAGTTGTAGCATTACCCGATTTTTTTTTTGCTGTGAAATAATTCATAATAATAAATGTTGTGATGTGATTTCAATTTTGTGTGATAGTATCTACTGTTGGTTCGGTTGCAAAACATACTTTTTGTGTTTTATTTTTGTGGTTTATTATTAATTTATTTGTTATTTATTGAACAAGTCCAACATAAGAACAAATTTAGAGCTTACTTATCAGATATTATTTATAAAATTAGGAGAAATACAGGACCGTATCCCAAAATCTCATTATGTTGTTCAAAAACCCCTCGAAAAGTCATTAAACCACAATGTGTTATACATCGTTGCATTCGGAAGAAAAAAAGCTCTTAAATTCCAATATCAGGAAAACAGGACCGTATTTAAAAGAAGAAAGCTGATAATGGCTCCTCGAAGACGACTCGTCGGATTACAAAACTATTAACGCTGTTAGGTAGAGCGGAAAAAGTAGCAATGTAAAATTGCAATTTACTTCGATCACAATTAAAACAAGAAAAAAAATAAAACGATTTTTCAGAATTTCGGTTTTTTCCGGATATCTCCGGAACTACTCGGAAATTTAAAACGGCATATTATTAGGCACGTAAATGCGCAATTTTACCTCCATTTAACCGACTTCTATCTCTTACGGTTTCCGAGATCCCTGTATTGGCCTTCCTTATCTTGGACACGGTGTATTCGACTCAACGATGCATCACCCGGTATATGTCTTAATATAAATTAAAAAAAGTTATTTAAATACACTCGATGAAATGCATTCGAATCTCACTCTTAAATAAGAGATTATCAAGACAGATATTATGGTCAATATTGCCTTACTAAAATAGGTAGGCAAGGAATCCATTTGAGGATAGTCCATGGAAGAGAGAATTTACTCCGTGTCCGCAAGGACTTATAATTTATTATTAAGTCCAATGAATCTCCGGGTTTGTTCGGGTTATAACACTCACTCCACTTATAAAATTTGGAATAACACTCGCCAGATTCCATTATTCTTTTCAGAAGACATATTCCAAGTAAGTGTAAGGGGAACACAGGGATATATTTAATAAATAATTTGGCGCAGAACTGGAAAAAGCTCGATAACCTATTTTTTATATAGGCATGTACTACATTAGTAATCAAGCATTATCTGGAGTTGTTAAACGATTTCTGGCACACTTCCAGCTTGCGCGATTTCGAATAAGTTCTTTAATTTTGAACTATGCAGATCTTTTATTTATCGCAGAATACCTTATGATCATATTTCTAATTTTTACAAGTCAAATTTAAAAAAAAAACAATTGGTTTGTTGTTTTATTTGTACACGGAAAAAATACTATAGTAAAATTTCTTATAAAATATTATAGTATTGATTACATTTTTTATTAGTAATACGATGATAAACATAATTTCTAAGAAAGTATAGTTAGAATTTATAATAAATTTATTATCAAGTAAATACTAAAATATACAGGGTGGCCTATCGAAAACATCCTCGTTAAGAGGACAGGTGGGGAACTTAAATGGCAGCGAGGAAATCGATCACCGAAATCAAGCGATATACAGGGTGGCCCATCGAAAACAGTCCAGCAAGGTTTACGGCTGTGTACGTGAAAATTAAAAAAAAAAACCTCGGACCAGTAAACTTGTGTTTTCAGGGGGACACGTTTCACTATTAATTTCATCCCTGTAACCTCAACTCCTCTAGCGGAGGCGGCTACTGCCCTTGTTTTTTCAAATGGGAATGGGCATGTTGTGATACATCATTTTAAAGGGCATTAAATTCTCTTTAAAATGGCGCTTCGTTTTGTAAATTTGAGCTACGCGCCGCCGAGCAACGAAATTTGAAACATTTCACTGCACCTCTTATCAAGTACACAGGTTTGTGCGTAAACAATTTTCTTTAAAGTAATAAGTATCAGTCAATTCAACTTTATCTTCAGTAAAGTGGTTGATCCAGCTCTACATACGTTATTTCTGCGCTATTATTTTCTTTTGATTTGATCGTGACATAAAAAGTGGTTTATTCTATTGAGGAAAGAGTGGAAATTATTGAATTATATTTTATAAACAATCAATGTGCAAGAGTAACGGAAACTTTCTTTAATGATAGACATCCAGATAGACACGTACATCATGGTTATATCCTAGAATTAGCGGCAAAATTTCGGCAAACTGGTTCAGTAGCAAATAAAAAAAGGATCATTGAAAATCCGGTAAGAAATGAAGCAGTAGAAGTAGCTATTCTGGGTCAAGTTAGTATGAATCCAACATTAAGTGCCAGAAAAATGTCTGATGTAACGAGAATTTCGCGGACCACTGTACATAGAATTCTGAAACATTATAAATTTACCCATACAAAATTCAACTTCTCCGAGAATTGAATGAAGATGATAATGACCGCCGTTCAAACTTTTGTGAAGTAATGTCAGAACAAGTTTTAAAATATCCGAGTTACCTTTTTAACATTTGCTTCTAGACGAATATTCTTTTTTTCTTAATGGCACTGTCAATCGACACGAATCCAAGGATTTACCACGAGGTTCATACTCAAAATCCTCAGAAATTAAACGTTTGGGCTGGTATTTTCGGTGATCACATAAGTGGACCATTTTTCTTACCGGGAAATTTAAATGGAGATTCTTATTTAGACTTGTTGGAGAATGCTGTCAATCCTGGGGGCTCCCCCCCATTATGCATTACCCGTACGCCACTTTCTGGATGGAACGTTTCCTGGTAGATGGATTGGGAGGAGGGGTGCTATTGAATGGCCCGCGAGATCGACCGATTTATCTCCCCTTGATTTCTTTTTGTGGGGACATCTAAAATCCAAAATGTATGCCACCCAACCCGAATCGTTAGAAGATTTACGGAACCGCATTGCTAATGAATGTCAACAAATTACACCAGATGTTCTTCACACTGTCCGAGAACACTTTGAACAGTTGTTGTACTATTGTATGGAGGTGAATGGCGGACATTTTCAACATTTAATAAGATAACATGTAAGTATTACTCAATAAAATTACATTTTTTAAAACGCGATTTCTCGGCAGCGCGTAACTCAAATTTACAAAACAAAGCGCCATTAAAGAGAATTTAAGCCCTTTAAAAGATATAGCACAACATACCCATTCCCAATTGAAAAACAAGGGCAGTAGCCACCCCCGCTAGGGGGTTGAGGTTACAGGAATGAAATTAATAGTGGAACGTGTCCCCCTGAAAACACATGTTTACGGGTCCGAGGTTTTTTTAATTTTCACGTACACAGCCGTAAACCTTGCTGGACTGTTTTCGATGAGCCACCCTGTATAGTAAATTTTAACAAACACTGTATTCAAATTATTATAGTAAAGATTTTATTGTACAATTTCTAAAATATTGTACAATTGTTATTGTATTGTTACAATTTTTATTATTAATCTGTACCAACATAATATTGTAAATATAATTTACAAAAAACTATAGTCAGAATTTCTAATAACTTTTAGTAAAATATATTGTAAATTTTACGACGAATGTAATTGAAAATAATTTACTTATAACTCCAGTAGTTTAATATTTTTAAATGTAAGGTACATTTTACTGACGACAATTATTGTATTTTAAGTATTTCTTATTGTAAAAATGACTGATGATGATGAGTTCAAATAAAGTGCCGTAAAAATGCTTTTTTAAAAGAATCAAGAGCTTAAATCAGATGCAACGGATGAATCAAAACTCGTTCCTCGTTAAGAGGACAGGTGGGGAACTTAAATGGCAGCGAGGAAATCGATAACCGAAATCAAGCGATCTTGAACACGGTTGGTGACCACTTGGGAAAATTTTGCTATAATATAATGGTAATTTTGAATAAAAATTATTCCAGTCACATATAGAGCCATAAATTATGGTCAGTTTTATTATATTTATAGTAAATTTAACTAAGTTTTTCTTTCCGTGTAGATTTAATTGAAATATCCCATAATCATGATTATTTTAAACTAATAGCAGCAATATAGGAGAAATACTTTAAAGCACTCTGGGACAGGTGCGTGTGCGAATAAAGCGACTCACGTTGGTTTTGAAATGCTGGATAAACACGACCTCAGGAATGTCGTTCCATAAGAACGACGTCCTCTAGATGAAATAATTCTTAAATAATGAAGTTCGAAGAGTACTGATCTGAACCACAGATGGATGGGATGCAGTGGTCTATTGTGTATTTCTTCTAGTCGTCGCTCGAGGTGGAATTAAGCGGGCAAGATCAGTCGAACGTTTCATATGGAAATATCTGTAAAATCACCGATGTTCAAGGCTGTCGAGGTTCTTGGTCAGCTCGTGGTCCCCGATCGGATAAATAACTCTCCTTTTGATGGAATCCAGTAGCCGAAGAGGACGCTTGGGTGCAAAGCAGTAGATATAAGAGCAGTATTCTAGTGATGGTAGATTGATTGGTTGGTTGGTTAAAGGAGGGGGTCGGTTTAAAGGCCCGAACTTCTATCACTGCAGCCTGCCGACTTATTGTGTACCCTATCTTGTTAGAAGATGTTTGTTCCTTCTATGAAATCCAGTAACCTTCTATCAAGCTTGTCTTGTGGAAGGTTATCACCAAGTTGTATGTTTCTGAAGATATTTTGTCTTCTACGAGACAGCGCTACGCAGCGGTATATTATGTGTGAGGCAGTTGCATCCTATTCGTCGCAGAGTCTGCATTCAATGGATCTGTTGTTTATACCCATCCGTTGAAGGTGTTTTTCGCAGGTGGCGGTGGCCTGGTAGCAGACCCATCATCTGTTTCAGCTGGGGCCGCGTCAGAGTTAGCATCTCATTCGATAGTATTTTCGATGGTTTTCCAATTACGGCCCATACGTGTATTTGACCAGGTAACCCTTGCCATCGAGATAGGTGTTGTTTTTCCGACCATCTATCTAATGTTGATTTTGTTGCCTGTTTTGATATCGCAAAGGCCGGTTCAGGGCCCCTGAGACTTTGAGCGGATCCGGCTCTAGCTAGTTCATCCGCTTTCTCATTACCTAACATCCCTGAGTGACCAGGGACCCGCAAGAGCTCTACCTTGTCCCCCCTGGCCGCCAATTCTTTTAGGTTGGCAGAGTCTGGGGTTTGTAGCGTGTCACTGTTTGGTCCAGAAATGTAGTCTCAATTTCTTTAAAGTTAGCTGCCTTGGTGATTGCCACAACGTGGCCTAATAACCATTTCATGTATAAGAATAATAAAAATTGAGTAAACTTAAAACTATTCCATTAAAATTTTGTAATAGCACCTCTTAAAAATAATGTAAAGGAAAGGTGGAAAATTTATTAGTTAATTTAAAACAAGATCTTTTACCGCCGCGATAAATCACTTACATAAATTATATCCTAGAAAGGGATTACTATTTTCTTTCACGGTTAGTTCTCCTTTTATCACTGCTTTCGTCACGTTTGAAATTTTCTTTCGGTGGCGTCAGCCGGCATTACTCTTCCGTGCTTGTCCACTCGTCTTTAACGTCCAATATTTCTCGTACGTGATCTCCGAACGGTTAGCTGACCAACACGGATCTGTACTCGGAGAAACGTATTAAAACAAGTTTTTCGTATCCGTTCAACAATTTAACCGAATGGCTTTTCTCTTGCTTTCGATGCCATTGTTACAATTTATTAGTAATATTTCGATAACTTTTGTGAATTATAGTAGCCCCTGTAACTTGTTGCCATTTTAGCAGCGATATGAAATACATTTTATGATTCTGAGTTTAAATGGGTCAATGCGATTCTTTAATGCTTTCAAATCGATTATTTATGTTATACACTGCAAACTAATATGTTAGTTAAGTTTATGCAACTAAAGGAAAACAACAATGGTGTTTAAAAGTCGATTTTAATGGACGAATTGCAAGATTAAGGGTCGATATTTCACTTCACACCTTAAGGTACCGAATGACATAAGTCATCCTTAACACAAGTTTGTCAGTGTATTAAAGTTCTTTTTAAGTCTCATCTAAAGAAATAGGTCTTTAAGGACGTGGTAATCTTCCACGCATCAATTGACCCTCAAATTAATTTAAAACATAGTTTCCTAAAGATTTACCATAATGTTAAGGCTACCTTAGCTGAGGTCTAACTTAAGGTAACATTAAAATATTGGCCCTAAGTTCTTAACCGAAATTGCATGTACTACCATGACTATATTCGTTTCTGCAACATTTACCTTCCTAGAGAAAACTGATGCCTTTATTGCGAGAATGACAATTTTTTAATACCATCGGAAATAATAAATTGAGATTTATTAATCGTTCTCCACAACGAAGTGGAGGCTCGTGACCTATGATAAAAGGGGTTCACAAGTATGGTGAAATTATTTTTAAAATTTTATTTTTGTGTAACGACCAAACAATTACTTCCTAGGCGTTTTAAATGTAGAAAGGAACAAAGTAATGAGAAAATGCGTTAGGTAAAACTTATTTTTATTTATTTTTTAATTTTACACAAGGAAATACAACTTTTGGAAAATAAGAAAGGTTTCCTTAGTGTGTACAGCTGTCGGATCTTAACGTCGTCGCATGCAACCCTCGTAAAAATATTCTATTCAGTCTACTACTAATACTACTAAAGCCATCTTCGAGCTACCAAGAAAACCGAATGATGTCCAATACTACTACCGCCATCTACGAGTTATCAAGAAAACCGAATGCTGTCTAATACCACTACGACATTTACGGCTACGTCATTAGACGCAACCAAGACGAGAACAATAGTTAACTGTTTTATACGAGAACGAATCGAGCCACGAGACTGACAAGTTGGCATTCTTCATATTTTCAGTGTTTTTAGTTCAAATCCTTAAATAAAATGGTTTAAAATCATATCGAGTATCATTTATTGAAATACACAACATTTATCGACCCTACACAATAGGGCTTAAACGTAAAGTCCATTCTTCGGTTCTTAATTGTAGAAAATTGATCAATAACAGCCTCATTAAGTTTGGAATACCCTCTATAATTTTTTTTCATATATTTCTAATATTCCCTAGATTTACCGTTTGTGGTCTGCTTAAATTAATTTCGGGTTTAGGTGTTCCCACATTTTTCACTTCAATTTTTTACTCCAAACTGAAAGAGCTAAAGTTATTTTTTAAATAGTCCACCGTCAACTATTCATTTTAACTTAATAAATATATAATATTAAAATATTGAAATATACACGCTCGAATTTCTAACTAGATGCACGAACACACAAAAACTGTGCGCCTTTTCCATATTAAATCGCCATAGCCCCGGTATCCCCCGCTTCCACCCGCCACCTGTTACTACAGAGAAACTGCACTATTTAATCTGCATGTCATAAATGCGCGGGCGATCATTTCTACACTGAGTGCACGAAATCTAAGGACATCCCAGCTAAATGCATAAACTGTGGAGGCGCACATCCAGCCAACTACAGTCTATGCACCAAAAATCCCCGAAACTTCCCAAATCAAAAAAACAAACCCGCCCCCCCCAAAAAAAACATCTCAGACTGCAGACAGGTGAATTCAAACACCTCGTATGCAGCAGCGGCAAAACAAAATCAAAAAACCCCTGAAACACCACAAAACAATCCAGAAACACTACTGGCAGGAGCAGCGAACAGTCGGCTGTTTGATCTGTTCCTGTTAGACGCTAAAGTGTTACAGGAGAGGATCACCCTCCTTTCCTCGGCACTACAAAAGAACCCTGCCTTGCTTGAATTGCTCAGGCAATAAAAGCAACAAAAACACTGAAAATAAATACACCGCCTACCCTCTACAGTCAACATGTTAACGGGGCTCTTAAACCTTGCTTATCTGATTAAATTCAAATAAGGGAGATCTGAGAGCAGGACCGAAAAACACAGCAACGCCTCAAGGCTTAACCTAAAAATCATACTGATGATAGACAAAAATAACACATCTAGTGAAAAGGAGTTAAAGGTTTTATACCTGACACACACGGGGAGTTTAGTCGGTCGGAGCTTCTCACTCGGAGAAGTTTATGTCCATCCCGACACTACCTTGCAGCCGCGTCTGTAAGGTGTCTGTAAGCAGATTCTCCTCGGCTGTCAAAAAAAAAAAAAAAATGCACTATTTAATCGCACGTGCGAGCAAGTCTCGTCATAATCGTCATTTACCTCGACCGAGGCACGATTGCCGGAACTATACAGTTTGGTTTGACGGGATGACAAAATATTAGGGAGGGTCGGACTTTTTTAGGTTGACGGTACGATAAAATATTAGGGAGGGTCGGACTTTATACGATAAATAGTATTCAATGAATATAAATTAATATATTTTTTCGTTTTGTTTTGGGGGTGCACGTCGCATGTGCTCCTGTGGAAGAACCGCCACTGCCACAACGTATGACGTAGATTTATAAGTCGGATAATTTTAATGATAAATATTTCTTTTAATTAAAAGTTAGCTTACGTACTATATCCGTAGCTAATAAATATCGAGAACATGTTCTGAGTATGAATGTTCCATCCAAATTATTACTATTTATATTTCATCTCATCAATAGTGAATAGGTCACATTATCAAATTATTTTTGCAAGCCGGCTCCAATAAGACTACGAGTAGATACTACTCTGTGTAATATATGAAAATCACGTTTTCGCATCCTTCCAACATTCGAGGCTTGCCATTTATACAATGTATTATGAATAACATATTTTAAGCTGTAAATATCACTTTAAATTTTTTTTTTTATGATCATACAAAAGCAGTATAGGAAAAATCCTTTAGGACACTCTGGGAGTGGTGCGTGTGAGCAAAAAGCGATTCACGTTGGTTTTGAATCGTTGGAGGTTATATTCGTTGGGAAAAACGACCTCGGGAAGGTCGCCAGTGGCTCGTCGTGTATTCCTGCTATTCGCCGCTCTGGGCGGTTATCCGAGCACTTTCCATGAAAATATCTGTAAAAAAGAGTCAAATTCCCAAACTGTCTTCGATGTTCTAGGCTGTCGAGGTTTCTCGTCAACTCGTGGTCTCCAATCAGACGGATGGCCCTCCTTTCGATAGAATCCAGTAGCCCAAGAGTATGTTTGGGTGCAGAGCTCCAGACATAAGAGCAGTACTTCTAGTGATGGTCGAATCTGGGCTTTGTATAGTGTCAAAAGTTGTTGAGCTGTGTACAAATTTCTGGTTCGGAAGAGTACACCAAGTTTCTGAGAAGTTATCTTGGCGATTGCCACAACGTGGTTATGCCAACACATATTTCCTCCCAGATTGACGCCCAGCAAATTAATAGATGAAGCCAGTGGTATTGCGTGTCCGTCCATGACTATATCCGGTTTTGTAATGTTAACCTTTTTAGAGAACCGTTACAGTAATCCTGCTATTTTGGTAGCAATACAAGGGTGTTCACCATTGGGATTTCGCAAACGGTAAGAGATACGAAGTCTGTTAAATTGGGGCAAAGTTTCGTAATTATGGGTCCAATAATATGCCGTAAAAAAAAAATCGAAAAGAAATCAGGGGTTTCAAAATATTTAGAAAAATCTAAAATTTTGCTTTTCGGTTTTTATTTCAACCTGACTTTGTTCGACAAGATGTCTAAATATAAATTTTACTTCCTCATTGCTACTTTTTATTCTCCAGAAGATGGCATCATTAGATCTTTTATGCGATGTTACGTCTTTAGGTCACCAGCAGCAACTTAATTTTTTTAAATACAGGCCTGGATTTTTTTGTTTAAATTATGAAAGAGGCCCGATATATACGTTCATTGGTATATAACACTTACTGGTTTTCCTATGTTTTGTTTGTTAATTGCTCTGGTTATTCCGTCCTACTACTATTTTTTTTTAAACTAATAGTTTTATCAAATTTCTACGTAAGTTCAAGTGATTTATTTTATTAATATAAATAAAATTTGACTCTTAAAGCCAGCACTTTCTCAAGACTCTTAAAAGAGGCACTGAGTTTTATATTTTTGAATTATACCGAATTTAGAAAAAGGTAAATTACAGGAACGTACTAGGGGTATTTTAATGACGATGGTTAGTTTAAGGATGTTGTATATTTAAAAATAATTTTAAAACATACATCTTTAATAGTCCCATAATTTTTGTATTTTCCTTTATCGATTATATTATCGATTATATTACATAAGATATCGAAGAATTACATTTAAATGGACACCCTGTATATATTTATAGTTGTTTGAGAAAAATTAGTTTATGAACATATAATCTTCTTTTTTATTGTCTTTTTAAATGGTGTAAGATTGCTACTTACTACTACTACTACTACTACTACTCAAACTTATTTCTTGATATTTTTAGTAAATTAATAAATAATAAATTGATGGTCCAGTAGCTTAAGTTCTTGAGTCAAACCAATTTTCTACGGGGTAATTTCAAACCTTTTGTAAAACTCGCCAAATTGTCGTATTTTAATCCCTAACTGTTGAGCACTAAGAGGAATTTACAAATTTGGATTCTCTGCAACACTTTCTCTTACAGCAGAAACATTTTCCACAGTTATGGCAGTTCGACGTTTTGCTAGTGTTTTTACATCGTGAAGAGTAAAATTATTTTCAAATTTCTCAACGATGCGACGAATGGTAAGCCAAGAAAGGCGATTATTTGGACCAAACTTTTCGCGAAATACGCGAAAAGTGTTCACAAAAGAACGCATATTTTCGTAAAATTTTTATATAATAACCAAAAGTTCTTGAAGTGCGTATTTAGTCATAATGAATTGTTAAAGTTTACTGAATATAAGTGACAACTAATGACAGGTATAACTTTATTCCAATTTTTTTAAATACAATATTATATATCTTCTTATTCTACATTAACGACCTTCTAGTGAAAACGAAAAATCTGATATTTAGTTTTGCTGATGATAGCACACTTATCTCATCTTTCTCTTTGAATACACAAACATCGGCTGCTGACGCACATATTCGCAGACAGCATGAAGTATCACGCCTCAACAAAGATCTGGAAGAAATTTTGGCTTGGGGTGACAGTAACCAAGTCGAATTTAACGCTAAAAAAACCCAGCCGGCAGTTTTCTCTAAAAAGGTTAACATTACAGAACCGGATATAGTCATGGACGGACACGCAATCGCACTGGCTTCATCTATTAATTTGCTGGGCGTCAATCTGGGAGGAAATATGTCTTGGCATAACCACGTTGTGGCAATCGCCAAGATAGCTTCTCAGAAACTTGGTGTACTCTTCCGAACCAGAAAGTTGTACATACCTCAACAACTTTTTACTCTATACAAATCATGTCTGAAGCTCTGCACCCAAACATACTCTTCGGCTACTGGATTCCATCGAAAGGAGGGCCATTCGTCTGATTGGAGACCACGAGCTAACCAAGAACCTCGACAGCCTACAACAGGTTGGGAATTTGAAGGTATGTTTAATTTATTTTACTTGGCCGAAGAACTCATAATATATAATATCAAATGTTTTGTGTTAGTTTTTAATCTACAGGCTCATAAATCTTCGCATTTTAGACATCCCTGGTATTTCCGTTATGCGTAAACTTATCAGGAAGGTAAAAAACTGATCTTGTGAGAGCTCAGTGGTATAGCCAGTTTTTTCCTAAAAGGTTTAATTTTTGAGATATTAACAAAAATAAAATATTTTAATTGGACACCCTATATATGATTTTTTAAATTAATTAAGCATATTTGGGTTTTACAAAAATAACCTAAAAATGCGATATTTTTAATAATTTACGTTACTTATAATAGTAGGCCATGGTCAATTTATTAGAAACAATCTCAGATCAGATCTCTCATATTTTTAATACTTATACGTAACCTTGATACGACTTGGAGTTGCTTTGGCGCAATAAATTCTTTTCAGAGCTAGGGGTATTATGACGAATACCCCTAGAGCAACCGCTGTTGGTAAAATTATTGAAATGTAGAAAAATGAAGACAATGAGCGACAGTTTTTCCAAGTTAAAGGGAGAGCTTGAGGTGCGTAGCAGCCGGCTAACTACCCGCGACAGAAGGTCCCTTTTGCGCCACCAGCTTAAGCTAGATTTAAGCTGGAAATCTCCCAGATGTTACGGGGATCCCCTTAACTTGAACCCACTGGTCGACACCACTGCATATTATAAAAAAATTAAAGTGCAGCGAACTAAATGAAACACAACCTCATTAACTGACTTAACATTTATTGTCAACAAATTGATGAAAATAGAAGCGAATCTTTAAATTACGAAACCCAGCGCTAATGGTTAGTAAATATATAATAAAAAAAAAACTTGAACTTATTCACTAAAACGATACCATATGCCTTTGATGGTTGAAAAGACTTTCTTGTGGATGATGACCACCAGGTTGATGGTAACCCGGTAGAAAGATCCAGGTGGATGGTAACCCGGTAGAAAGAATGGGGTTTCTTTTGACCCAGTAGGAAGACAACAGGTCAATTTTTGACCCCGGTCGGAGGACCCTTATGAGGTGGTCAAGGGTTCTTTAGAGGTGCCCAAAATGGCCTCCGTCAGGAAATGGCGCCTTCCACGTCGAACAAAGCAAACCAACCAAGCAAATTCCCAATATGGGGAAAATAAGTGCCACTCCAAAACCAAAGGGAGAAAACTTGCACTAATTTTTTTACACTTCTTCGAAGAACTAAATCGCCTCACAGGCAGGGGAATATTTCCCATGTGTTTTTCGAAAAACTAGTGGCTTGTGCCTCGTCGACACTTGACTTTTAGAAAGGGACGATTTCTACGATTTCCGCCCAATATATCTGGTTTCTTCGCACAAAAAAAAGGAATAAAATGAAAGGTTTCTCTAATACCGATATACCGATCAGGTGACACGGGGAAATAACCCAGCACAGGGCACATACCAGACTAAAGAAATAGGAAGCAACCGCGTTCACAGACACCCGATGTTGCGGATAAACTATAGTCGCAGCTTTAACAAATTATCGATACTCTATCCATAAAAGAGAATAACATCGAAGGAGAATGAAATTGCAACAGTACCATACATCACACCAAAAAAACCTTCTGTCGTGTAGATTACGACAAAAATCACGATCCACTCTAGGCCGTGCAACTCACGTCACAGTATTGTCAGGAATCCAGTTGGTTCGGGCAGGCGAGAACATATAACCTCTGACTGACCGCTACTGCTGACGAAATAAACAATGAACTCTTGAAGAAGGGAATTCATAAAAACCAACGCAAGCGACACATACCGAAGGCCGGAATCCCAAGGAAAAGATACAGGTGAGTCTGAATTATAGTTGTGCAAAGGCCTACAGAGAGAAATGGCCTTTAGATCAGAGAAATAATGTATACCGAACCAACGGTCCATTTTCAGAGATGGTTTTAAAGCTTTTAGATGCCTATAACTGGGGAAATCTGTCCTGAGAACCCAAGATGAACTCAGAATGAAGTCCTACAGCTAGTGCAGACTTTTCCCAAAAAGTATTACGCTAAACACAGCATGTGAGAAATATCTATCAGGTTTTACGAGGCATATTGGAGACAAAACCCCACAAAGTGAATGTACATCAGGCAGCAACGCCAGGATGTAAGGTTAGTACTGCAAGCCTGTCACTGTATAGCTATAAAACTCAAAAGTGGCTCAATGACCAAATCAAACCGTTACAACTCCCCCTCTCCTTCAACAGGAGGGAAATTTTCTAAAGGAAAATTAACCGACGATAAGAAAATACAGTCTGAAGAAAAAAAGAAAAAAGGTTCCTCATTAAGCAAAGCAAGGAAACATCTAAACGATGCTCACCAAAGAGAGCCAAAATACAACCAAAATATATACAAGTTAATTACCAATAATAGGCGTCATAGATATGGACGCACCCAAATAAACAGATCAAAGGGAGAAAAAAAAAAAAAAACGCTACTGACGTAGCAGCTAAGCAAAATAGTTCAGAAAATCAAAAATACTAATCGTAAGAAAACCAAAAATATTTCAGTCACTGCCCTGCGGTCGGGAACCCATGGAGACCTCGGGAGGGAAGGGAGTAATCATGAGCTGCTTGGATGGAACCAGATTCTAATATTAAGATTAAAATCGAACTGGAGTCAATAGTGCGTTACAACCAACTGCGGCTTGGCGAACCTCGTGTACCAACCTCATTCAAGCAGACTCACGACACGACCAACCGTTCCAAAGAGAAACCAAAAATCACCGAACACTTGACAATTCCTAAAAAGTGGAAAACTAAAAATAACAGATCAAGCAAAGAAAATAAATAACGTAATTGTAACCCAAATGTTCCACCAATCAAAAGGGAGTGCATTATAGCACACACTAAGCTAAAAGATACACCCGTGTTCCAAGAACATCAAAGTGTACCGCAACCTCCAAGATAAACTTAATGAAAAAGGTACTCCGCGATACGCCACTGCTCTCGGTCTGTCGAATTATTATGGCCCAGCGCAACGAGGTCATAATCAGTAACATGGCCCTCTCTTGAGCTACATTGCGTAGACTGGTCCTAAAAAGGCTACAAGAGTCAGGCTTCCGCCCCCCAAAATATAACTCTGCTGGCTGAGCTGCATCCACAATTAAGCCGGAAAAGATGCAATCAAACGCCACTCGAGACCACCCAAAGTAACTCGGCCAATATATATAAACAAAGAGAAAGAGGCTGCAAAGACACAATAGGTAAGATACAGTCAAAATCGATAGATAATCAAAAGTCAAAATCAGTAGGTAAACTAGTAATGGGAAATTCCCAAACTAAGACACAATCAGTAAAATATAAACGTCCCAAGGACAAACGCAATCAAATCAAAGGTAAAAGTTGTCTCGTGTTTTTCTACTCGGACCTTCTGTAGTCATAAATCCCATATCCTGAATATGGTTATACTCTTCTCCAAACAAAAGCAAAGCAAAATCAAGGATTCCTCTGGAACACGTTACCCAGTAGGAATACCCAAGCAATAAAGCAAAGCAAACTAATAAGAGAAAAATAATTAAGTATTTCCTGTAAATATCCCAATAATTGGCTTATAAACATTACAGGGAAAACTCGACTAACAAATCCTAAAGAAAACAGAAACAAAGGTAAAAGTCAAAATCAATGAGTGGTATAGTACCACTACCAAAAGGTAAAGTCTAAGTGATAAATCCAGCAAGCACTGAAAAAGGAAACATACGGCAACACAGCTAAGTCCGCACTTAGACCAACTAATTCAACATAAGGTAAGGTAAGGTAAGGTAACCAAAAAAACGTAAGGTAAAGTCAGGTAATGTACCCTTGGTCCTATAAAACCAGTAACACTGAAAAGCAGAAGACTAACACAGGCTCTAGCCAAGTCTTGCCAGAACTCAAGAGTAACTAAGCAAAGTCAAAATCAAAGGTAATCAAGTCACAATCAAAGGTAAGCAAATCAAATCAAAGGTAAGGGATCTAAATCCAAAAGTCAAATCAAGGTAACAGTTCGCTCTAGGTATTCATAACCAGTAATCACTGACAAGGCAGAAAGCTCATGCAACGAAAGCTCTACCTAAACCTAGACGAACCAAACATAATCAAGGTAAGTACTAATTCAAAATCAAGGTAATAAAATACAAATCAATCCGAACGATAGAAATGGTTGGACCGATTATAAGAAACACAGCAAAGGAAAAGGTAAGATAGAAACAAAAGAAACAAGGTAAAGGTAAGGTAAGGTAAGGTAAGGTAATGTAAGATAAAGGGAAGATAGGGTAGAACGTACTGCCAATTGATAAGGAAGGGAAACTGAAGGTTTACCCAGCCAGATTCAAATAAGATAAGGTAGCTGATGGCTTGCCTTATCATAAAATAGAGAAGTCGCTGAAGGCTTACTTCCCTATCCAAGAGACAACTAACAATGCGCGCACTCGAAATGTTTCGCGCCAAGACGACTACATGCACAGTTAGAACTTTCCTAAGATAATGATAGGGCAACTGAAGGTTTATCCACTACCACAAGAAATAGATCAGCTGATGGCTACGATCTATTCCAGCTCCATCCAGCATCCATCCGAACTCGTCAAGTTACGCGCCAAGACGAAGTCGAATTTAGTTGGAACCCCACCACTAAAAGGGGAAAACCTTGGCAGACACAAGGACACAAGCAAGTAAAATAGTAAAGTAACTGAAGGTTACTCCACTGAAACGAGCAACGTAGCAAACAACTGAAGGTTTTGTCTACTACGGCAAGAAATAGACTAGCTGAAGGCTTTAATCTACTCCAGCTCTCGGCAGGTTTCTACTGCCACTGGTTCTCAGTGCAGGGCTTTTCTAACCGACTCCATCCGAACTCGTCAAGTTACGCGCCAAGACGAAGTCGAATTTAGTTGGAACCCCACCACTGCAAGGGGGAGGTAAGACAAAGACAAGGAAAGACAAGGGAAGAATCAAGTAAAACAGAGAAGTACTGAAGGTTACTCCGCTGAAGTGAGGGTAAGGTAACTGAAGGTTAGCCTTACACTCACAACGTAGTAAACAACTGAAGGTTTCGTCTACTACAGCAAGAAATAGATCAGCTGAGGGCTTTGATCTATTCCAGCTCTCGGCAGGTTTCTACTGCCACTGGTTCTCAGTGCAGGGCTTTTCTAACCAACTCCATCCGAATTCGTCAAGTTACGCGCCGAGACGAAGTCGAACTTCGCTGGAACCCCACCACTGCAAGGGGGAAGGTAAGACAATAAAGGTAGAGGTAAGGAAGGAAATAAGGTAAGAGAGAGAAACAAGGATTAATCGGCCAACACACAAGCAAACAAAAAGGAGGGAAAAACAAAATAAAAATAATAAAGAAAATACCAAAATAACGCAGATAATGAACGTAATCAAACCTGTCTAAGCAACAACAAGGAAAGTCAAGATATTAATTAAAGCAAGAATTTACTGATAGCAAAAACAAGAAAACTGTAGAGAGCAAACAAAAAAAATAATACGAATGAGATACTACTTATTCTGAATTTAAGGTAAGTTATATGATCAAAAAAAAAACAAAAAGGAAAGATATCATTACATAATTTACGAGGAAAAGTTAAGTTGCTTATACAATATTAATTTATTCAGTCAGATTACGTAGCAGAGTCGGATTCAACGTGCACTGGTTTCAAGTCTTGAACGTGCCACACACCTTTACTAACTCCAGTTTCGTCTTCGAGTTCGTAAGTACAAGTGCCGGTCTTCTTTTTAATTTTAAACGGACCTACGAATTGCGGAGCTAATTTCGCGTTGTAATAATTAACGGCGTCGGACAAACTTTTATTTTTACGCCAAACCATTTGACCACGAACGAAGTTTAAAGGTCGTCTGCGCAAGTTATAATGATGTTGGTTTTTAACGTGCGAGGATTGAATTTTATCGCGAATCTGTTGGTACAGCGATTTAAAAGCTTCAATCTTTCCCTTGACATAGTTTTGCGGTTCTGTTTCTACCAAAGAAATTCCATTAGAGTAGTCTTGACCAAACAGCTTATGTTCTCTACCAAAGTTAACGAAGTAAGGCGAGTAACCAGTGGTTTCGTGACGAGCAGTACGAATTGCGCAACCAATCGAGGGTAAATTGTCTTCCCAAGTCCTATGATTAGTCTGTTGAACATAGGTGCGTAACATAGTTTTAATTACTCGATTTACACGTTCTGTATGATCAGCTCTAGGGTAATAAGAAGCTGTATAAAAATTCTTGACCTTATACTTGTCACAAAGGTTTCGAAATTCTTTCGATTTCATGGCAGATCCATTGTCCGTAGTTAAATATTGTGGTGCTCCATACACTAAGAAGATATCTTTTTCCACACGCTTGACCAATGTTTTTGCTGAAACTGAACGACATGGAAATAATACGGCGTATTTACTGAAATAATCGGTGACAACTAAGATGTTCGTATTTCCAGATTTAGATCGTGGTAATGGTCCAATAAAATCAAGGCTGATGGCTTGCCAAGGTTCCGTTATGTCGGGGCGATTTCCCATTAAACCAGCAGGACACTTTTGTTCAACTTTATTTTGTGCACACGGTGTACAAGCACGAACATATCTCGCAACATCGGATCTCATCTTCGGCCAATAATAACGCTCAGCAACCTTCCAATATGTTTTGAAAACTCCTACATGACCTGCAGCTGGAATGTCATGACAACGAACCAAAATATCTTTTCGTCCATCTTTCGGCACTACAATCTTCCAACAGCTAGAATGATTAGGAAAGTTAGGATTGGTTGATTTAATGAATTTGAACAGGTTTCCATTTTCTACTCGCCAACAGGAGAATTTGTCAGGACGTTCTTCTAATCTTCGAATCATATTTTTGTACCATTTATCAGAGGTGGAAGAATATGATACTGTTTCTTCGATAAGAGCTACGACAGCGTCGGTAGAAACAGGCACTGCCCTTGAAAGAAAGTCTGGACAATATGTTCTCGACCTTTGCGGTGAATTAATTCAAAGTCGTATGGTTGTAAACGAAGTGCCCAACGAGCAAGTCTTCCTTGTGGATCCTTAAGGTTATGTAGCCACAAAAGTGAGTGATGGTCGGTGATAACTTGGAAATGCACGCCTTCCAAATAATGCCGAAGTTTTTCCACACTCCATATAACTGCCAAACATTCCTTTTCGGTCACAGTCAACTTCATTTCCTGTTTAGTAAGTGAACGGGATAGGAAACATATCACCTTTTCTCCATCATCAAAAGTTTGCGATAAAACTGCTCCAAGGCCATACGAGCTCGCATCAGTCTGCAAAATGAAGGGACGATTGGAGTCAGGACAGGTAAGAATAGGTGCCGTCACTAACGCTTCTTTGATTAGTCTGAAGGCGTTGTCGCAGTCCGGTGTCCAAGACCACTTAGCTTTCTTCTTAGTTAGTTTAATCAATGGAGATACTAAAGATGAGAAATTCGGGATAAAACGTTGATACCAAGATGCTGTACATACAAAGCGACGAACTGCAGTGATACTTTTCGGCGTGGATATCTTTTGGATGGCTTCTACTTTTGATAAGTCTATTGATAAGTTCGGATGATTGGTCGAAGAAATAATGGGAGGCGTCTTACGACCTATCGACTCTCCCGTGTTCCGTTTCCCGAACTAGTACATTTGATGCAATTTCTGGTAGTTACATTTGGCGCTCCACATCTGTAACAATGAACTTTTCGATGTTCTGCATTATTACGGTTCACGTGACCTGTTTTCTGACCATTCCAATGAGTAACTGGTCCAGTGTTGGAGGGAGTAGGTCTCGCTTGTTGAAATCGAACTTCGTGGACATGAGGTAATGTTCCTTCGTATGCCGAGACGGATGCTTCAGAGCCCAAAAAGGCAAAGTCGGGTTCCACCAAACCATGACGTTTTCGTGAGGGTGGAATGTAGTGTTCGGCTCTATATTTCTTCGCTTCCAACTTCAGACATTCTGTCTCTAACTCTTCCAGAGTATGCACTTCATTTAGTTGACTTGTATAGAATGGTGATAAATTTCGGGTCAACACATCAAGTTGAACATCGATGGACATCGATCCATGTCGTCGGAATAAAGCGCTCATGCTAGAGATGTAATCCACTATGCTTTCGGTGGGATCTTCTGTTCTTTCCAAAATTTCTTTAAATAATCTTGGGCGATAATCTGGAGCTTCGTAATGCTTAACCAACAGATCTGACAGACCGTTCCAATCAATGAATCTATGGCGATTTGCCCTAAACCATAATAACGCTTTTCCAGAAAATAAATCTATCGCTGAGTCAAACAATTCTAATTCAGAAATACCACGAGCAACACGCAGTTCAGATACACGCTCTAAAAAATTGTGAACAGAAATTTGTTTAATGTCGCCGGTAAATTTGAGGTTCCACTTTTCTACACGTAAAGTTTGATGACTTGAGGGGTTATTAGACGAAGAATTATTTAACTTAATTGTTTTAAGAGTTGATCGGGCTTGTTTAGCTTTTCTAACACTACTAGCATGAGATATGACCGATCCTGCATCTGAATAAAAATTGTTGAAATTATTTTGGTCCATCATGGCACTAAAGTCAGGATCATTTTTTAACATAACGTCTAAGCTATTTAAGTTATTTGAAATTTGAAACAATAGACCAGTGCGAGTCTGCGACTCAGCATCGTTTAAGCTAGATGTCGGAATGCGACTCATGCGGGTGTATAAATGAACAAGGCATGACTGAATTCGTATGAATTCATTCCGATCGTGTTTCCCAGAAATGATTTTAATTTCACTCTCAAGTTCTTTCAAGTTTAAATCTACGTAATCGATTTCCTCTTTATAATTTAAAGTATAGGCCGGAACGCGCAATGTTTTACCTCGCTTTTCCAAGCCTAAAACTTGGCGCAATAACGCACGCAACTGATCAACCGTTTTAGTATCGTCTACAGATAAACCGCGAATGTTCAATTCATAAATGAGCATGCATTTTTTTAAACAATCGATCTGCATTTCGTAATCCATCTTGAATAATTTAAAACAAAAGCAAAAATATCACAAAAGGTAGTAAGTCAAAATTAAGTAGTATCACAATATTCACCAAATCTGTCTCCTATGAGACCTGTACCAAAGTAAAATAATGATATCGATCGATACTCAAAAATATTCAAAATCAGTAAAAACAATACAACCAATTGCTAGACAAGGTAAGAAAATCAATTGTAGTAATCAATATACCTACACGAAGTCAAGGTAATAAAATCAAAGTAATAAAATCAAAAACAAATTAATGATCAGCAAAGATAAGTTATTCAGTTCATAAACATTAAAATCAATAAGCAAAGCAAAGGTAAGCTAATCGGTTATTAATCATGAAAACTAAATTGTTCGGATTGAATTAAACAAATAAAAAAAAATAAATCAAATCAAATCAACAACCGGGTCAAAGAGAGTCAATATGTATCACGCATCAAATATTAAAGTTGATTAAAATTGAAAAATAGATATGTCTGATATCGAGCAAAATACAGTAATAGCAATAAGTCGATAAAATATACGCACTATCAGGTAAATCAATAAATCAGAAATGTCACAATAAAATCAATAAATCACAATATGGGGTTAGTAAAAATGCACTGGGGAAAAAGAATCAAAGTTTCATTTAGTTCACTGCTCATTATTACCAAAATTACCAATTAATGAAAAATCAAGCAAAGAAAAGCGGTTTAAAATCAGGCCCCACGTTGCGGGCGCAACTGATACGACTTGGAGTTGCTTTGGCGCAATAAATTCTTTTCAGAGCTAGGGGTATTATGACGAATACCCCTAGAGCAACCGCTGTTGGTAAAATTATTGAAATGTAGAAAAATGAAGACAATGAGCGACAGTTTTTCCAAGTTAAAGGGAGAGCTTGAGGTGCGTAGCAGCCGGCTAACTACCCGCGACAGAAGGTCCCTTTTGCGCCACCAGCTTAAGCTAGATTTAAGCTGGAAATCTCCCAGATGTTACGGGGATCCCCTTAACTTGAACCCACTGGTCGACACCACTGTATATTATAAAAAAATTAAAGTGCAGCGAACTAAATGAAACACAACCTCATTAACTGACTTAACATTTATTGTCAACAAATTGATGAAAATAGAAGCGAATCTTTAAATTACGAAACCCAGCGCTAATGGTTAGTAAATATATAATAAAAAAAAAACTTGAACTTATTCACTAAAACGATACCATATGCCTTTGATGGTTGAAAAGACTTTCTTGTGGATGATGACCACCAGGTTGATGGTAACCCGGTAGAAAGATCCAGGTGGATGGTAACCCGGTAGAAAGAATGGGGTTTCTTTTGACCCAGTAGGAAGACAACAGGTCAATTTTTGACCCCGGTCGGAGGACCCTTATGAGGTGGTCAAGGGTTCTTTAGAGGTACCCAAAATGGCCTCCGTCAGGAAATGGCGCCTTCCACGTCGAACAAAGCAAACCAACCAAGCAAATTCCCAATATGGGGAAAATAAGTGCCACTCCAAAACCAAAGGGAGAAAACTTGCACTATTTTTTTTACACTTCTTCGAAGAACTAAATCGCCTCACAGGCAGGGGAATATTTCCCATGTGTTTTTCGAAAAACTAGTGGCTTGTGCCTCGTCGACACTTGACTTTTAGAAAGGGACGATTTCTACGATTTCCGCCCAATATATCTGGTTTCTTCGCACAAAAAAAAGGAATAAAATGACAGGTTTCTCTAATACCGATATACCGATCAGGTGACACGGGGAAATAACCCAGCACAGGGCACATACCAGACTAAAGAAATAGGAAGCAACCGCGTTCACAGAGACCCGATGTTGCGGATAAACTATAGTCGCAGCTTTAACAAATTATCGATACTCTATCCATAAAAGAGAATAACATCGAAGGAGAATGAAATTGCAACAGTACCATACATCACACCAAAAAAACCTTCTGTCGTGTAGATTACGACAAAAATCACGATCCACTCTAGGCCGTGCAACTCACGTCACAGTATTGTCAGGAATCCAGTTGGTTCGGGCAGGCGAGAACATATAACCTCTGACTGACCGCTACTGCTGACGAAATAAACAATGAACTCTTGAAGAAGGGAATTCATAAAAACCAACGCAAGCGACACATACCGAAGGCCGGAATCCCAAGGAAAAGATACAGGTGAGTCTGAATTATAGTTGTGCAAAGGCCTACAGAGAGAAATGGCCTTTAGATCAGAGAAATAATGTATACCGAACCAACGGTCCATTTTCAGAGATGGTTTTAAAGCTTTTAGATGCCTATAACTGGGGAAATCAGTCCTGAGAACCCAAGATGAACTCAGAATGAAGTCCTACAGCTAGTGCAGACTTTTCCCAAAAAGTATTACGCTAAACACAGCATGTGAGAAATATCTATCAGGTTTTACGAGGCATATTGGAGACAAAACCCCACAAAGTGAATGCACATCAGGCAGCAACGCCAGGATGTAAGGTTAGTACTGCAAGCCTGTCACTGTATAGCTATAAAACTCAAAAGTGGCTCAATGACCAAATCAAACCGTTACAACCTATTACGTAAGTTTTATATAACAATGGCCGTTTATGGTAAGAATTCTGAAAAATATGATATATTGGGATGTTTCACATAATTCAATTTAATATTTAGAATAGCTGTAACAAAATTTTGAATTTGATTTTAATAAATTGACGATGTCCTACTGACATAACTAAATTATTAAAACATATTATTAGGTTATTTTTGAGTATAAATATAAACAACTATAGATATTTGAAAAGCCCAGTATGCTTAATTAATTAAGAAAATAACATATAGGGTGCCCCCCCTTTAAATTTTTTTATTTTTGTTAATATCTCAAAATGAAACTATTT
This sequence comes from Barypeithes pellucidus, assembly GCA_963991005.1. Taxonomy (NCBI): domain Eukaryota; kingdom Metazoa; phylum Arthropoda; class Insecta; order Coleoptera; family Curculionidae; genus Barypeithes; species Barypeithes pellucidus. The sequence goes on along the minus strand of OZ022556.1, from coordinate 31,338,216 downwards.
ATAGAAAAGATGGCTACGCCACTGAACTTTACTTAAAATTGTCTAACAAGATCAATTTTTGCCTTGCTAATAACTTAACGCATAACGAAAATACGACGTATGTCAAAAAAGAGAAGATTTTTAAAATCACCCTATAGATTAAAAACTAACATGACAAATTTGACAGCGGAATCTGTCGATAAAGAGGAGGACCTAAAAGTGAAAACCGTAACATTCTATCTTTGATAATAACTCTAGTGGTACCACCAGAAATTTTTGAAAATGGGACACCCTGTACTGTGATATTTTAATTGCTTTTAGTAAAATCCCAGAGCACTTTTACTATTTAAATGCAATAGTTCGTAAGAAATAAAGTACATAAAAATAATCCATTGCCTTTTAAAAAATACGTCATACCGATGGCTTTATTTAATCTATAAAGAGCAAATGCTTTATGTTTCCCATTCTTTATATTTTTAGTCATTTATTACTAAATGCAGGTTTAAATTTTTCCTGTGCAAGACTCAAATAAGAGGAATTTTAATACTGCAGTTCGGAGCTCGGGTTTTCAACCGGTAAATAACAACCAGTCTTTTCAGAAACGTTATCGAACATTACATCCGAATTGCATTTCTCTTCTTTGTGAATTGTATTTTCCGCCTGAAAGATGATACATTTTGTATGTACTTACGAATAATTTCGACAACAGTACAATTGTTTTATCACTCAAATTATGTTGTGCAAGAATAAATTTATAATTTGTTAAAGCCTTTTATAATAAGGAAAATAGCAACCTGGCAAAGAACATCAAATTAATAATTTGTCAAAGTTACACAGTTCAAGGATAATAATATTTTTCTATTTGGGTTTCATAATGGCTACATTATGAAATGCAAAAAAATTGAATAACCTTAACTTTATGAAACGAAAATTTAATTTTTTTTTATGTTGGTAGCAAGTAGGGTTCGAATTTTAGGCTTACTTCGATTTTGTTGAAATTAGTTTTCTAGGTATTATGGATTCGACAAAAATTTTTTATAAAAATCTTTGAAATACTAACCATTAACCTTGCAAATAGATCATTTCTACTATATATTTATCTAAAATACCTATACTCGGAAATATATAACATGCTGACGGTATCCGTCAAGTAATTTCTAGTCACAACTATAAAACAACATTAACTAAAAATAATAGAAATATCTTCCAGTTTATGCTCTATTTCTAAAGTTTTATTCAATAAAGTACTATTTTTATTTTTAATTCAATATATTATTATACATATTACTTTATACATACGTATTTATAGTTACTGTAGACATTTCCTGGGCATTAATTGTTATTACTGTCAGATTCTATGTTGACACAATATTTTGTTCAATAGTTCATTATTTATTATTTTGTTCAATATTTTTAACTTAGTTCTGCTCGCACCATAACTCAAAGTTTTGCATATGTATTCTTTTTAAAAGTTTTTCTAGATTATTTTCTGCAATTTCTGGTATTTCTGGCGGACTACTACTTTCTTCCTGACTCATTTTTATTAACTTTAATAATATATTTTTTATTATGACGGATGGGAAGAAGCTTTGTTGTATTCCATTTTTTCTATCATGGGATATTTGATACTTGTAACATTTTATTAAATCGTAAAAGTATTGCCAACCCAAAAAGAAAATATTAATTCCAATGGAAAAAATCTACTATATTTTTTAAAGTTTTTCAGACTTAAATACTTAAAGACCCAAATAGAAAAAGTATTATAAAATGCACGGTTCATAAGACAATTTGAGCACTTGTACTTTAGAAAACTCCCCGCTTCGCGGGTTGTTTTCTAAGTTAATCGCGTGCTCTAAGGTCATGTCTTATGAAACTTTTATCTTAATATACTATTGATTGTTTATTTAAGAAACACACGTCCCAAAAGGATGAAGGCTTGGCTGGTCGCAAACACAGCCACGCCACCGGTGGCCGCTACACGCTGCGAGCACTATATTGTACACAGTTCTTATGGGCTGACGGGTTTGTTCGGCGTTTCCAGTGGCTCCGTTGAGCTGCACTGAGCCCATAAGAGGCGCGTGGTGAAATGGAAAGGAAAAAACGAAAACGGCTCCAAAAGGTGTAGCGGGGCGGATTTGCACTTGTTTTCCCAGGACACTATCAATTTATATAACTTTCTTGTGTTTTCTTTTCTCGAATACAGAAGAAAATCCGCTACAAAAGGTGTACCGGGGGCGGGTTCTCACTTGTTTTCCCAGGGCACTGTGAATTTCTGTAAATTTCTTATGTTTTCTTTTCTTACAACCATATCTTTCAAGTGAATTTTCAAAAATTGTTAAATTCCGTGGGTGTAATACTAAAAATTTAAAATTCATGTGTCCGAATAGTGTAACGGACCCCTTCTTTCTAATAAATTTTTTGTACCGTATAAATTAATGTTAACATTTTAGCTAATTTTCTTATTTTTTGACTACCCTGTACGATATGATTTTTTTCGGGGACTAGAATTTTTTAAGATAACCAACATATTTTATGAAGTATAGTTTTTTCCTAAAATCACATATAAAAACGTTTTCCATATGGTGCCAATATTTCCACACATGCTGTATAAATAGAAACAATAATATTAAAGTATATTGTTTTACAATACACAACCACGCTACAGCAGTATAAAAATATTGTCTGTCGTCTTTTCATTTCAGTTAAATTGAAAATTACGAATAAAACTAGTGCCGCTTTCAATTTTTCACTCGAGCGCCGTTCCACTTTGTTCACGTCAGCAACAGCTAACAGATCTTCTTTGATATACATATAAAAATATTTGACTGTATACACCTAACATACAAAGACAGTAAAATATTTACAATTTATAAACATACGAGTATTGCAGCTTGATTGCGCGTGATGTGTTTGGCATTATGAAACTTGTTCAATCGTTCTCGAACAGTGTTGCCAATTAGCGTGTAATTATTTACACGATATACAGGGTGTTCCTTAACGACGTGCTAATATTTCAGGGTGTGATCCTTATTCGATTTTATAAAGAAAAGTTCATATGAACATATGTCCGCAACGGCTTAAATTTTTTGCTACAGTGTGTTGAATTTTTATTTCTTAAATGGTTATTTTTTAATATCTCCGAAAGTACTTCAGATATTATTTTCAATTTTGGAATGTGTTAATAAGATATAGAACCACAAATTTTAGTTTGAAAAGTTATTCAATTGTTCCACCAGTGGCGTCCCTGCAAACATGTCCTCTGATACTTTTTACAAGAAAGATGGTATGCCACCGACATTTTTCCATTTGGATATTTTTCTGATTAGCCTGGTCAATTCTACATGAAAATGGTCTCTTGAATCTTTCTCGTCAGATGCACCGTTCTTGATTAAAACCTCTAAATTCATTTTGAAATTCATTATTATTAACATTGATAAAATAAATAATGATAAATTTTGTTTTATAAAAATTGTTGGAAATGGCCACCTTCACTTAAAAGGCACACTTCCGCCCGTTCTCGCATTGAATTGCCCACTCAAACGATTTTTATAAAACAAAATTTATCATTAATTATTTTATCGATGTTAATAATAATGAGTTTCAATATGAATTTAGTGGTTTTAATCAAGAACGGTGCATCTGACGAGACCCAAGTTTTCATATAGAATTGGCCAGGTTAATCAGAAAAAATATTCACATGGAAAAATGTCAGTGGCGTACCATCTTTCTTGTAAAAAGTACCATAGGACATTATTTAGGACATAACTAAAATTTGTGGTTCTATATCCTATTAACACATACCAAAATTGAAAATTATATCTGATGTACTTTCGGAGATATTAAAAAATAACCATTTAAAAAATAAAAATTCAACACCCTGTATCAAAAAATTTAAGCCGTTGCGGACATATGTTCATATGAACTTTTCTTCATAAAATGGCCTAAGGAATCACACCCTGAAATATTAGCACCTCATTAAGGAACACCCTGTAGAGTTGCAAAACCCGAAAGCATTTGAAAGATGTAAAATGGACAAATAACATAACCTCATTTGTCAGATATCAGATCTCGTCCTTTGATTTTAAGGTTATATTTTCAACAAACGCATCTTAGTTCTCAGATGATGATGAGTATGAACGATATGATATTTATCAAATCCATACTAATTATATATATGAGAATACAATAATTATGAACAAATATAACCCTAAAATACACTCCTCCAAGACTGCACACCGTCATAATTCCAAAATCGATGAAAGATGATAGGTGTATGCAAATTATTGTAACAAATAATCTGAAAACGGAACTGACTTCAAAGCAGAGATCGATTCTGACTATTCTAGGACTGTTCCAAAACAGTTCCAATGTAAACCCGAACGCCAAACTTCTGATTCTAGGACCGTCCTAAATTAGAATTGTAAAACCCGAACAGGTATATTTAGTTTCTCTTCTATCATTCAAGGTACTCTCGACCAGGGCCGGCTCGGATATATTTGCCGCCCAGGGGCAAGTCAAAATTTTCCGCCTGTGTGTGACAGTTTTTCAGTTTTTTACTACACGCTTTTACAATAGCATAGGACACAACTAATAGAAGTAAAGTATTATGATATTATGCTTATGTATATAGAAATTTAGCATTGACGTTTTATTATTATATGACCCAAATAAAGCTGTCTTGCCTTCTTGTTTTTACTACTTTAAACTAGCGATGCGTTACTCGAATATAAGAATCGAAGAAGAACCCGATTCTTTAATGTACTCGCTGTATTTGGATACTCGTCTAGAGAATCGAGTACGGCATTCGAGCACGGGATTAATGTAGACAAACAATAACCCGGGGCACGCCTGAACAAAATTGAAAAATTTGAGAAAATAATAATGTCGGAACTTTCTCAATATCAGTAAAGCACAGTACAATGATGTGATTTTGTTACAATTTTGGATAAATAGGATTAACCACTTTCACATTAATATAGAAACTACCTACCAAAGTCAATAATGGCTACAAACTATGATTTAAAAATTTAATATTCATTTTGCAAGATTCAATTAGTGCTAGGTTTGATATTTTTCAAGATGATTAAAGAAATGCTGATCTTTTCACAAATCCTTTTTCAATTTCTCTGCAAGACTTTAATTGGTATCTACCTGAAATCGAAATTATTGACCTACAGCACCATGCTTCCCTGAATAACAAATGTAAATAAATTGTTTCAACTGTAAATGATTATATTATATTGAATTGTGGAAATTTATGTCAACAAGCAATTTATCAAATTTACACGATATGGCTGTCACATATTGTTGTAGGTTTGGATCAACATGCTAATAGTTATATCAAATTTCTACTTGGCTTAAATATAAGTAATTTATTTTATTCATACAAATAAAATTTGACTCTTAAAGCCAGCACTTTTAAAAAATAAATTGAGTTTAACATTTTGAAATTATAGAGACTTTAAAAAAGAGTAAATTACAGGAACCTACTAGGGATACTTTAATGAAGATGGTCACTTTAAGGAACAAACCTTCGTAAAAACAGTCAGTGTTACATACCGCTTAAAGTAGATTTAGTGGCTCTTTCATAATTAAAAAAAAATTAAAGTCGATGATGGTGACTCACAGACGAATATCTAGTGGAGAATAAAAAGTAGCAATGAGAGAGTGAAATTTATTTTCGAACATCTGTTCGTACAAAGCCAGGAGAAAAGAAAAACCAAAACGAAAAATTTTTGATTTTTCCTAATATTTTGAAAGCCCTGCAATTTTTCCCCAATTTAACCGACTTTGTATCTCTCACCATTTCCGAAATCCCAATGATGAAGGACGAATTTATTACACATTGTATACACATACATCCCTCTAGGTGAGAAAATTCGCATTTTACATATTTTCATTTTCTATTGATTAGAATAATTCACAAGATTCTACTTCATATTACTGCGCCATCTAGTAATTTTATTTTGTGTTGGTCACATTTAATCAATACTGTAAAGGGAGTGAACCTTGAGTCTGATTTTTAGAGTTTGTTCAGTGTTTAATAGATGGACAAATTACTTAATAAAATAACTATAATTTTAGGTATTATGCTAAGTTGGCTGCTAAGTGTCTAATATTGTATTATAATATTCATTATTATTCTTGTGTTATAATTATAACTGTTCCAAGCAATCTAATATGTCCTGGTCAAAAATAAACCTCATTCTTAAAGGCTGTATTAGAGTAGGTAATTTTTTATCTTGTGCGTATAATGGCAATTATAATTGTGCAGAACAGCTGGCGCAATACTTCTAGCATTGCAAGGGCAATGCGAGAATGGAATCCGTAGTACAGTCGGGAATTCTACTCATGTGGCAACTAAAATTGCACGGAATCATGCTTAGTACACCGTTCTCTATCAGATGGCGCAATTAGTTTTGCATTGCCAGAAATAGGTCATGCGCCAATTTAATTGCCATTATCGCTGCAAGTCTGAGTAGGGATGCATTATTCTATCATTTTTAACTGTTTATTAGATGGCCGAAGCAGCTATAAACAGCTAATGGCTATTTAAACTAACTAATACTTAAATTAGCAGCTTACATTCTTTATTAAGCATATATGTACTGCTAATTCGTCCAAACTTTTTTGAATTTGTCAGTAGCAGTGGCTGCTTCAACTGGTAATCAAAACGAACAGGTTTGCCTATTTTTAGTTCTGAGGGTATTTTACGGATTTCGACTGTAGCAACTGCTATTATGACTGTTGGCCATGCGCCAGCTGATCGAGAACGCTTTAGTGCGCATGATTACGTGCAATTGTAATTGCCATTGCAGGCGCAAGAGAATTGCCGACTCTAATACGGCGTTTAAGGATGATGGGTCTGAAGAGATAAATACCTTGGTGCCACCTCCAATTACATTCAATCTTAAATGTTATTACATTTTATACAGATTGAGTCGGGAGGAACGGACCAAATTCCAGGAGTGTATTGTGTAAGGGAAAATAATGTAAAAAGCTCATATTACATCCTTATCTGATTTTCATTTGTTTTCAAATTACAACGTAATTACAACAAAGTTTCATACATTAACATTTTTTTTTAATCATAGCGTTTTAATAAATGTTCTAAAATATCACCATTGACCCTAAACATTTTCTGCCTCGACTACGAATGGCGTCTGTTGCTCTCCTGATTGCTTCATGTCTTTCTTTAATATCGGCTCCATAAACAAAATTCTAGTGGTATGAGATCTGGAGATATTGGAGGCCAACTAAGGACCACCATCGCGATAAAAGAACTGGAAAAATATAATTGAAAAATAAATATTATTTTTATTTTTCGCTATAGTTTCAAAAAAAAATCGGATGAGGAAATTTTTTATCAAATACTAATGTGTGTGAAAAATTATTTTCTAACCTTCCTTATACTATTAGCGCGTGTCTTTGTCTATACTGTAGCACTTAAAATACTAATTCAGATTGAATGGTACTACCAAGAAAAGTAAGCCATCTCCATTGATAGGATATCACCACCTGCAGGCCGGTTTCGAACTCTTTTGTTCTCGTCAGTACAGGGTAGGTGTACATACCTATCAGCAGCGAAGACTCTATACTTCAAGCTGTATTATCAACCTCATTCGAAAAAATACACCACTTAGTATCATCTCTTAGCAGTCCCACATACAATCTGAGTAGACATCCGTTAGGGCCTTTGAATAAATCAAAGGAAAAAGTCTGTTTGCATTTCAGATGGTATTAATATCAAATAGTACTCTGTGGAGAAATTATTTCGTAATCACCCGAAGATAGTCATATACTATAATAGTGGAGTAAAAAATAGGGCAAAAGTCGTTTCCTTCTCGATTTTTTTTTTATTACGTTAGAACAAACTGAGGCATATATCATTTTATGGTACAGGTCATTGTTCATTAGAAATCACAACATACGACATTTTTTTGTGGTCACGACATATTTTATTTTCAAAAAAAGTGAAAACTCCCTTTTTTAAAAAGCTTGCTTTTTTATATATCCACTCTAATATTTAGCTATCTAATTGAGCTATCGACATTATTTTTTTTTTGTTTTAAAACATACACTTAAGCGCTTCCTTTCAAGCATAATATGGTTCGTATTTTTGGGTTTAAATATGCTCAAAAAGTCGATGACCTTGGAAGTCAGGAATTACGCAGGTCAAATTTTCACCAATCGACCAAAGATTTTTATACTTTAGGCGTTATGATTTTTTTACTGCGCTCGAAATTTAAAAATGCGGTTCGTACGATAATGTATTATACGTATTGTTTACTTCTTAACAATATTTGAGACCAGTTGGATATTAAAATGGAATGTTTATTGCGTGGTGTAGTTGTGGAGGAGAAAGATAAACTTATTGTGCATAAGCCTTGGAAGCAGGGTTTAGAGACAATAATTAGGGCTGCGGAAATGAGAAAAGATAATTTAGAACAGGTTTGTAGATTATATTACATGGCTACCTTATTTATTTTTATTATTTTGCGTGTTTCGCCACTAACAATATAAACAAAAATAAAAAAATTCTTATTTAAATTAAAGATTTGCATACAAATATAACACTGACATATTATGAAATAAAAAAGTTATAGTAGTATTTTTCTTGTTGGTCGGACAATTTAAGATTTATACAATTTTGAAAACAATATATTGAAAAACATCACATACTCGTAAGAATGGTCCTTAAAATTTTTTGAAAATACCTAATCTATTCCCATGTTATGAAAACATCTGTTTTTAGCGACAGGGAAAAGTACTTATGAAAAAATAATGGAAGCGGCCAAAGAGAGGAAAGATATTGAAATGGTTTCTAAGTTGACGGGTTATGACGATTTGTTTGCACACGATGCGAAATATCATATTATAGCCATTACATTTCAGAATATAACATACAAGCCTTTTTAAATAAATTGGAAACTAACGAAAAATCCACAGCTAAAGACCCAATTTTTTTAACAAACTCTGATGATATAAAATCAACTAGAGAAAATCAGATTCAAGTCATTCCTTTACATCTGAAACTGATAATATTAATGTTTGTAAGGAAACTATTGCTCAAAATGAATACCGAATTTTGCACCAAGCAGCTGGAATTTTGAAAAAATACATGAAAAATTGATACGTTACAAAGAAATATTGAGAATCTTTCCGAACTAGAAAGGCTTCCAATGTTATCTGAAGATGAAGCTATGGAACTTGCCAGTAAATATATTTTTTTGTTATATAAAAATAAGGATAGAAAAATTAAAAACTTAAATGAATTAAGATTTATTCTAACAACAACCTCAAATAAGCCTGCTTGTGAACTTCCGCCGACAGTAGATGCTTGTAGGCTACATCTAAAAAGGTAGATTTCGCATTTTAGCACTTAACAACGAGATCTTTAATATTTTATTTTTTACGTGTATTTATCAATAAAAAATTTGGTATTCTAGTCATTTACCGGAACCAGTATATGAAAATCCCTCAAAATTTGGATGGGTATTAAAAGATGATGTTTGGATACCACAGTTAACTATTAATGACCCAGTGCCAGCGGATCTGAGGAAGCTTTTATCCATAAAATGTTCGGACAAAAATTGCAATAGTAGTAAATGTGTTTGCGTAAAACAGAGATTAAAATGTTCGAACGAATGTAAATGCAAATTATGCAGTAATAGTTCAAGTTTTAATGATGATGTATCAGATTCGGAAAGTGAGGAAGCTTAATATACAGCAAATTATTAAAAATTTATGTTTGTATATTTTGGGAAATAATTTTTTTTCAACAAAATCCTGAAATAAATGTCAACTAATTGTATGTATGTAGGTCGTAAAATATTTTTCGAACGATTCTAAAATGTCAAGGTTAAAAAGTGTTCGGTTTGTAAAAAAATTATCCACATATCGTTGGTGGTGTCATATATCACAAAAAGGGCAAAATTGTTTTTTGTCGTAAGTTAAATAGTTTCGCAATGCCCACACAACTGCAAAATATCACAATGTCTGCCTCTAATAGGTGACAAGCTATTTCCCATTTACAAAATTCCCGATGTTTGTCTAGTGAACAAACACTATTGCAAGGTTTTCGTACCATTCTAAATGTTAATGTTTTCAACATAGGACATTTTGCACTAACACCAACGATATAAAATGAGGTATCTTCGGAAAAATTATTATAAAAAATCTAATATCCACAGTTTTATTAGGGCGTTCGTTCCAGGAACTATTCTCTCCTCAAGATCCGATCTGACCCAATTGACAATGTCGCTAAAATTCTTTTTTATTTGATAGAAATATGGTTAAAGGCCGTTTTATACGTTACAATATTTCCTGCAAGACAAGAGGCATTTGAAGTTGCGACCTAGCTGATCTATTCTCGCAAATCTCTTGCACTTGCGGCTTATCGGTTTTGTTCGATATTTCTGCAACTGCAAGACCAATTTCTAAGGAAAAATTTCTAAATTTTAGTCTCGCCAAGATCCTTATAAGTATTTAACTGTGGCCAAGACCCGATAAAAGTTCCAGCCTGCTTTACAACTGGTGATGGTGTTGACAGCTGATGCACACAGGGCAGAATCGTAGCCAAAATGATAATCTTGGTCACAAGAGACAAAATGTTCTTAAGTAAGGAACCGTTAATATAAGGCAACATTGCAGTTTTTTTAATATCTTGCATTTCTGCCCCCTTTCCTTTTGATGATTATTAAATTATAGAAATCTGAGTAGACCATTGTAGTTTATTTTTACGATATTATCATTGGAGAAACATTTATTTTAAGTTATTATTATTTTTTAACAGCACCCTCAAGCTGCACCCCCGCCCCAACATCGATATAGTATTTTTCAGTATCTAGAGAAAAAAAAATTAAATTCAATTACGAAGTATAATATTACAAAAGGAGTAAAAAATATCAAAGATCAGAAAAATTCATGGTGGTGTAGTTTCTCTTATACTCGTACTCAAGTAGGTTGCTATGAATTGTAAAAAATGAGAAGAAGGCATAATGGAAACACCTGAAGCATCCGAAACTCGTTTTCGGCAATCAAAAAATATTCATTTCATCTGTACTATTGTCTTCTTTACTTTGTTATCAATCCTTTAATTTAAAGCCAAGGCTAAGGTTTTTTAGCTTTTGACTCCCTCTCAACGAAGGCCTATAAATTGTATTGAAGGAGATAATTGATTTCATCCTTAATATAATTGGAGAAGCATTTTGCAGTTTTTGTTATCTGTCTGCTACAATTATTTAATAAAATAATTAAATCAGTTTCAATGCCATATTTAATTCACAATCATGTAGCAGCAGTAAGGAATAAATGAGACACGCTTTCTAATAATGGAACAAATTTTGTATGACTTTACTCCATTGGAAAAAAAATACTGATGGTCTACAAATTAGGAATCCAATTTCAATCGCTTATTGTCTGCAAAATGACGCCCTTTTACGGTGCTTTCACAAATTTTTGATTAAAAGGACGACAGATGATGCCCAATTCTTGGAGCTATGTGATTAATCTAGCAAAATAGTAGCATTTTTTCCGTTGATTAGAACAAGAAAGTAATAATTTAGAGAACTATTGTAAAGATTGTTGTAAAACTACCATTTTCCAATTAAAGAAAATTATTAAGAATTTCCCGATCAAATTCTTTTTTAATAATTTACCAAATAAATGGATCGATAATTCAAGAATGCAACGTCAAAGGACGGGTTTCTTAGAATTTCTAACGTCGACAACCTTGTTCGCTCTCAGCGTAACGGCCACCGCCGGCCGGGTTGTCAAGCGGTTGGGAGACGAGTTAGTCGGTTTTCTGGTATCCTCAGAACCGCGCTCACCAGCGATTCGATCTTTTCAAAACGGGTGCCGCAATGGTGGCTACAGGCTTCAGAGTGTCTTTACACACCAAGTAATTCCGAGAACAGCCAGCCGCGGATTTTCTCTGAGAAAATTTTCATCGTCGCATACTCGTGGTTCGGGCGAGTTTAAATAGTACTGGAATTTCCCCAAACACTCGTATATTTCAGTGCGAGTATAAATAATTCTGGAATATCTTCGATCCCTCGTGTATTTTGGTGCGAGGTTAAATACTAACCGAAATGGACCATCGAACACTCGTTTCCGACGCGAGTATAAATAAGTTCTTACAAGAAAATTCACGGAGTCCGGAATAAGAAGTAAGTGCTAAAATATATTAAGTTAGTATTAGTGGTCACTACCGCGAGTTATAATTTTTCTTTTGGAAATTATTAGGGTAGTTGGGATCCCTTTAGTTGGGAAAAACAAAATGCTAGCTTAGGTTTATTTTAGATTGTAAATAACTAAATTTAAAAATGAGAGTACGTGATAGGAGGAATGATACGTTGGATTGAAAAGAACAGAATGCTAGTATAGGTTAATTATTTATAGTATAAAATGTACATACTTAATTAGGAGTATTTCGGTTCGCGAGACTCGACCTACGTAAGACTAACCCCTTAAATTCACCCTCATTGACAAAAGACATTAAAATTAAAATAGATGAAAGCCCTCCGTGTTCAATACAATAACTTGCATTGTTATTGTATTCATTGGACATGCCCGAGTCAATACAATCAAAAGTATAGTCTGAACATCAGTTAGGCCTCGTCCTACGTTCAACTAACTATATTTTTAAATTAAAATCATTCATTCTTTCTTATGACAAATTTGCCCTCATCTCTTCAATTGCTCTGGTGGACTGCTGACAGCTTCCAGTCAGCGGGGAAAGGATGGTGGGCCCACCCAAGACCGACTGATACGTGCGTGTCAAGTCGGCAATGGCATTAATGCCTGGCATCTCTGACCAATAAACAACGAAAAATCGAAAATCGAACATAGCGTCCGTAAAACTAATTAAGTAGAAACGTCTTCGGTTGCGATGACTTTTTCATTAAATTACTAAGACTGGCGACATAACTGATAGTGTCGACCAGCAATCATAGTTTTTCAAAATTTAAAATGATTCAAAAGGTTAGATTAGCCTTATTCCTAATTCCTGGGTGGGGAATTCACCTTTTGATATGAACCAAAAAATGGGGACAAAATTAAAATTCATAAAATAGCGGTCTACTTAATAATCTGATTAAATTCAAATCAAACTTAAGGGGTAAATTGGTTATACAGGAGTTATCGAAAAACGTCTTACGTAAAACGCAGGAGAACGTTAGAGTTGCCTACCATTGCTTAAGCGCAAAACGGACGGACGCTAAGGGTTACGTACGCCACTCATACGACGTACCCTTAAAATCTTAAATGGTACAATCCAAAGCTTTTTAGAAATTAGGCGACAAGATATTTAAACGACTTTGAAAATGTATCACTTGATCCTCTTTCCATTTAACCCTTCATCGGGCGCAGTAGTTAAAATAGATACAGAATATGTTATTTTACATGTTGTGAAACAGCCGGAATTTCCCCCAGTTAGCTATTTTAATAATAAATTACTAATTGACTAACCATTATGTTCGGGTTTGTTATCCATTATCCATTAAGTGATATATTCAAAAATAATTATAATTTAATAATATTTTATTACTCATTTTTAAATTAATAATTATTGGTACAAACAATATACAGTGTGTTCCCGGATCGACGCATGAATAGGTGAAAAAGACTAAAACTTTTAGAGTTGAAACTTCATCTTCTGGGGTGCAGCCCTGCTTGGATAGAAACTAATTTGTGTCATAATTTTAATTTAGAAAAAAACAAGTACGCCTTGCAAATTTACAAAAAAAAATATTTCCTACTAGTAAATTGCAATAATTTATCTAGGAGATATGACAATTAAGAGAAGATGTTCTGAAAAAAAAAACTGATTTATCAGTACAAAATTTTAAACTTTACTATTTGGTATTGTTTTCATTGCAACCCTCCCTATTGAAGGTATTAAAAAAAATTTTTGCAAGAAAAATTGTTCAAAATAATTAGTGTCGAAACACCCGATGATTTTAATAATCGAGTACTTGATACTCGAGGGATATTAATAATCGAGTGAATCGCTCGAACGAATAAACACTTGACATTTTTATGACTAAGAAGAATATGTTTATGAAACATCAGGGGTTGTTTTTGTAAGTTTTAGAAATTTAGTCTGGAGTTTTCATTAAGGAAGAAGAGTTGATTCTGATTTTTTTAAAAATAATATCGTTTAATATTTTAAGAATTTGCAATCGCCGCTGGCTAGCCAGTCAAAATAAATCCCATGTCGCGATTAATCCACTAAGGGAGTTGGCATATTTTTTTGTATGCACCCTCTCGTTTATGTGCCTTTAGCAAATACGTATGTCATGTCAGCCTTCTGAGCGTCAAACTCGAACCTTGCTACTCGGCACATTTCGGGTCGCGCGCGAATATTGAGTGTGAAGTGCTTGAATTTATAACTAGAGTAGTATTACCTATCGCGCGAAAAACTGCTCGAATATGCGAGCAGTTTTTTACCTCGAGCGATCACACTACCAAGCAGCACATTTCGGTAGGAGTCAAGCGAAACGCGGGTATTGAGTGAAAGGTAATAAGTAACAAGCGACGATTTTCGCTTGAATTTATAACTTGGGCAGTTTTTTTAATAATCGAGCGATTTCGGTTATTTCAATAATCGAGTACTCAAGCGGTTTTTCGCTCGAGCGATTACAACACTAAAAATAATAAAATAAACACGATTGGTTTATTTTCATGCGCCTATTAGATATTTAGATAATTTAAAATTTTTAATATCTTCCTTCAATGGGAAGGGGGAATAAAAATAATGTAAAATATCAAAGTAGACATAGAACTTTAAAATTTTGTACTCATACTCGGTTTTTCTTCATGAATATATTTTCGTAATAACTTTTTATGATGTCTACTAGATAAAATCCACTTTACTAGTAGTGAAAAAGTTTCAATTCAAAAAATTTTCACCTATTCATGCCTCGATCCGGGGACACACTATATATCTGATTCTGTTAGATATACTGCGCCTGAAGATGTACATATAGTAACTTCGTCTGACGAAGGGTTAAGATTTTAAGGGTATGATGATCTACCTCGTCTAGACGGTTAAATCACCAGGGCTGCAAATACTCTGTAGAAGCGTCTACCTCCATAATAAAATTTACATGGCTTTCCGACTCTTATTATTATCTATTGGAAGCGAGAAATTAAGAGTGGGTTTTTACAATTGACGCCATGTATATTTAAAACCGGTCGAATCACATGCATGTTTAAAATTACAAATTTTTTGAATTTTCCTGAAATATTATTTTAAATCCATTGGATACATTCTGTTTCAATATTATTGTAACCCGTTACAACTCTATGATTATAGTAAGTATCTCAAACAAACTAGGCCATGCAGATTTATAACCATCAAATACATTAGATCAGTGGAACTAATTCATATTTTTTAAGTATAAAATTATTTTAATTTATTAGCAGAGCACTTTCAACCTTTCCGTCATCATCAGTGCCTCATTATCAGGAATCCTGGTATTCTCCGTTTCTAAGCAGGCACTACATAAAGGCATAGTAATGTGAACACTGTACTTTAGAGCCTACATGCTTTTTAGGAACGGTGAATTTCTGGATTCCTGATAATGAGGCACTAATGATAACGAAGTTGAAAGCGCTTGCTTTGCTAATATATTTATTTTATTTATTCAATGCGCTTTATTGCCTTAAGAAATACAACCGTACATTCTCACAAACAAAGCTTACTTAGTATATTATATTAATTTCTTAACCTACTGTTAAATTTAAAATGTTAGATTGCCAGATAATTCATATAGATATAAAAACAGATAGATAAGAACAAAATACAAAGTAAAATGCAAATTAAAATATAAAACTACAAAAATCAATACAGGCAATCATAAGACATGAATCCAGACCCTTATAACACTGAGCAAAATCAATATCAAGATCGAACATGCATATACAGGGTGTTATGGAATTTACTTATTATATTTAAATGGGTGACGCCTAGGGTACCTAGAGAAATTCTACATACTTATTTTTTTAATCGAATATCTAAATACTAAGGTAAAAATCCTTTTTACCCACATACTGTCGCGCCGTTCCATCTAGATTCAATTAGCAACAATGTGGGTAACTAGAGTATACTAACAGTGTTGTTCGATCACACCGCACGTTTCGCCCTTGCTTGGATACCTGCTGTTGTCGCGAGTTCTATGTGCTTGATGTATACGAATTTTATACGTTTTGTTAGTTGTAGCATTACCCGTTTTTTTTCTGTTGTGAAATAATTCATAATAAGGAATATTGTGATGTGATTTCAATTGTGTGTGATATTACCAATTGTTGGTTCTGGAATTTAATTATAAAACGGATTATAACATCGAAGGTATTGTAATATTTTTTTTCTAAAAAGTTTGAAAAAGAAGTGATAACGCGTGTCAAAGACGTCTTGTTGTCAAAAACTGAATACGTGCGTTTATAATTCTGTTTTGCAATATATGACAACACCGCCTCAATAAACTATTGATTGCGAACGTCCTTAGTAGCGGCCATGTAAATTTTCAGATTTCATATAAAGTGTATATTTCGTAGAATAATTCAAAGCGCCATTTAAGGTTATTTTTCTTCAATTTATTTTCATCTCAGGATTTGCCGGTTTAAATATAATAAGTCATTCCCATAACACCTTGTATACAATCGACACAAAATGCAAAACGTTCGGACGGAAAAAGCGGTCACGATGATATTCATCCAGACTATAATATTCTCCAAGCGCAAGGTGATTCAAATTGGCATATCCACTGGAAAATTTAATAGTTAAATATATAGATTATTTAGCTTACAAATTTCAATTAGGCCCATATTTGTAGTTACAAGCGTAATAATAGGTATTGTTAGCATATACTTTTTACGAATTTCACAGACATTTAGATGAGCTGATTCATGGCATGTTGCTTGAACGGTATAAATAAATTTTTAGCACATTTGCAGGCCTATCTGCATTTGAATTAACACGGCAGTATGTTTCTACGAAACTGCATATATGCCAGCTATCTACAATTGGCACTCAAATGATTATACATTTTTATACTCTCCTACATTATGGAGTGTTCAGTGCGAGCCAATCTAGGAATTGGGATTCTGATGTCATGGTCTTGTCTAGTCTGGCATCAATTCGGAAGATTGTCGTGATTATTATTATTACAATAGTTTCAATGCATTAAAAAAATTGTTTTCAAAATAAACAAACTATAAACAGTCATGATCTTATACTTAATGAATATTGGCTTACAATGATCACGGAACCCCGCCTTACATCATTTTAGCCGTCAAACAGCACGATGGCAATTTTTTATTTAATTCAAAGATGTGTTCATCAAACCTTAATTTTGAGTCGATATACAGGGTGTTCCTTAATGACATATATGCTAATATTTAAGTAGGTTGTTCTTTGGTACAACATTTTCAAAAAAATCCCCTTTCTTATGAATATCTGTGATACTGCTTTATATATTTTTGTGAAATTTGGTACATACACTTTCTATTCGTCAATAGACATTTTATGATGGTTTTTATTCCGACCAGTGGCGTTCGTGCGGGAATTGCACTACTTTTGAAGAAAAACTACGCCACGCCTTTATTTTTAATTACTTTTGAAATTATCATTACTGGCTGAGCAAATGTCGTCTCCTGATTTTTGATCATTTGACGTAAAGTTTTCATATGAAAAAAATTAAGTTCATTCATTTGCACTGTGTTATGAAAATATCTAGTAAGTAAGAAGCAGATGTTATTTTGTAAACATAAACAGTTCTGACAGTTTACCCAGTCTACTTGTCACGTATTTAAGTCATTAACCTTAACAAATTATTAAAAAAACATGAAAATCTTTTACACACTGTATCTCGAAAGTTAAGACGTTAGAACATATGTTCATATGAAGCATGTTATTAAGAAATATCGTGTATAAACCAGGAAAAATGGTGTATTTTTTTTCAATTGGTTGATCATTTAAACGAAGATCATTAAATCTAGAACCAAAAGTAAGAATATTAGTATTATTTTCCAACATAATATAAGCAGTTAACCTCGCACGTTTCGTTGATGTTCTTAAATCTCTATCTATTACCCACTCCAACAAAATTTTTTTTTATCTTGGTGCAGAATACAACTGACACTTATATACAACTTAGCTTTCCTTCGTATCAGCTCTAGTTTTTGAGTTAGAGCCTACTCATAATAAATTGTAATATTAATATATTTGACAATTATAATGGTCAAAAATTTTATCAAAAATTTAACTAATTTCAAGACTAATGCGTTTTTAATTATACCTATTTATTCGTACATCACTGGAAATACCGAATATTATATTGGCAAAACTCCATATAATTACTACAGATAAGAAATAATTTTTCCTTCAATTTCGTATTTGCAATTAGCACAAAATATACATTAGAAGGCAATAAAAGAGAATGAAATTATATACCGTAAGCCTTCTACCTTAATTCGTTAACTTGGCTCGTGTCCTAAGGTATTCGTACCTATACAGGGTGTTATGGAAATGACGTATTATATTTAAATGGGTGACTCCTGGGGTGTCCTAGAGAAGCGCTACATATTTTTTTTTTTCAAAAGTGGGGTAATTCACCCATAAACCCACACACAACTCCTCGGCACAGTCACATTACACTGAGCAGCTGTGTAATAAACAGATGTTCTGGCGCAATGTTGCCAAATTGTTCGTGTAAAACTTTAGATTCTTATAAAAATAAATATTTAGCTACCTAGTATCCAAATAGAAGTGAATCCAGGTGCCAGTATACTAGCAAGTAATCCAGGGCACATAAATCTTCAGTTTTTTTGGTTTTAGTGGGTAAAGCTTATACCCCAGTAAAACCCCTTCGGCGTTTTTCTTCCAATCTCAGAACATGACCCTGTATATCGTCAGAGACATAGAACAAATAGTGAAACACTGAATAAATTACCATAAATTACTTACAGAAACACACATGTTTCAAATTAGTTTTTTTAAGATAGGCCCTTGTCACACAAAATCGCTACACACTAATGCATTCTTTAACAACACAAATAGGAGACAGGACACAATTGGCACTTTATAAACTAAAACGTTCAGCAATTATTTTATCTGCTGCATCCAATATCTTATATCGCAACTGATCCATATCTTCGACTTTATCAACTATTTCTTTATTCATCGTACCCCATAGAAAAAAATTGCATGATGTAAGATCCGGTGACCTTACGATTTCCAGTCTCTTACTAAAGAAACATTTTCTAATATGCCTTCGACTTGATTTTTCTGTATGTACTAAACATTTTCCCACTTATTCGCACTGTACAGTTGATTAAATATCCCGAAAAAACTCTTTCGCGCGAAGCCGCTTGTTGTCAAGCAAATGTCAACTTCTAACCTTCTGTCGATTTATACTAGAGATGTGGCTAATCTTTGGTTTTAAAATCCCGCTGTGAAACGATCGATTTAATTTTTTTAAGCTTTTCGAATGAAATAAAGCACCAGAGTAGCGATTAACAAGTTTTTCAATATTTATTGGTATCTACAGCAGTGAAGGAAAACAATAAATAAGTGCTGTAGATCATTATAATTATTTATTTCAACCTTTTTTGGTGAATGCGCTGGAATCTATCGGAAAACATGCATTGCATTAGTACATTTCTAGATTTTGACAGTTCGTGTTTTAAATGTTTCAGTTCAGATGTCATTTTTAATTCGAAGAAATGTTATGTACATTTTACAATGTGTTTTTTAATTAAAAACAAAAGTTCATACAAATCTAGGCGAGACAACCCAATGTTAATAAAAACGATGTCTCCAAGTGAATTTTGTGTGTGTTTTGGCCAGTGTTCATGTGAAGTTTTCCGATTATGGTTATGGGTTATGTGATGTGCCGGTTTCTTTACTAAAACGCTGTATAAGTTTTTATAGAAATTGACATTAATTTTTACATAAGACCGACAAGGTAAGTGTATGTGTGTGGCCTAAATAAAATTACATTAAAAAATCAATCAGCCAATCAAAAGTCAGAAGGTCATTGACATTTGACCTAGTTACGTAGTTGCGTATTTCAAATATAAAGAGTGTAAGGTGTAATTCTGACAACACCGGTGAGAATTCCGATGTGGCGCAGTGCTGTACAGAAGTTTTCCTGGTTTGACGTAAGGTCATTTTTACCGCTGAATGAATTGAAAGCGCCATTTAATGATATTTTTCTTCAATTTGTATTCATCTCAGGAATTGCCGGTTTAAATATAATACGTCATTTCCATAACACACCTTGTATAAACCCCATATGCGGAATATTGCCTTTTGCAAAATTTAGTTGAAACCTGAGTTTCATTGCAAGAGTGTGTTTTTTGAAAAATCGTATTTAAACATGGCTTCTACAAATAAGAATATTTGATGGGCCTCAGATCAGAGAGCTCATAAATGATTCGCATTTTACAGAATCAATGACCGAAACTGAATTTAATACATAGTGCTCTTTTGTTGTGTTGTGCAAAATTATCGCTGAAACAATAAATCGGGAAATTACTGAGAGTGGAATATATGCTCAACTACTTTAACCAACATAGGTATAATATGAGCATTATGATTCATTAACATCTCCACAGCCACTTGGAACGATTCCCAGAAAACCTTGGCGACCTTAATGAAGAACAGGGGGAACTATTCCACCAGAATATAAAAACTATGGAATAGAGATATCAGGTAGATAGGACAGTCACATGATGGCCGATTACTGCTGTATTCTTCAACGAGACCTTTTCAATCTCATGCGAGAAAATCTTATAAAAGGAAGTTTTTGTCTGATGCAGATTAGCTCATTTTTATTTATTATTTTAGGTTAATTTAAATTAATAGCATTTGTTGTGGTTATTGACAGATGATTTTTGCATTTGTTGTGGTTTACAATAAACATTTTTCTTCCATTCCGGAGTTGTTTCTTTGGTGGTAGCAGTAATACATATATAATTATGCGATATAAAATACCCTTAATCTCGAAAATATAGCTTATGGTACTAGTTTTTGAAAACGATCTGATGGAGCAAATCTGATATTTTTATGTTTAGCAGACCCAAATTACCTAGGAACAGTAACAAAATTGCCGTCACCAAATTATATGTTGACCAGTGTTATATATCTCAATATGTAATTCGATGATTCGTTGATTCTAGGAGTGCCATAAGAGGGTGGCATCGTCAGCATAATTAAAATAATTTTGAACTTACATATAAATTAGATTCACTGATCTGTCTTGAGTGAAAGTGAACACAGCGACACCAAAAACTTCTATCAAATACACTGTCAGCAATCAGAATACGTACACAATGAATCTCAAAAATGTAAAGCAATTTAATCAATCCATCCCGGGAGAAATATCATTCAAATATTTTGTAGGACTTCTAGGAGGTCTTTGCTTATTTTATTTCTTCTCAATATATACTCGCATTTTTTGCAAATAATATGTTTTCATTGAAAGTTTTTTTAGATATATCAAAAAAAAATTAATACAAAACTTCAGAAATTACTTTACATCACATTACTATTTGTAAGGAATAATATAATGGAAGTTTACAAACAACAGTTCTTTTTTATATATTACGTTTGAGGCCAGTGACGTAGTTTAGCTACAAGCTTGCGCAACTCTTATAAAATACAAATCAGAACATAAATAGAACATAGAAATTACAAATTATTATTTTTTATATGCCTACTTACCTTAATTCTACAATATAACAGTCATGGAAAATCATTTAACTTCACCGCCGTCATCGTCGTCGGTGCAGCCAAAACTCTACTTATCACGCCTGCTCATTGGGAATAGAACCAATCGGTCTTATCACGCGCATATATGTTAGCGTATTACCCCGTTTGATTACGATCCATAAAGCAGCATCAGGTTGAAGGCCAAGTGCAAATTTTGTTTAAACTTTAAACGGAAATAAGCTGTGTCGCAAGAGCGGATCCAGAACTTCGGTTTGGGGGGGGTCATACATGGAAAAGTTACGAAAAGTAATACCCTGCCGCGTTAGTCAAACCGGTATATATGGTATTTTTAGTGTTAAATTGTTGGTTTGACCCCCCCTCCTGGATCCGCGCTTGCTGCGTCGGTCACGTTTTGTGTACTGTAGTGAAATTCAATTTAGAATTTTGTTTTCGTAACTTTTCTTTATGTGTCTTTTGTCGGTTTTAAAGTTAATAAAAATAAATTCCGTTCAGAGTAGTCAAGTAGTCAAAGATCTTAAAATAAGGAGGATACGGTTTGGTCCATAGTCTTTGAAGAATAAACAATTCGCATTCTTTGGTAAGTTCTAGACAACTTTCCAGAAAATCAGTCGGGGAACTCTGAAAATTTGTATAATTTTTCTTAGTCGTTTTTCGTTTATTAGACAAATACATTACGTCGCCTTCGAGCATTCCGAACGTGCTTCGCATAAAGCCTGATGCATCAGATCGTTCTCATGTAGTCTGGAAGCAAGTAACCCGGCAGGCTCTTTTTGGAGGTTTAAATTTCTGACAAGGTTACATTAGCTCTTCCTGAGTAAAGCGCTCGAGACTTGTTAAATCTCCTGCAAAATCGCTGTCCTCTTTTTCAAATCGGTCACTCTGTAGCTCGTCAGATGACGTTTCGACTGTATCCTCTGGTAAAGTAGGCAGGCTGCTATATATTGGAATTTGTATTTCTTCAGAATGCTGAACAGGTCGTCTTGCTGACTCCAGGTTAGGATAGTTCTACTCATGCTGATTATTACGATTAATGCCCTATATTTACAAGACAAAAATAACAATCGTCAAAGTCCATACCATCGGAACATCAAACTTTAAACACTGTCTTTGTCCATTGTCGCCGATATTCGACTCAGGTTTTGTAGACAACATGCGGAGCCCAGGGTTTATCTTAGTCTTCTAAGTGAACACCGAAATAGACCAAATAAGCTTCTGTCACAAAGTCACAAATCACTCTTCTACTTTCTTTTAAAATGTACTGGCCACATATGTAACAAAAAATGTCCGGATGGTTTACGCAACTACGCCTACTTGTAGAAGCCATGTTTAAATATGATTTTTCAAAAAACATACTCCTGCAATAAAACTCAAGTTTCAACGAAATTTTGCAAATGCATGCAGGCAATATTCCGCATATATAGATTATATAGGTACTCATGCCCTAGGCCACAAAACAAGTTAATGAATTTATTTATGAGGCTCACCGTATACAATTTCATTCGCTTTTATTGCCTTCTAATGTATATTTTGGCTAATTGCAAATAAGAAATCTGCAGGTGCAAGAAAATTCAAGGAAAAATTATTTCTTATCTGTAATAATTATATAGCCCTTTGCCAATATAAAATTAGGTAGGTAAAGAAACTCATAATCTGCTCCACTAGTCCAATGACGATACATGTGTCGAAGGTTCAAACCTTCATCTTCAGTGGAAAATACAAGGACATTAGAAGACACTCATGATATTGTTTAAACTGTAAGGAAAAAGGGAAAATGTTTATATAAGTTGAGTTTAAGTAAAAATAAGAGAGATGAAGGTAATGGAATTGACTAAATGATTTAGTATAATTAGAGGAGAGTAATAAGTATAAGATCCCTTTCTTACCCAAGCAATGCAAGAAAAAGGAAAAATCTCTTTATAAATTATAAAAAATAATTAAAAATTAACGTTTTCTTTTAAAAAAATAAATAGAATGCATAAAGAAAATCTTAATTTTTAATTAATTGTTTTAAAATTTAATTAATTTTTATAATTTATAAAGGGATTTTTTCTTTTTGCTGCCTTGCTTCGGTAAGAAAGGGCTCTTATACTTTCTACTCTCCTCTAATTATGCTAAATCATTTAGTCAATTCAATTCCTTCACCTCTCTTATTTTTACTTAATCTCAACTAATATAAACATTTTTCTTTTTTCCTTACAGTTTAAACAATGTCATGAGTGTCTTCTAATGTCCTTGTATTTTCCACTGAAGATGAAGGTTTGAAAGGTTCGAAACATGTATGGTTTTTAATTTTGTCATTAAACTAGTGGAGCAGATTATGAGTTTCTTTACTTACCTATAACTTCACTCCACTTCGAGATGGACTACTTCAAAAAAATTAATATAAGATTAGGTATTTCCAGTGATTTATGAATAAATAGGTATAATAATGAAAAAGGCATTAGTCTTGGAATTTTTGATAAAGTTTATGACCATTATAATTGTCAAATAAATTAATATTGCAATTTATTATGAGTAGGCTCTATCTCAAAAACTAGAGCTGATACGAAGAGAAGCTAAGTGTTTTTGGAATCACCGCATTCACAACAACTAAAAATTTCTTCGTCGCCAAGACAAAAAAAATTTTTTGTTGGGCTGTGTTACTAGTAAAATCAGTTCTTCAAATGGAAGCTCAAAAAAAGTGTTGAGTTTTCGATTTTTTGTTATATAAATTACTACCTTTATTTTAACATGTAGAATTAGGTCTCCAAGTATAATGATCATATTATCGGAACACTCTGTATAGTGCAATCTGTCCCTAACAAAACACCAACTTTTAATTGGCTATGAACCCGACCAAATATTCTTGTATTTGTGGTTATAAATTTAAAAAATCCTCTATTTTGTTTCCAATGCTTGTTATTTTTAGGAGAAGCTGACTGAACAAAAATAGGTTTAACGCATTAATTAAAAAAATGCTAATCCTGACTTGCTATATATTATTATACTATTGGGCGTAATCCCCGTATTTCTAACGCACGACCCGCTACTGATTGATGATATTGTCCTGCGAGAGTTTACCCAGCTGTACGTAACAGATGAATTTATAATTCAAATTTAGTTTATCTTATCTGCTTCTACTCCATTAGATACTTGGCAGAATAACAATCCGTTAAAAACATATTTTTTCTACCAAAAATTAATTGAGTTTTTATTATCTTAAATTTTGGGAGTTTTTTTATATTAAACCAGTTAATAATCGAAAATTTCTCAACGTCGTAATATGTTTCCTAATTTATGCTCAGCAAATTAGTTCAATACATTTTTTTAAGGCAAAATGTAAATTAATAATAAATCTTCGTGCCCCATTTTCGACCTTTTATAGGGTATCTCCGTTATTGTTAGTGCTATCAAAAAAGTAATGTAGGTGTCATGTGCTCTTTTTGGGTGAAACTTAAAATGGTAAAATCATAATTTGAAAATTTTCGCTCGCTTAGGAGATACGGGGAACTTCAAAAAATTTACAAATTGAAAATTACCCTATATTTTCTTAGTTAAAAGAGATACAGAAAAATGTTCTATACAGAAGCTTCTTTATAATCATTGTTGAATAATCTACCGTTTTCAGAATAAATATACGGGGTCAGGTAAGAAAGTTATCTGACCTAACCTCATTTTTTTAAATGGAAGACCCTGTATGTTTTAATCGAAAAAGATAACATTTTAAACTCTCTTTTCAAATTTATAACACACCATAGATGATAGATATCATTAAATTTTTCAAAATGTTGATAAGTCTTTCTCACAAATGAATATGTAAAAAATGAAATTGACGTTAAATGTTAATAACAACTAGAATGTCAACATTGTTGTCTCTAGGATATTAGTTTTTCTTTCATGACCGACTTTGGTTTTAAGGTATAAAGTTTAAATAAATCGCCTAGGAAACCAATATGGTGTGTTATATATTTGAAAGGAGAATTTAAACTAGTATATTTTACATTAAAATATACAGGGTGTTCCATTTAAAAAAATGAGGATAGGTCCGATAACTTTTTTACCTGACTCCGTATACTTATTCCGAAAACGGCATATTATTCAACAATCAATATAAAGAAACTTCTGTATAAAACATTTTTCCGTATCTCTTTTAACTAAGAAAATATAGTGTAATTTGGAAATTATCAATTTTTTTTATTTTCCGCCGTATCTCTTAAAAGAAAGCGAAAATTTTCAAATTTTGATTTTATCATTTTAAGTTTGGCCCAAAAAGAGTACATGACACCTACATTACTTTTTTGATAGCACTAACAGTACGGAGGTACCCTATAAAAGTATCGAAAATGGGACATCCTGTACATTCTTTGGTTACTGATGTAATTTATTACCTTTTTGCGGATGCTTTGTACTTTTATAAAAAAAGTGACGGGTAAAATTTTACGATTTTACAACAGTAGTATCACAAGAGCAAGGTTGATTATCATTTTGCGCTCTATTTTCGAAAAGCACAAGTAATTTTTCCATCATTTTGAATTTAGTAATTTAGCCGAAATAGTTATTTATGTATCAAGGGTACTAAGTAGATGATTATGCCCTGAGGGCGACAGTCTTAGAAAACCGAGGGCCACTGACCCCGCTGCATACACACTTTTATGTCATACCAGTTCGTTTTAATAATAAATTTTTTTTAAATTTAATTTGATTTACCAATTTATTTTTGAACAGAAACAAAAAGTTATAAAATTTCCACAATTTTTATTTAGAAAAAAACCCGTAACATGTTTCGGCACACGGTGCCTTCTTCTGACGGAATAAATATAAATGTGGTAAAATTTTGATTTAAATATCTTAGTAGGTACAAGATGGAACGAACGATTTTATGGTATGGGGTTTACACTAATCTTAATAATTATACCCAACAGAAGGGTAATATTTATGTTAATGTTACAAATAGGTGTAAATTCCTAATCTTATTGTGTAGATTTATATAAATTCAGTAAAGGTGAATAATTAGTGTCTAATTGTTCATTCAATAATAAACCCGACCTTTTCTTTTTGTTAATCTCCATACTTTCCAAATAGTTTAATTTCTTTGATTTTTTCTCGGTATGTAAAATTTTAAAATCTTTGGAAAAATTGTGCTTCTCTGAATTTAAATGTAAGGCGTAATGTGAAAGATTATTGTTTTTTAGGAAACTAGATTCGTGTTCTTTGATTCTTGTTTTGAAAGATCTGCCTGTTTGTCCAATGTACATTTTAGGACACAAACCACATTCTAGCAAATATACTCCTGATTTAGTTAGTTTATTTGGTTTTGATTTGTTGTTTTTAATTAGTTTACCTAGATTATTATTGGTTCTAAAAGCGGTTTTTATTTTGTTTTTGGAGAGAGTTTTGGAAATCTTTTTCGTAATATTGCCTGTGTATGTGATAGATTTAAATTTCTGGTCGAGTGTATTATTGGTTGTTGGATATACTAAGTTTATTGCTTTCTTATATGCCTTTTTCTTAACTAAATCATCCACCATACCCGCATTATATCCGTTATTTACCGCAACCTGTTTGATGATATTTAGTTCTTTTTTGTAATTTTCTGATGATAATGGGACATTTAGAAGTCTGTGCACAAACGAATTGAAAGATGCCATTTTATGGGAATATGGGTGGTTAGATTTATTATGAATAACTGTGTCTGTATGTGAAGGTTTGTGGAAAATTGAAAATGCATGACTATCATTTTTATTGGTGATGGTTAGATCTAAGAAGTTGATAGATTTATTATCTTCTAATTCGACCGTGAACTTGATTTTAGGATGTAAATTATTAATAAATGAGAGGAACTGATCTAGCTGTCTATTAGTGCCTAAAAAACATGTTATGATATCATCGACGTATCGATGCCAGTAAAGAAATCTTTTGCTTAATGGATGGTTAAAAATTTGTTTTTCTAAATTATCAACAAAAATCTCGGCCAATAACGGACTCAAAGGGTTACCCATTGCTAGGCCTTCATTTTACCACATTTATATTTATTCCGTCAGAAGAAGGCACCGTGTGCCGAAACATGTTACGGGTTTTTTTCTAAATAAAAATTGTGGAAATTTTATAACTTTTTGTTTCTGTTCAAATTTATAATGGATTTCCATCAAGTATCGGCTAAATCAATCAATTTTACAATTTATTTTTTACCTGCGACATTACCTTGACATTATTATAGCGTGCACTTTTGTTGTTATAGAGATAAGTATTCAAATGTTTAATGTGTCAAAGTCAAAAATTGAAAATGGAACAAGGTTTTGAAATTCCCGACGAAATTGAACAGAAGGCTGAAAAGGCAACGCAAAACTGGTTACCGAGAAAATCCAGAGACTCATACGACAAAGAATATTACCAATTTTTCAAGTGGATGCCAGAAAATGCTGTAGAAATATTAACGAAACTGTACTGTTTGGGTACTTTAATAATCTATCGGAAAAATTTTCCCCGAGCTCTCTCTGGGTTAAATATTCGATGATAATGCTAAATAAGAATATTAATATATTATGTGATTTTCACCAATTACGGGAGTATTTAAAGCAACGGACAAAAGGGTACCAACCAAAAAAATACAGTGTGTTATCTAGAGAAAATGTGCTAAACGTTTTTAATGAACAAGGTCGCATTATTATTTGGTGTATTTGGTGGATGACGGCGGCAAGCACTTGTAAATATGTTAGTCACACATGTAGAAGATAGAAAATCAGTCTTTGTTGTATCGGTGCCAGAAACCAAAACTGACAAAAAAACGAGTTTTCACCATAATTGATAAAGACGAAATGAATAGTTTGAAACTTATAAGAGATTATATGTCTTTGCGACCACATGGCTGCTCAGAAAAAAGGCTATTCTTATGCTACAGACAAGGCCGCTGTACTGTACAACCTGTTGGAAAAACAGATTTGGGAAAATTCCCTGTATTATTGCAAAATATTTGGGTTTGAACAACCTCGAAAAGTATACTGGTCATTGTATACGTCGAGCGTCGGCAACTCTTTTAGCAGAAGCCGGAGCAATTATGAGTACGTGGAAGCGCCATGGTAGATGGAAGAGTACCACAGTTGTTGAAGGATACTTAGAAGATATCATATCCTCAAATATGAGATTTCAAGGATGTTGGCAGGCGTACCATCTGAATCTCGCATTTCCTTACAGAAACTAGAAACCCAGACAATGAATCATGACTCAACCTTTGCTGTAGGAAATCAGCAGAACCTTCCAGAACTGCGAGTTCTATGTAAATACAACCAAATAATATACAAACGTAAATTTATATTTTGTTATTAAAGAATAAGTTAATCGAAAACTGTTTTTTGCGTCTTAATGCCAGAGCGGGCCATAATGTGTACTTTATGCCCGCACGGGCATAAAGTAATCCATTATGTAGATGGTATCTAAGGTATAAAAATACAATAATGCACTGATATGACATAAAGAAATTGGTGAAATACGTCAATCGCCGGAATCTATAATTTTTTAATATTTTGACAATATTTAAAGTATAAAAATATAACATTTACAAGCAAAAGCATTAATTTAATTGAGGGAAAATTAATGGTGATGGATTTACCCAAAATATTAGAATATTTATTTAGCATATACATAGCAATATAATAAAATCATTAGCTGGTATAAGAAACTTTTTATGGCCCACCCTCGTATACCCTGTAGATTCGGATCGATAAATTTGCTAAAAAATAATTTGGTTCGTAGACATAATAAACTTTTTTTTAACAGATAAATATGTGGGTATTCTCCATAATCAATCGTATTTGTGCGACATTTAAATTCTATTCAGTTTCTCAACAGATATAAAAACTGTAATATCTTATTATATTATAGCAATAAGAAGACTCGACAGCACAACAATCCTTTTTGCCATCAGTTTATTTTCTTAATAAAATAATGTCAGAAAACTTACAAAGCCATTTCGAGGGTCGAACCCTTGGTTTCATCAAATAGTTCTATAGATATTAGGATTAGGGTGAATGGCAATATGGAATAAATACAGGCATATTACCATTGTATTCTGAATATCATAGAACTGAAATTACGTAACACGCCACAGCGGATGACGGCAAAGTTGCTTGACCGTTTATTATTTCGTTTCAGTTTAGGATATGAAATAATATTTGTTTCTCCATTCACATTTGCTAGACAGGTACTTATTTTGCTAAAGAATAATTTGCCTATGTATCAAATTTCAATAAGCGTTATACTTCACTTCAGACACTCGATATAGCTCAGAATTGCTGATCGAATAATTAAATGATAGAGGGTCACGATTCCTTGTAAGTAAATATATACATTATAGAGCAATTTTTATATTAAAAAATAAGCTATTGCGCTTAAAATAGTTTTCAAGGCAGATCAAATCTTCTTGAAAAAGCACAAAATTAAGTAGAGTTATAATTTGTCTATTTGAGATCATCCACATATAGAACGAATTTATAATTAAGAAAACATTTATTGATATCGTTAATGTATATGTTGTTCTCAATCGGCGAAAACGGTCACTGCCAGAAATTTATACCCACAACGCGATGTGGATTTCACTAATGTTCAACATCGCGTTGCGGGTATATTCCATATACTCAAAACGCGTTGTGGGTAAATTAGGAAGATCCACGACGCGAAATCATGATTATAATCGAAGACACACAACGGTTTTCGTGTTATGGATAATAATAAATATCCACAATGCGAAAATACATAACGTTATTTAATTGTTTTGCTTACTTTGTTCGGGTTCCAATTTTTAAGTGAAATTTCATCAAAAATGGCTTTAAGTCAGATATCACAAAGGGATAAAAGAATTTTGAATCAAAGAGAGGAATCACATAAAATGATGAAAATTCAAGCAACAAAAATGCTATGTGAGCCAAATAAAAGATATGCTCCTTTAGAAATTGGAGCAAATGTTTTGATTCGAGTGCCAGATGTTGACAGAGAACGACAAACTCCAATATCTCCAAGTATTAGCTATTGTTTCAGAAATTAATCATGATGGCTTGTATAAAGTATTAAGAATGAACCACTGGACAGATTACTTTCAAGGAATGAACTTCTTCAAGCAGATTCGCAGTTCATGTCGCAATCAATTGATAATAATATCAAAAAAATACTCTTGCGAACTGCAGCATATATGGCATCTAAAGGTTCCTGTTAAGGTTTTCTAAGATGCAACTGTAAAAGATTTTGTGGTGATAATAAATGTTCCTGTAAACAACGGAACAAAAAGTGTAACTCAAAATGTCATTGATCACTAATAGGCAAGAATAAATATTAGTTATTATAGAAAATGTTTAATTCCTAAATAGATCTTTAAAACCTGTCAGTAATTTTATTTTACATATTTTTTAATAGATTTTTTTTACCTTATGTATTTTTCGCTTTATGGTTATTTATTATTATCCATAACACGAAAACCGTCGTGTGCCTTTGATTAAAATCGCGATTTCGCATCATGGATTTTTCTAATTTATCTACAAAGCGTTTGGGGTATATAGAATATATCCCCAATTCGATGTTGAAAATTAGTGAAATCCATATCGCGTTGTGGGTATAAATTTCGGGCAGTGGTCATTTTCGGCAATTGAGTACAACATATGTTATGAATATTAATGATCCCAAATGGGAACCCTGCGGAACACCATTTATGACAACATTAAATTTACGGTTTCTGAGATAGGAATGAATCCAAGTTAAAAAAGGGTCTCCAAGTTTATTCGAAATAATTAGATGATTAACTTTATCAAACGCTTTACTAACATTGATGTAGATTCAATCTATTTGAATACGTTTATCAAGATTTACTTTAATATTTTCTGTATGTTAAATTACTACTTTCGATGGATCCTCCTGAAAAGAAACTAAAATAGTTTGTCCTCTTACTAATTGGAAAAGGTATTTATTTATAGACCAATTTTACGAGAATTTTCCCAAAAATATAAATTTTATGGGTCTATAATTGGAAATAATATTTTTCTGACAACTTGAAATTAAAGTGGACAATCTCCAGGTATCCTGAAAAGTGCCCTCAATCAATGATTGATTGTTCAAAAGAAGTAGAGAAGTTGCTAGCCCCTGTTCACAGTTTTTTACAAATACCGCAAGAATTCCATCATGTCCTGCATCCTTCCTTGGATTCAACCCTCTAATACCAGTCATTACGTCATTCAGTTGAAGCTAAATGACAGTAAGTTTATTTTATTATAACTTTTGTATTTATTATTATATTGACCATTATCATAGTATGCAAGACACTTTTAAAGTATGTTCCAAATAAATTATTGATATCTAGAGGGTTAGATGCTTCTTCATTTTCGAGCTTCATAACAAATGACACATCTGAATTTTGCCTATTTGCAGACACAAAATTCTAAAAATTTTTATGGATTATTTAAAATTTCACTTTTTACATTACTAATATAATTCTCGAAATACTGTCTTATCAGATATTTAGATCTGCTTCTTATGTACAATGGGAACGTTCTCTTTAATAATTTTATTTTTTTCCACTAATAACCATTTACTCACGTATTTTCGAAATCATTTTTCCTAACCTCTTGCCAGAAATCAAAAAGGCTCACGGAAAAATGCGCAAAAATAAAAATTAGAAATAAAATACTTAAATTCTAGAAAAAATATTGAATGGTACATAAATTAATGGGCATCCAACGTAAATTGGAGACTAATAATCTTTTCACGATTGGCCATCGCATGTACATATGTAAATTGAGGACCAAACAAAAGATGTTCATATGTTATGACATGTAAATGGAGACCATTGGTTGTATTTGTAAAAGGCTACAGGAATAAACCTAATTTGCTACTATTGTTTTCTTGAGAATTGAGAGAGTATGGGTTAATTAGTCCCCAATCTTTATGTTGAAATAGAAATAATGAGCAATTTTTAACTGCATATTTTCCCTGTGAGCTAATTTCCTGATGCGCTGTTATCACCATACGATTTTTTCGTCGTATAATTTTTGATAATTATTAGGGTTTGCGGCAACAAAGAGCAAATAGACTGTATAAAAATCTGGTTGAATAGAAAAGAGATAGATAATTGAGATATATAACATTTAATTGCAAAATGCAGCGACAGCGTGATACAAGGACAAAAAGGATTACATTTGCCTGATTCCTCGGTGACCACTACTGCACACTAAAATAAAAATTGAGTTTCAATTAAAATAATTAATAAGAAAACAATAGAACCTAAAGAATAATATAAAACTTTTAAGGATAGTAATAAAAATAGTTCAATAATATTTTATAGGAACATTCAGCAATTAATTTAATTTTTTCTATTGCTGGTGCTTTCCTTTCACCCAAAATTAAAATGTACCCAATATATTTATATATATTTAGATACACTAGTTCACACCTTCGACTGATTATTGGTTTAATGTACATGTACTATTCCCGTATCTAATTTCTCACAAAAAATAAATGCATTGAAAAAATATGTACTAAGATTTTTTTATAGCAAGTAGGCCCATTAAATAAAAACTCTTACATTGAGAAACAAGCGTGGTTATCTTAAAAATAAATTATCCAGGACGAAGATTTTTCTTCGTCCCGTCAGCAGCTTTAACTCCCCAGATGCTGTAAAGCTATTTTTCATCATTGTTTTCCGCTTAATACCGTTTAATTATACAATGGATTGGGGACAAGGGAAGGATATGGCGGTGTTTGTCGCTTTTTCGTTACTTTGCGTAGATACAATGTAATATCTTAATTGCCAAGGACATACAAATACGGTCTTTACGGCGGCGAATAACTAAATAAAAAATAATTTTGATGGTGAAGGTACGAGAATGAAGGATCTCAAATCAAGGAGGATGCTGCTTTGTTCACAGTCTTTGAATAATAAACAATTCACATTCTTAGGTAGGTTGTAAATAACTTATCAGAAAACGATCGGGGTGCTATGAAATTAATATACTTAATTTTTCTTTGTCGTTTTCTGTTAATTAGACATTACGTCACCGTCGAGCGTTCGGATTCTACTTCTTATAAAGCCCTTATTGAAACGGCCGTCTTTCATACCTGCTTTCACGTTTGATACTACCGGATCAACAACTGTTATATTTGTCGTTATTGTTAAATAAAATTCTTTGTTATTTTTAAGTGTTTGTGTGTTAAATTTAAGTACCTATCTCTGCCATAAACTGGATAGACAAATAGACTTTCGACGTCCGTCAATTGTTTGTTTTTCCTAACCAAGACATATCAAACCGGTTATTTGATTAAAACAGAAACAGACAGAAGATAAAAAGAGATGGGGATGCTACAGATAGAATCCCCGTCTCATTTTTGTTGTGTTTATTTTCGTAATAATACTGACGTGTACAAAGCAGCTAAAAATACCGGATCCATGTTCGTTTCAACTTGGTGGATTGAATATTTCTAATTTTCAATGCTGTTTCATAAATATACACGGTGAATCGGGATGAATGAAATGAACTCCAGCAGCGTATTATACAAGGTATATTATGGAAATGACTTATTATATTTAAACCGGCAAATCATCAGATGAAAATAAATTGAAGAAAAATATCCATAAATGCCGCTTTGAATTATTAAGCGAAATATACACTTTATATGAAATCTGAAAATTTACGTGGCCGCTCCTGAGGACTTTTGCAATCAATAGTTTATTGAGGAAGTCTCGTGTTCAGTTTTTGGCAACAATACGTCTTTCACACGCGTTATCACTTCTTTCTCAAACTTTAAAAAAGAACTACAATTTTAAGGTACATACTCTCTTACCTTCGATCTTATTTTAAAATAATCCGTTTTATAATTAAATTCCCTTAAAAAAAAACCACAAAAAGTATGTTTTTCAATAGCTCAACAGTAGATAAGATCACACAAATTTGAAATCACATCACAACATTTATTATTATGAATTATTTCACAACAGGAAAAAAATCGTGTACGGCTATAACTAACAAAACGTTTAAAATTCGTATACGTCAAGCACGCACGAACAAACTCGAGTCTCGAAACATACTGAAGCAACGATAGTGGCGCGCGGCCGGTATCTAAGCAAGGGTGAGACACGCGGTGTGATCTAACATCACCGTTAGTATACTCTACTGACTCACATCGTTGCTAAGTGAATCCAGATGGAACTGCGTGACAGTATGTGGGTAAAAAGTGTTTTTACCTTAGTATTTAGATATTGGAT
Source organism: Barypeithes pellucidus (assembly GCA_963991005.1). Classification (NCBI taxonomy): domain Eukaryota; kingdom Metazoa; phylum Arthropoda; class Insecta; order Coleoptera; family Curculionidae; genus Barypeithes; species Barypeithes pellucidus. The sequence goes on along the minus strand of OZ022556.1, from coordinate 31,303,282 downwards.
TTAAAAAAAAAGTATACTTTCACTACGACACCCAAGGAGTCACCCATTTAAATATAATACGTCATTTCCATAACACCCTGTATACGTGAAATAATGTAAAAACTCATTTCTTCGTATCTGATTTTAATTTGTTTTCAAATTCTAGCATAATTAAAGAATTTTACCTAGCGTATCATACGTAAAAGGGTCAACTTTTGACTTGTTTTTGAGATAATATGCCTTAAATAAAACAAAATTATCCGGTTATTTTCCAAACCTCACATCTGTAGACTATTGTCTCTGAAGCTGGTTCAGAAACGAAGTTTGCAAAGTAGAAGTCGACACTTGGGATGTACTAATTCGTAGAATATTAGAAATATTGCAGCCAACGTTAAAGAAAGACATGTAACAATAAGGAGAGCAAGAGGCGCCCATCGTAGACGAAGAATAAATTGTATAAAGGTCAATGCTGCTATATCCGAGAAGTTGTTAAAATAACGCATTTATTAAAAAATGTTAATGTAATAAACTTTGTTAATTTGTAATTATGCTATAACTCGAATACAAATGAATATCGGATATTTGTTTAAAAATACTTTGATATGAACTTAATATTTTTAACTTGGGTTTTTTTTTCTTATGGAATTGTCTAGGTAGCCCTTAGCTACTGCTGTTTACTTCCATCCTCCATGACGTTTTAATTTTGAAATGTCCCCACACATATGCAACCACAAGTAGAGTTACAGGCACCGACTTGAAACAAACATGGACTCGGTATTTTCATGTGCTTTGTACCTGGTGATTCATTAAGGGTGACGAGCTACCGTATCTCAGGAACTAATAGTCGTACGAGTTTAAAAAAAAGCCCTTAAATGAAATCGGCCAAGAGAAATTGCTGGAAATATTTTTTAAATTCATATATCCACCGCTAGGGGGCGTAATTGCTTCGAACGTATAAAAAATGCAGTTTTCTTGAAAATTTTCCAAATAAGTTGAAAAAAAAATACTACCACAGTAATACTTCTATAATTGTCCATCTTTTTGGTTTAACACTTTTTATTGTGGAACGTAAAATAAGGGCGGGAGGGGATGGTGAACTTTTCCTTACTAAAGAGCCTATAGATTTGGTTAAACTTAACGGAATTTAGCAAACTAGGCCTCCTTTAAGAAAGGAGGGTATATTGAACAAAATAAAAGACAACTACGTCATTCTGGTTCTTGCCGCCCTCGCTAGGGGCGGGGTGATTTACAAGTTTAACCGTATTTTAAATTTTGCTCCGAAATCTTAAATGGAACAGTATGATTATTTTATTAGATTCGAAAAGTAGACTAAATTTGCAACAAAATATGTTTAAGCCGCATGTCGATATCTTCATTCGTTTAAACGTTATCACTTAAAGAATATTGCATTAACAAATTTATTAAAGAAACAAAATAGATAATTCATAATCGAGTATGCCATGGACAAATAAAAAAACAATTTAAAACTTCATTCTCATTTTAATTTAATCACAACAATAATGATATAACATAACAAGCAAGAAAACAACAATTACAATATTGACATTTTTTTAACGTTTTATATGTTCAAAGTGTCCACCGTTATTGTCCACGCATAAATTAAGTCTTTCAGTTGTGGATAATACACTAACTTCAATTTCGGCGGCGGAGATGTTGCTAATGGCTTCCCGAATTCTGTTTTTCATATCATGAGGTGTTGTTGGACGGTCTTTATAAACTAGGTCTTTAAGATTACCCCATAAATAAAAATCCAGTACCGTAAGGTCGGGAGACCTCGCTGGCCAAGGAAAAATGCTGTCCATTTATCCCTAAACTGAAAATTTTAAAAATTTTGGACGTTTCGAGCATAATGGGCTGGGCATCCATCCTGTTGGAACCACATGTTCATTCTGTCCTCCAAAGGAACATCTTCTAACAGTATAGGTAACTCATCTTCCAAAAATTGTAGATAATTTACGCCATTTAAATGCTGATCAAAAAAATATGGCCCAATAATTCTTCCACCGAAAATCCCGCACCACACATTTACACTCCATCGATTTTGAAATTGAACTTCCCTTAACCAGTGAGGATTTGTTTCTGACCAATAGTGCATGTTGTGATTATTAACTTTCCCTGAACTGGAAAAAGTTGCCTCGTCAGTCCACAATATTTGGGATAAAAAATTTCTATTTCCGTTCACCATCCCCAATAGCCAATAACAAAAGTCCAGTCGATGGTCGAAATCGGCTGGCTTTAATTGTTGATGTAACATTACATGGTACGGATGTAATTTATGTTTTTTTAATATACTGAATTAAGGAATATGTCAATCCTAGATCTCTTACCAAATCTCGAATGCTTAAATGAGGGTCGGCAGTAATATAAGCTAACACATTTATTATATTAACTTCGTTTCTTGCTCTCCGTACTTTATTTGGAGCTGCGACTGGCTGGACATGTCTTGAATGATGACGTCGTGCAGGATATCTAAATGCGTATTCGTTCTCGGCAATAACGTCATGTTGCAAACATTCAAAATAAACTGCTAACATATCAAAAGCCTCCTCGTTCGTATACGGCATATTTTAAAAATTTAATTGGGCTCTTTACAAATTTAAATGTCAAAGAATAAACTATCTATATGTTAAAAATCGCCGTTTCCATGGAAACTGTCTTCCAAGTCTTTTCACGGCCTTCTAAGATGAGCATTTAATTTTGGGCTAAATTGTTTTTTTATTTGTCCATGGCATGCTCGAATATGAATTATCTATTTTGTTCCTTTAATAAATTTGTTAATGCAATATTCTTTAAGTGATAACGTTTAAACGAATGAAGATATCGACATGCGGCTTAAACATATTTTGTTGCAAATTTAGTCTACTTTTCGAATCTAATAAAATAATCATACTGTTCCATTTAAGATTTCGGAGCAAAATTTAAAATACGGTTAAACTTGTAAAACACACCCCCTAGCGAGGGCTGCAAGAACCAGAATGACGTAGTTGTCTTTTATTTTGTTCAATATACCCTCCTTTCTTAAACGAGACCTAGTTTGATAAATTCCGTTAAGTTTAACCAAATCTATAGGCACTTTAGTAAAGAAAAGTTCACCATCCCCTCCCGCCCTTATTTTACGTTCCACAATAAAAAGTGTTAAACCAAAAAGATGGACAATTATAGAAGTATTACTGTGGTAGTATTTTTTTTTCAACTTATTTGGAAAATTTTCAAGAAAACTGCATTTTTTTATACGATCGAAGCAATTACGCCCCCTAGCGGTGGATATATGAATTTAAAAAATATTTCCAGCAATTTCTCTTGGCCGATTTCATTTAAGGGCTTTTTTTTTAAACCCGTACGACTATTAGTTCCTGAGATACGGTAGCTCGTCACCCTTAATGAATCACCCGGTACCTACACGTCAATGTGACGCCTGTTATTACGAAAATAAACGCAACGAAAAGAGACGAGGATTCTATCTACAGAATCTACATCTTTTTATCTTCCGTCTGTTCTTGTTTCCATTCTAACAGGTAATCAGTTTGATAAGTGTTGGTTAAGAAAAACAAATAATTTACAGGCGTGACTCAAAAGTAAATATTTTTATCCAGTTTACGGCAGACTAGGCACAGTCTTGCCATATTGCGTTAAGAATTACTATTTTTTCCGCAAACAATAGCGTCTTAGCTTCCGCTAGATTAAACGTTTTATTATTACGCTAACACCGGAAATAACGAACCTGGCAAATTTCCTATTTAATCGGAAATTGTTCGAAGTAAGCGTGTAAGTGTAAATTATTTTACGACTAAAACTAATTCGGTTGGAAGCAGTTTCAATTTATAATCGACATTTATTTTACTAAATTAAAATTGCAAGGAAACTCCATTTTATAATACCGAAGTTAAAAAGGTTTGGATTATTACATAAGAAATCTCCCAATCGATCGATATTTATTAAGCAAAATTAAATTATGCTTTTGATCAAACTTTTATATGTTACGCTGACGACTACTGAGCTATTTAATTTGATAAAATATACCCCCACCGCCCACCTCAGCCCTCCCGCGTATTCCAATATGTCAACTATCCAGGGTGATTCACGACGAGCGTGCATTAGAACTTTATGGAGAACTACTGAATATATGTTCCTGAAACTTTGGGGATTTGGGTTTATCGATATGCTCTCTTTAACTAAAATATTGACATGTTTCTGTCATTTCCGGTTATCCCGGAAGTAGCTGCCAACTTTCGTTTTTTAAATACAACATGGTAATTTTTATTACATTTTTCGATTAAGCATTAAATACTAAGCATATTTTATAGAAAATGTTTTTGTCAGACTCTATTAGTTTTTGAGATATCTGGACTTTTTGTAATTATTTGGCAAATGCACGACGATGAAATAATCCATATAATTTTTTTACCTTAGTGCTTGGACTAAAATTTTTTTCTCACCGAATAGCTAGAAGATCATCAAGTCTCAAAGACATTTCAAATTCGACATAAAATGTACAGGGTGGTCACAATTCAAGCCTCATTGTGAAAGAATTCAACCATTAAAAACTTTCTTATTTTATTTAATTTGATGGCAAATTAGTTGTTCTTTATAAATAGTATTTACTGTCCTATACCTATATCAAAGCGTTTTCTCAAAAAATCCAATTTTATTCCGAAAATACTATTTGTTCAAGTGTGTTATGAAAACAATAATTGTACTTAGGGGCTGTATACTGATGTCTATACGGAGGAAACGTGATTGATTGCTTGAAAATACAATATTCTAAAGTGTTTCTTAACAATTTATAAATAAAATGCAGTTGATTGTTTTAAATTTAATGGTTTAAATATTATTTTTTTAAAAATAGCAAGGAAACAAGTTTATAAACTTTAAATTCTTTAATTAAAAATGTGTTTGAAAATTATACCTAATATCTTTTGATTATATTTTTAAAATAAGTTCGAAATGATTGCCATTAATTTACTTCCAAGCATTTATGTATTCTTTTCATCATGTTATTTCTTGTAGCATTCTTAATTTCTTGTGAGAGATTGAAATGCTGCCTTCACCCTTTCAATTAGATTTTCCTTCGTGGTGATGGGACGCGCGTAAACTTTATCTTTAATGGTTCCCCAGATGAAAAGTCCAGTGGAGTTACGTCTGGCGAACGAGCTGGCCAGTGGAAGGGACCTTGGTTTGTGATCCATTGGTCATGAAAAAGTCTGTTTAGGGCAGTCTTAACAACTTGGACGTTGTGTGCTGGAGCCCCATCGTTTTGATACCAATCACTTTTCCTCCGTATAGACATCAGTATACAGCCCCTAAGTACAATTGTTTTCATAGCAAATTAAATAAAAAATATACAGGGTGTTCCATTTAAAATAAGAAAGTTTTTAATGGTTGAATTTTTCGGACAGCCTTATTTCAAGGCTTAAAACGGAAATATGTGGACACTGGTTAACACCTTTTGACAGTTTACCAAGGCGAGTTTCGAGCATCACTCCTCTCATGTCTGGAGCTGTACGCCCAGCATACTTTTTGGCTACTGCAGTCCAACGAAATTGCCATTCGTATGATCAGAGACCACGAGCTGGTACAGAACATCGAAGAAATGTTAATAATTTGACTATCTTTGTGGTTCAGCTTTGTACTCCTCTATGTCATTGTTTAAGAATTCTTTCATCTGGTGGACGTCAACCTTGTAGAACGGCCTTCCTGAAGTCATGTTTGTCAACCTCCAATGATTCAAAACCTACGTGAATCACTTTATTCGTTATAAGTTAAAATCCATAATTAAAAATAAAATTGGAATGGATAATTTGAATGGCCACAACCGTGAATTTCACCAGAACTTCTATAATTAAGAAGCCTAATAACTCTCAACAGTTAATGTGATGTATCTTCTCCGATTACAAGATGGTTGGTAAGCGTAACTTTAAGCTTTAAAGTATTGCGTGATCAATGCTAAGTTTGACAGCGCTTACTCGCAACCGGAGAATAGATATTATTATAGTATATTACGCACCGAGGTGGAAAGTGTTTCATTCCTGTCGAGAAAATCGGTAGTTAACTAAATCTCGAGACAGTAATCAAACTTTTAACCGAAGTTTGTATACTATTTTATGCACAACCACATCTAACATCCATTTCTTATTATTTTGAATTAAAATTATTAATAAAAGATAAATGACATTTTGACTTTTCCATGGAAAAATTAGACAGAAATTTCAAATAATCGCAGGTGGTAAAATAACGTAGGTAATAATACATATCAAGATGGCAAATATCATTTTTTTAATATTGTTTCCATGTCACTAAACAATATATTATTTTAACAACAGAAAAATGCTATCAGATGAGGAATTTGATTTTGCTGCTACTCCACCAGAAATTCGTGAAGCAGCAAAAATTGTAGACGAAGATCTTCTGCTTATTTCAGGGAAAATGCCAAGGCAAAGAAGATATCAACGATTTGGTCACAATATTCAATGCTGAAGACCACTCTATCAATTAGGGAAAAAGTTGACATATCTAAACACGCGAAGCTATTAGCATTTTTTAAAAAGTCTGTTCGTATATTATTTTGAGATATCGATTTTTTTTTTAAATTATAAAAAAATAATTTAAGTAAAAGTAAAAACTTTCCACTTTTCAAAGATAGATGAAATGTCATTATTATATGCATAGTTGTAAATAAAATATTTTACACACTTCCTATTTTATTTAAATCTTTTAATAAACTTGTCGAGAAAAAAGTGATGCCTCTGGCTACCTGACATCGATGTCCCGAGGGTCCAGATATCCCGAAAGTGGCAGGAAAAGGGGGTAACTATAAGTCATTGCAGCAAAGTTGTTAGTCTGATTAATTTGCAAATGATTCGTTTATATCTAAAAAAAACGTTACTTCAAATTATCAATTCATATGTTGTTCTTAGTTCCTAGTTGGAACTGAGAATTAATGTAGTTAATTCCGTGATTTAACTCGGAATTATTAATTTTAACTTTTCTTCTAGCCCGTCTAGGCCTTGACATTAACCTATGAAAATGTAAATACTTAATATTTACCACAGCAAAATAATACAAGCTAAACTACTTGAAATGAATAAGCAACTGAAAATATTATGCATCATTTTGAGGATAAATATTTTCGTAGAAATAAGTGAGAAGGATCGCTCGTCCAAGGTTGGATAGATAATTTTGTCGATATGGTCCTAATATATCATTGAAAAAGGCTATTTCTGTGTTATACAATGTGTTTTAGAAAGCATTATAAATTTCAAAAATCTTGTATGTGCCACAAAATTTGGTAATAATTATGTATTAATGATTTCTGACTTATTCGAGGATTTTTTGCCGTTCCCATGGAAACGAATTAACAAGTTAGAGTTAAATGATTTACAATTACCACCATATTCTTCAGACTTCAGACCGATTGAAAATCATATCCCTTGGAAATTCCCAAAAATATTTTTCCCACTAGTACACTGCTTTTTCTTAGGAAATACCAAAAAAAATGATATTAAAAATTTGTTCAGGAAGAAAAGCTGAGTAAGATAACAACATTTTTTAATCCTATTCCTACTTTGACATTTTCCATTATTTTCACTCCACCCTCGTCTATTTAACATATTCAAGAAGTTTAAATTATATAAATATCTAATAGATAGATGGAAATAAACCGCTCGTGTTTAATTTATTATTTTGAATAAATTTTCTTAAATAATTACAAATTTTGCAGCATTTTTAAAAGATTTTTGAAATTTGGAGTCCGATGAGTCATATCAAAATCGACGAAATTCTCTATCTAACCATGGAAGAGCGATCCCCCTCACTGATTTCTAATATAAAATATGTATCCTTAAATTGATGAGGAAAAACTTTCCAGTTGCTTAATTCATTTTTGAGTAGTTTATATTTAATAGTAATAAGCAAACACAAATATAAACCCAAACTTAGGAAGTAAGCTCTAGTCAGTGCTTTAAATTAATTTTAAAATTAAAATTAAATTCCACCACTTTCATTCTCCGCCTTTCCATTCCAACTATATCCTTGAACTAAAGGGCATATTTTGATATGGAAAGTGGTGTTTAAACAGTAAAATATTTTAGACATTATTTTGAAGTGCCCTGGGCGATGTATATGACAGCCCTATGATGAAGATCAAACCACACAATGTTGCGAACTAAACCTTTATACATAGAGGCAATAGCCATTATATAGCCAATGTCATTACTCATCTGGCTCAAGATGTTTTATAGCATATAATGTAGCTAAAAGAGTATTGCGTTTACTACACGGAAATAAAAACTTAATTAAATTTACAATAGACATTGTAAAACTAACCATAATTTATGGCTATGAATGGCATAACTTTTATTAAGAACTGCTATTATATTATAGAAAAATGTTAACCAACATTTTTATTAAAATTTAGAAAAATATTTGGTAAACTATTTATATGAAAATTTTTCGTAAAATTTACTAAAAATTTTTGTAAAATTTAATTAACCTTTTGTAAAACTTACTCAAATCTTTTGTAAAATTTATTAACATATCTTGTAAAATTTACTAGAATTATTTGTAAAAATTTGACACATGGTATTTCCAAGCGGTCACTGATCTAAGTACTAACCGTGCCCAACGTTGCTTGATATCATGGATGTATGTTCGATATTCAGTCCTTCTTCTATTATTTCTTAACGAAATCGTAGGAATCCGTTCATTTATTCTATTTATTCTTGTAAAAGTATTTTTACAACACTTCATTTAAACTGGGTCATTTTTATAATAAAAAATATTTAAATAATGGCAAGTAAAATGTACCATACAATTTTAAAATAATTAACTACTGGAATTATAAATAAATTATTTTCATTTTTTCGTTGTAACTTTTGCAATATAGTTTAGTAATTACTTGATTTGACTAAATTTATTAGACATTCCAACTATATTTTTTTAGAAATGATGTGTATATGTATTATTAATAAAAAATGTAATTAATAAAATATTTTATATAAAATCTTTACTATAACAGTTTTATTGTAGTGTTTGTTCCGTAAACATACATTAATTGTAAAATTTACAATATATTTTCGTAGTTACCTAGTTGATTTTAAATTTATTAAAAATCCTAACTATAGTTTTTTGTAAATTATGTTTACAATATTATTTTGGTACGGATTACTAGTTAAAAAATGTAATTAATGCTATATGAGAGAGATATCTCATAAGGTTCAGGAGACGATGGTTATAAAGTGTGTGTAAGTAGTCTGGCATCGGTTAAATAACTTAACAATTTATTGGCTTAAGTAAATCAAATGTTGCACCGTTGTCTAATCCCCATTTCCACCAACTTGCAACGCTTCCCTAACGTTAAGTAAAGATTAACTTTCGCTATGATTCGATATCAACGTTTATTCCTTCCCTAAAGCGGTTTAGGAGCTTCTAACTTTAATTAGTCAAATTTCTCTACTTAAATCGGTACATACGGGGGCACACCAGCTAGGCATGCGCAGTTATAATTTTTAAAAATATAAATAGAATATATTCCTGATCAATAATAATGATATAGCTCCTTGTTTTTAATTTAGAAATTAAGTTTTGTTATTTTGGCTATCTTTGAAACTAGCGGCCCCCCATTTTTTACTGTTCTTCTTGTATGATCTTGTTCTCTTTCGAACATCTTTCTTAATTTTTTCGGATATTTTTTTTTAGTTAATGATCGGGTCTGTAGTACACATTTGGGGAACGAATATTAAATTCTTCGCTAACTTTAAGCCTGGCTTGTTTTTTTTTTCTTTACAGATACATCCTATGTTTTTCTATTTTTGGTGACATTGTATTTTTGTACAATATTAAGTAGATCCGAGAGAGAATTAAGTAAATCCGACAATGTAGAGTTTGGGCCGCGTATAATGCCTCTTTTCTATATTTTTCATTTCAATTATACTTTTTTATTGAAGTTGAAACAAATTAAAACGTCAACAACACGACAATGCTAGGTTATGTAAAAGCATCCCGCTCCACCAGCTTGAAGAAAACTTGCATGGTTACCTCCATTATTCCGTTATTAACTAGTCATATCATCTTGTGGTGAAATCCAATTTGATCTAGGAAATGTCTACAACTTAGAGAGATCCTCGATATTGTATCCCTAGAGAATGGTGGAAATGGGCATTAATCACCTAATCAATAAATATTTTATAGAGATTAAATCACTAAAATAGGAGTTCAACAAACAATATTAAAAAGTTTTAACGAACAAACCCATTAACTGTCTTTACCATCCTCTTTTATTTTCTCGGACATTTTTTTTAATGAGTTAACACGTCGGCAGTACATATTTGGGAAACGACTGTCTTCACTAACATTAAGTTAACTTGTTTTTTATTTCCTTTAAAGACACAGCGTCGGTTTTTCGATGACAATATATTTTGTGCAATTTAATTTTCTGACGATGTATGTTGGGGCGTGTGAAATTTTTCTTAATATATTTTTAATGGTTAAACCAAACTTTTTTATTGAAGTTGAAACGAACTAAAACTTCAAAAACATCAACATGCTGAGTTATGTAAAATAATCCCGTCACTGTGATCTCACCACCCGCTCCACCTTGCGCAAGAAAAATTGCATAATTTTCCAGCGTTTCCTCCTTACCAAGGGATATCATAAATATATATGGTGGAATCCAATTCGTTCTAGGGAATCTCTACAACTTATGAGCCCCTAACCATTCTATCCGTAGACAAACGTGGGTGGAAATGGACATAAGAGGAACTTACGCACCGAATGATGATGGTGGCATTGTTGCCAGCTGTTTAGTTTGGAAATCAAAGTTTCTATATGTAATACCCTGTATATTTTTTTATTTATATGCTCTACATTGCATTTCTTATACATTGTTCCTAATGTCAGTAGTTTTCGAAATAACGAAATCTGTTATTTTTACATGAAATAATTGTGTTAATTGTTATTAAATAAAACACCAGTTCATTTTTGATGTAAAGCCATAGAAGCTTTACATGTAAAAGTGTCTTTACCTGAAAGTGAAAGAATTACAATTCTTATGATGAGTGTATTTGGCGGTAGAGTTAGGTCTTACAAAGTTCTAACAACTGTCCGACGGTTCGAAGAAACTGGAAATGGTAGGGATAGACGACGATTATTATTAATAACACTGGGAAACAAATTTCAACTTTTTTTTTTGTTTCCTGAACAAAACCTATTTTTTTGGATTCAACTGTACCCAAGTAACTAAAAAATACCTATTAAAGATTTTAGTTGGCTCGCAAAAAAAAAATCTCAATTATTTGTTACAAAATTTTAATTCATAGGCATATACAATGGACATACAAAATACAGATAACAATATATTGTTGGTTCAACAAAAGCAACTAAATAGCACATTTTTATCATTGAATCCAAAGTTTAGACACTCATTTTGCGCTTCTTAGCTTGCCTTTTGAAAGCAGCCTCTGGGGCATCTCTCGTAATAGTCCAGCAGTAGTCGGCTAACATCTCACAGTTCCATTTTCCCTGATATCTTCTTTCCATGTTCGAAATATCCTGGTGGAACCTCTCACCGTGTTCGTCACTTACAGCACCACAATTTTCCGGAAAGTAATCCAGATGAGAATCCAGGAAATGAATTTTCAACGACATATTACACCCTAGGTTTTGGTAACACAAAAGAAGTTGGGCAACCAGGTCTTTATAATTTTCTGCTTTTATGTTTCCCAAGAAATTTTTTGCAACCATTTTAAAGGCATCCCAAGCGTCTTTTTCCTTGCCTTCAAGTATGGAATCGAATTGCGCATCTCCGAAAAGTTTCCTAATCTGGGGACCCACAAATATTCCCTCTTTAATTTTAGCGTCACTGATTCTAGGGAACTTTTCTTTTAAATAACTAAAAGCACGGCCTTCTTTGTCCATTGCCTTCACAAAATTTTTCATAAGTCCCAATTTTATATGAAGTGGCGGTAGTAAAATCTTTTCTGGGGCAACTAATGGCGCGCTGGTCACATTTTTCTTTCCTGGCTCAAAAGACTCTCTCGGTGGCCAAATTTTCTTTCTGTAGTGATCCGATCGTGCTCGACTGTCCCATTCGCAGAGGAAGCAGCAGTATTTGGTATAACCTAGCTGCATTCCAAGCAAGATCGCCACAACTTTTAAATCCCCACAAATTTGCCATTTATATCTTTCATATTGTATGGTCTCAAGTAACAATTTCAAATTGCTATATGTTTCTTTCATATGGACTGCATGACCAATTGGGACTGAAGGCAATTTGTTTCCATTATGGAGTAACACAGCTTTAAGACTTACTTTTGAGGAATCAATGAAAAGTCTCCAGTCTTTTGGATCATAGTCCAGATTTAAAGCTGCCATTAATCCCTCAATGTCCCTACAGGCTACCAAATTGTTATCCATGTTAAAAAATGGTGTTAGGTTTTTCTGACGGCTTCGGTACACAGAAACTTTTACTTCATCTTCAAGTAAATTCCATTGTTGCAATCGAGAGGCCAATAGTTCTGCTTTTGTCTTGGGCAGTTCCAAATCCCTTATAAGGTCACTTAATTCACTTTGACTTATTTTGTGAGGCTTTTTACTTGGAAGTTCACAGACAAAATCGGAGTCTTGCGAGGTTGATGGGCCGGCGACATTTTCCGGTACACTACCGTTTGAATCCTCTTGATCATCATCAGAATGAAGGGTATATTCCTGAGGTGGATTAGGTATAGGCAACTCGTCACTATGAGGCACCGGGCGTATGGCGGATTGTAAATTTGGATACTGTATCGCAGACCTTTTTTTCTCTGAAAAGCCTTTTTTGATGGGAGGTGTCAAACAAAAGTAACAGTCAGTAACGTGGTCTTTCGGTTCTCGCCAGATCATAGGAACAGCGAAGGGCATCTTACGGTTTTTTCCACTTAGCCAGCCGCGAATGTTGGACGCACATTTGTAGCAGCAGATATGGGGAGCCCAATTTTTATCCTGGTCTCCAACTTTGCAGCCAAAATACAAGTGGTAAGCCTTTTTTATTAAAGGGCTAAGCGTACGTTTTTGTTTCACAAAAGTCATTTCACCACATATATAACAAAAATGATCCGGCTTATTTACACAAACTCGCGACATGTTGCTCAAAACTCTCTAATTTCTCAAATACGAACAGCTCTCGATCAACTGGTGGTTGAAATACAACTAACTAACAATTTAGGATTTATATTATATGTATTTAAACCCCTTATAAAGTACACCTGTTATAATAAATCCAGGTATTTCTCATTTAATGGTGAAATTTTCCCATATATTAAGGGCAGGTAGGTAAATTATCATAATTGGGATGGATCTATAAAACCGGAGCCAACTGAGCCTTTTGCAAGACAGATTGTTAATTAGTATAATAAAATAAGTAAGATTTTGCTATTTTGGTCTCGGAAACATTTTTGCTGTTCCCCAGTGTAATTAAATTAAATTATTATACTCGTTATTTCAAAAACTACTGATATTAGGAACAAGGTATATTATATCAAAAATGTAACGAATATAACATAGGAATAAATGAAGAAACATACAGGGTGTTACATATAAACACTTAGAATTAGTTTGATTTCCGGAAAAATTAAATAGCTGGCAACAAAGCGAATTCGTCACTCGATGAATAAGATCTTCTTAGAAAACTGTGCCAAATTTGATTTAAATCGGCCAATAAATTGTTAAGTTATTCAGCCGTTTCCAGACTTTAAACACACACTGTATGCTCCACATACCATGATGCCTGAAACCAAGAGTTAATAGACATTAGGGGCTGCATCGTATGATACGATCGTGGTCAAACAAAAGCGTGGTTTTACAATAGAATGGCCATGGCAGCAAACAAAAAGCAACAAATTTAACAAGAATAATTAATAGTTATCTTAAAGACGGCGTAATTGTTTTTGTGGCGCCATTTATAAAGATGACCAATACAGAGTTACTGATCTACTCGATGAACCTTTTATAAACAATAGTCTATCCAAGCAACGTTATTCCTTGTTTTTCACAAGCTGGCTAAATAAATTATTATATTTTTGATGGAAAAGTACCTATATAAACGGTTTACATCATAGCTGAAAATGCAAATATCTTCAAACCTAAGCCATTGATGGAAGTCTACAACTCACAGATTGCGAACGATATACACTCCTCGATAATAAATTCAGGTGAATGATAATTTTAGTAAGGTTTGCAGCCTTCTAACTTCCTAAATTGTTTTCCGATCTTCGTAAAATTTTCAGCAAAGTGTCGGGTTATTACAATGAATTTTAGTTTCCAAAAATACTGATGTCTTAATCGTTATACAGGTAGAAACAAAAACTACTTTTAGCGGTAGAATTTAGCTTCGTAAAATTTTCAGCAAAGTGTCGGGTTATTACAATGAATTTTAGTTTCCAAAAATACTGATGTCTTAATCGTTATACAGGTAGAAACAAAAACTACTTTTAGCGGTAGAATTTAGCTTCGTTATATTTTGTTTCGAAGTGTGACCTTTCCTTAACACAATATGTTTTGGTTGACATCATTATCTGCTTTTTAAAAGAAGGTAAACATTTTACTTCCGCAATTTTTCAATTTTGTTCGTAATTTAGAGCATTTACATTTTAATATTATCGAGTAGCATAAACAAATATCCAAAGATTAATAGCCCGTAATTCATTGAAAGCATACTACGGTATATGGAAGAAGAACGAAGAACAAGAGGTGGCAATATGCGATATTAATTCTTGGATATTTGTTTATGCTACACGATAAAATAATGTAATGTTCTGAATGGTGAATAAAATTGTAAAACCTACAATACTTGCTTTAAAATTTGTTTCATCTTTTAAAAACCAGATAATGACGTGAACTAAAAAACATTGTATTAAGAAAAGGTCACGCTTCAAAATAAAATATAATGAATCTAAGCCGTCAATTGTTCCACAGGGCGTTAAGAAATTAGTGTAACAAATTAGCTTTTGTTCCTGCATGTATAATTTTTTTTCAGCTTTTATTGAAAACAAAAATTCAGGCGAACATTCCAAGAAACAAGTCTCCACTTTTCTAAAACTTTCACCAAGGTCGGAAAACAATTTAGAAAGTTACATTAGTTTTGTCCGGAATTTATTCTCGGGGAGTGTAGTTTAAAAACACATTTTTCACAAAATCTGGCGGGGGCTAGCATCCAAAATCCTTATCGCCAACACTGCAACAAATATTTGAAGTTTAGTTGTTGTCAGATTGATAATTCGAATCTGACTAAGAGCTTAACTCGGGATTTATAAGGAAGCTGTTAAAATAGCTTTAAAATAATTAAATATTTACTTAAATATCGTTTGCTTATTGTATTTGCAATAGAGACAAATTAGATTTATACTTCAAGACAGATTTTCTCTGTCTTCTCTTTATGTTAATTACTCAGTACGTGCAGGAAAAATATAATTCATTCTGTGTTAGATATTGTCAGGCATGTGAAATTAAATAAAGCACTTTTCAAGTTAATTTTAAAATATAATATAATGATAATAAGATTAAATAATCATATCATCTAGATATTTCGCCCCCTGTATGACATAATAACGTATCTGACTATTTGTAAATTTCAGAGGAGAGACCAAAGTTCATTTTGCCATAACGATGAAACAAAAATATTGGTCATAATGTTAGCGTAATAATTAAAACACAAATGAAAGAATTGGATTTATGCAATATCTTTCCAGTTTTGTGTTTTTTTTTGAAAAAATATGAGATACGTCGTTTTGTTATCTATATTTAGAATTATTACATATATGCCATTGGCGAAGTAAATGATATTTGAAATAAAATGACTTGATATTTGAAAATCATGAATTTAGATTGAGAGTAACATTTTTGGTTTACAATTTATATACACATTGCTTGCAAAATATTAAGAATTTTAAGTAGAAGAAACTGTAACGGATAGGCAAAAAAACTTTTTTAATGGCATATAAAAATAATAAGAAAACAAGATTTAAAGAGTTGATTGACTCGCACATCACAACAATACATTTTAGCTATAAAAAATTAAAAAAGTATATTTTGCTATTAGTCACTAATTTAATAAAATACACATAGATTCAAAAGTTTTGCATCTCTCTCATTTTGGCATGTTAAGATAATTTCAGGAATGAATTTTTTTTCTAAATGTTTATTTATGTTTATCAGTTAAAACGATGCCATTTTTTGTAGCAAAAAGAATTTTTGTTTAGAAAGCGTGTTACTAACGAACAGTTGAATCGCTATATTACGTTAACAATTCGGAGAAATCGTACTATGCCAGTCCCACAACTTCAGAGAGATGTTACACATGCAATTGGAGTTCGCATATCCGTCACTATACTAAGAAGGCGAATTCTTGAATCCGGTTTAAGATGTCGGTGACCAGTAAGCGTTCCACAACTACAATATGACCACCGAGTTCGTCGACTGCAATGGGCTGAAACGCACGTTCGCTTACCCGAAGAATTTTGGAATTCTGTCCTATTTTCCGACAAGACCAGGATTTGCCTGGTAAATGATAATCGCTGGATTCATGTTTGTAGAGAACCAACAAGAGCCGCTCAACTTTCTTTGGGTATATGATTTATTGCAAATATTTTGTAAGTAATATAAGAAAAATAGCAAAATTTAAAAAAAGATAAAAATTTTTAAACTCACCTCGCTGTAACTTCCTTATACAAGGAGCTAGTTATTTCTTCTACTAAACAGTGCACAAATTAATGGGCTTTATTTTGGATCGATTAACATTGGGTCTATTTTTATAATAAACCCGGAATATGCTTTAAAACGTAGAGGCGCGCGCTGTAGAGGACTATGGTGGTGGTTGTATTAGGATATTAGAGATACATTTAGTATTTAGTAATATATTAATATAAAATTAGTATACTCCCTGTGCTCGGATACTCCTCCTGAGAATCGAGTATGGAGTTAAATTACTACTTCTCACTTTTCACTCCCATAGTCTCGTTCAAATCGATTTGGAACTAGTTCACCTGCAATACAGATACTGTTTTTGAGCCTGAATAAGAAGCTGAGTGAAAACAGGGATGGAACAGGATGGATCAGACGTTGTTGTTTAATTTTGAATACTAATCATATTACTTTTATTAATTTTTAATAGTAAAAGACGAAAAGATTTGAACCGAAGTAACACATTTAATGACAACACAGTTTTAAAATATTATCATACCCAATATTTTTTGTAGTAGGCGATTCCTTTTTCTGCGGTCACTCTTGCACTTGTACTTGGTACTCGAATAAGTACTCGATTTTTGTGTACTCGATTCTGAAAATAAACAAATCTTAGACAATATAACTTGATGTAAAGTTGATTCTAATTTGAATACTTTCAATGAAAATTTGATTTGTGTGTCTTTTTGTAAATGGATTTGTATAAATACAGGGTGTGTCAGTAAGGTGACTGGCTTTGATAGCGCCTAATCTATAAAAGTTGCATACAAAAGTTAAAGGGTTTACTATGAAGTATAACTTAAACTTACCTACAGGGTGATGCCAAAACGTGGCAATGAATAAAAATTATTTTTTTTAAATGAGACATCCGGTATATTTTTCAGGAATTTACTTTGGCAAAACGAGAGCTTTACAACCGTATTTAATTTTTTGAACTGAAATGTAGCGTTGTCAAGTAATTAGTTTTTTTCTGAAAGTTTAGTCATTTTTTAGGATACGATTTAAAAATAATATCAACCGATTGATACAACCTCAATAAATACAATTTACATTATGGCTACCCTAAGATACATAATATCGATTTATGCTACTATTTTTTTTTTTAAATATCTTATACAAAGCGTTCGTTAGAGCTTGGACAACTGAGCGATTTTAAATATGTTTTAATGTTTGTAAATTGGACATGCATGTATCTTCCGAAAATATTTTAAGATTTGTCTTACTCAGGTAAAAATGGGAAGTTCTGGATACATAATTTAGTTAAAATTGCTTTAGAACAAAAAATAAATCATTTTCTTTAACGCAGCTGTCATTATTAAATTAGTTTTCGCTTGCGCCCAAAACATAGATCATGTTAATCGGTTTCTCTTTGGAGAAATTTATATTTTTCATCTCGATAAAGTTAACTGAAGGAATTCAACTTTAAACAGTAATATAGCACAAGACTTTAGAGAACTAATTTAATAATAATAACTGCTTTAATGAAACTTATTTATTTTTTGTTTCAAAGCAATAAGTTTAGGTCCTATCGAAGCATGACACCTTACTGACACACCCTGTAGTATGGCATAAAAATAGAAGAAAAAAGTTTTCCGATTTAATTATTATTTATCGTTTTCCGTGGAAAATTATAATTAAGTCACAGAGGTTATAAGCGTATGTTTACGAAAACAATAAATTGTAATTAAATAAAGAGATTGGTAGTTTATTTTTGGACAGTAATATTTCTAAATTAATTTACCAATTAGATTAACTAATATAATTTATAATAATAAGATATATTCCTTCAAAAAATTTTTAAAAATCCTACCATGAATTTAAACAGATGAATTTCACAATAACAATTTTATTTATTTTGTGCGATTATATTCAAATATAATTTAAAGAAATATAAAAAATTTAAACAATACATAAATGTTGCTAGAATGCTAATTTATTTACAGAACAAATAACGTTTTCTGATAAAGTTTTTCGAAATCCATGCAAAGAATACTATTTTTGAAATTTGTTTGAGCTATAGATACAGTATGTTCCAAGTAAACGAACTTATATACAGGTCGACAACTTTAACTGTAGCTACAAAAGGAATGTGGGCAAAAAAATTTCTTGGGATAACAATGTTGTCACATATATTAAATTTTAATTTAATAACATGTTACCAAGTAAACCCTAAAATTAAATTTACCCATTTAAAGTAAATTGTCATAAGTATATAAGAAACTAATATTCTATTATAGTTTCAATGTTCTTAAAACTTTCTTTTCATACTATTTATTTTAATATTTAAATGCAAAATAAAATATTTTTTCATTAAAGTACTTCTAATCTAAAAATAGGACAACATGGTACAATATCAACGGCAACCATGGGTAACTGGTGGCTAGAGCTAATTTGATAGGTTATATCCCAGACAGAGGATAACGTCACGCCTGGTGACACGACTATAGTGCCAGCGTGCTTGTTCGGCGATGTCCAATATGCTTCATCCAGTTGCGTAGTGATGGGGTTTGTTTTAAAACTGTGATAATGAATGAAGATACCATGGTAGAACCCTTCATAGTCAAACCCGTGAAGCGATTGCCAATGTGTACAGGGTGTGCGAAGAGGAATCACAAATTAATACATTTAAATTGCCACTTAAGCGAAAGCTAGAAAGGCTCGCAATGTATATGGGAGTAAGCGTGAGTGCAGTAAAAAACATGCACAAAGAAGATCCTGAAAGGAAGAAAATAACCCGAATCAATTGTTGTAATCTCCTGTCAAAAATGGGACCGTCTCTCTGCTGTCGAAAAAATCGGAAGCTTCGACTTTGGCATTGTTAGGAGAACAATACAAAACTTTTATTTGGAACTAAAAGTATTTCCAACCTTAAAAAAGTTGCTACAACAGCTGAGAAGTGACATAAACTTTCCATTTTCTCGTGAAACTTTGAGGTGCATGTTGAAATCAAATGGATTTTATTGGCGAAAATGCCAAAATAAGCGAGGAATATTAATGAAAAGGCCTAATATATTGCACTGGTGATACAAATATATTCATGCTATGAAAAAATATATATTATTACATTATTTAGATAATAATAGCACGCCCATGACTCGGCCACGTTTTAAAAGATATTGCTTCCTTACCGATACCGCATAGCTATAGACTTGTTTGTCGAACAAGAATTTTCAAAATGAATTTTGATCATTTGGCATTTAGGCCTGCTTGATTAGATAATAATTTTTAATAAATGAAGCTGGACCTGACCGGAGCAATATTTTTATCCTTTGTCAAATAAAGTGTAAAGTCACAAAGTAGCGAAAAATTTTATTCTCGAAATTCAAACCCATGCACGCGTACCGAATTTAATAACATCAGCCTACATTAATTTTCTTGCATTTTTTTAAACATCTAAACAGAAAATTTGTGTTCATGGTATTGAATACATTTTAGAACACTTTATTTCGAAAATAACATTTGATGATCAACTTTTATTCCTAGACTAATATGACGGTATAAACGATGAGGAAATTGAAGAAATTATAAATTCCTAACCAGAAAAAATATTGTATAAAATAAAAAAACGAATGTAAGCTGATGGTTATTAAATTAGATAAGCTCACATTGTTTTGACTTCTGAGCACCTTTCCTTAATACAATTTTTCGATATTTGTAAATATAGTAAAAATAGAGAGAAAATAAAAATAATGCTCCGATCAAGGCCTGTTTAATTTATTAAAAATCAAAATATATTAAATTTTATTATGTGATCAAGAAGGCCTATAACACCTATAAGATCGCTTATCCTGTGACACACTGTATATGTCAACAGAGATTACTGTTTTACAAACTCAGAATTGTAGATTTTATCCCGTTATGAATGTCAATTAGTTCCGACTTAACGGCAATAAATCACAACAATTTGATTTTACTGGAAAATTAGGTCGATCTAACAAATAGCTTCATCAGGATGCATGACTTCACCGATATAATTGCTTCAATTTGAATTTGTATAAAGACATTTAATACCGATATTGATTTGGAACTGGGTATTTTCCATTAGAGAAAGCCCAGTGATGTAAATATGAGTAAAATGACAGTGTGATGTAAATATGACTGCCGGAAGTTCATGAGGAGTTGACGACGATTGAAGCTCGCGTAGCGGTCACAGTCAGTATAGCACACAAATTATCTGGAATAGGAATGTATGTAAATAGTGAATGGGTTAAAGTAATTTTGAATCGCTGGGTACCCCTTTATGGTTCTGTATCTCCGTTAAGGGGCTCGTTATGATTTTTCTATCATAAATTAGGTTTATTTTGACCTCTGTATGCTCTCGAGAAATTAATAGGAACTTACCGGACACCCTGTATAATTGTAAATTTTAAATTTTTCTTCAAGTCTCCTTTTCCTTGAGATTGTTTTATTAAGATAATTCTTTACATGAACCCCCCCGACAAATAAAACGGCACGCTGGATATTTGGCTCAGTTTGATCCGTTATAACTATTTTGTTTTTCATCTGCTTTTTACAATTCTCTTACTATTTTATATAAATTAATGAGGAATGTGCTGAATTTTTTTATCGATGGTTCCTCGTCGATAAGGTAATATTATACCGGGTGAAACAATGTATGTTTTCTGTCCTAAGTTTAAACACCATGTGGAGATATTGTGCCTGTTATTTTTCATACTAACAATTTCTTGATAAAGTTACATGTTATTCCTAACATTTTCTTTTCGACCCATTACGTTATCTCTATTTTAGGACAAGATACGATTTTTTAAATAAAACTCTGTTTTCAAGGCTATTTTTATTGAAATAATTTAAAACAGTATTAAAGTTTAAAAAAAAGATAACGTATATACCTCCTCCAGCTTCAATAATAGAGCGAATTCTTGCAGGTAATGAGGGAATAGGTATGGTGACTCTTTCTTATATTCTTGAGACACCGGTAACCTTAGCTCTTGTAAAGTAACTGGTTGCATAGGGTAACGACGAATAGTTGAAAAGAACAACTGATCCCAAAAATGTTCAATTTTCTTTCCATTCCGGACTACTTGCAGGCCAGTATAACCGTCGAATACCAACTTCATCTACATATCCTTCATTTGAATAAATTGTTCAGCGATTAAAGGAGGAAATGGAACTATTGCCTCTTGAAGAATATCTTCAATAACCGATGTTCATTTAATGCTCCATTATCCACAAGTATTAGTTTAGTTCACGCATCAGTTAAAATACACCAGCACACCATAACGGACCACCATGATAAGATACTAGGTCTATTGTGGTCTAATAAAATAATGTAATTAGCACAGCTTTATTAAAAAAATCGTATCTGTTCTAACAATAGAGATATCATAATGAGTCAAAAAGAAAGTATTAGGAATACATGTAACTTATCAAGAAATTATGTGTATGAAAAATAACAGCCCCAATATCTCCACAGGGTATTAAAAATATACATTGATTCGCCCGGTATAAAATTGCCCTATCGAACTTGTTCGATCATTAAGAAAATTCAACACATTCCTAATTAAATTATCTATAAAATGGCGAAATAATTGTAAAAATCGGACCAAAAATAAAAAAGTAATAAAGGATTAAAGTTAACAAAAACTACAGGGTTCCGTTTTTATTCTTTTTTCTTTCTTTTCTTTTTTAGTTTAGTGGGATAAATGTCAAATGTTACCTACATGTAGAGACCATTGATTGCCTAAAATAATGTTTTATTTGGAAAAATGCAAATTTAGTTGAACAACAATTGTTTTCCATATTTGCATGAACGTAGAATAATTAATTAATTGACACTTTTAAATTTGCTTGTTACATATCAAGTTTTTACCCTTATTAAGTAAACAATAGAAGAAAAATATAATTAACTAATTAACACCTAAGGCATGTATTTTGCCTTGAACCAACACGAATATAATATTATTATAATTAGGAGGTCGGCTTTCAACGTTATAGTTAATCTCTCGATAAACATGTAGTTAATTTACTGTTACATACACCTAGTCATTTCGTAATATACTACGTCAATTAATTATGGATTATTAAAAAATTCACGTCCTAATTAAAAATCTGTAAT
Source organism: Barypeithes pellucidus (assembly GCA_963991005.1). Lineage (NCBI taxonomy): Eukaryota > Metazoa > Arthropoda > Insecta > Coleoptera > Curculionidae > Barypeithes > Barypeithes pellucidus. The sequence goes on along the minus strand of OZ022556.1, from coordinate 31,280,499 downwards.
TTCATCAATGATAAACCAATTTCAATTATTTTTTTTTAACTTTTGTAAATTTCGTAAAAGTTAAATTTCACATATCTTACATAAAAATTGATTTAAGCTAAACCAGTTAAATATATATATCTGGGCTGGCGCTGGCCCTATAATCTTCAGATTCCGAAGAAACCCGAATAATCAATGCGACATTTTCCCACTTTGCTATTTCTAAATTCAAAATAAAAATCATTTCAACAAATAAAGTCTATAATGCAGAGTGCTACGTAATTATTTATTAATTCATTTACTTACTTACTTCGAAAACAACGATGCAACATACAAAATTCATACAACATAACATAATAACATTGCTCTGGTGTTAGAAATCGATTCTCATTCATCATTGCTGAGTACAGGGTGTCCATTTTTGGGTAGTTTTACGGGGTATCTCCGTTATTAGTAAAGATAAAAGGGTGCGGTTTTCGCAGCACTTTGCTATTTTTTTGTCAAACAGAAGATGCTATATTCAGAATTTTTCTAGGCCGCCTTGTTGTTGATATACGGGATGTTTTTGAGAATTGTGCATTTTGGGACACCCCCATATCTCGGTTACACCGTAACGTATCAAAAAGAAATAAAATGTTGTTTTTGTAGTTTTTACGTAGAATCCAGTGACGTACTCAGATTTTTTTTCTACATTCAATAGTTTTCAAGGAAAATAAACAAATTTGCTTTTTTAAATTGGTTACCTACATATTTTTTAAAAATATATAACACATTATTTTTAGTCTTAGTATTAGGCCCGAAATATACGTTTTTCAAAAATATTCCATTTTTTTTTAGTAGGCCATGACGGATATTAAAAAAATACTGGTGTGATTAAATATTAGACAAAAATTGAAAATTTATTGAACTCTCTAATAAATATTGGTTAAATTGTGCTCCATTATGCCTTAGACATGTTTCAAACATGGTTCTTATTCGCCTTAATGAATTAAAAATAATAAACGGCCTCGTTTGTAACTCCCTAAAAGCTCTGTCAATGGCAATTCTTAAATCAGCCATTGTTTGGTACTGAATGGAATCAATGAGGATATCCCCATAAGAAGAAATCCAAAACCGACAAGTCGGTTAACCTTGGTGTCCATCTTACAGGTCGATTAGTTCCAATCCAGTAATTATCTAGATAGGCCCTTACAATTTGAGCATTGTGAGCGGCCGCTCCATCCTGTTAAAGATGCAAGTTATTGAGACCAGCTAAGGACACATCTTCTATTATTTCTGGCACAACGTTTTCCAGAATTTCCAAATATTTATTTGCATTATATTATATATATATTGCTCTTCAGTATAAAGCATGAAACGCTAACGCCAAATCTGCCTTGCCGTTCGATTGGAAATATTACATGCTGATTTTCCGAATAAACCAAAACCTCGTATTCTGTCGATTAAACATGCCAGCACTGCTAAAATGAGCCTCATCAGACCATATAACGGTTTATTCAAAATTGTTTTCCGTGTTCAGATTTTGTAAATACCAATTGCAAAACTCTATACGGGTTTGTTAGGATTGTTTGCACTCTTGATTTAATTATTCCGACCGAACCTTCAACTTCCTTTACTAATAACGGGTTTGTTCGTGTTTGTTTGTAAAACTACCCACCCCGTACGGTAAACTTTAATCATTTTTAATGTCAAATATATATACAAGTTGTATTAACATAAGAAATCTAATGTAATTTTTGAGGTGGCTGAATATTTTTATAGGATAACTTCCAGAAGAGGCCGACGTGATAAATCCATTTGCCGAATTTGAAAAATGTATTCAAACTCTACATGTGGGTTTAACATGTCGGCTTCTTCAAAGGGTTATAATGCAGTTTTTCTTTAAAATGTACAGGGGAGCCAATATTCAGCCACTTCAAAAATTACATTGGATGTTCAACTCAATGATGCACCACCTTGTATACTTACTATATACAATATATAGTTTCCTTTTAGTGGGTTTTTATACCGAACATGTCCAGTTTGTTTAAATTGAGTCAACAATATTTCGAAAACCTCTCTATTTGGATGGTTGCTGTTTTTTGAGCGTAAACGTAAGCAGTTTTGCAGACATTCTCCAAGAATAAAAATCATATCAATTCGTTCTTCTTTTGGATAACTTATCATTTTAAGTAACTAATAAAATAAAAAAACAGAAACTTCCACTATTATAACTAAATGACGATTAGCATGAAATACTTCTAGAAATAACTGACATTTACGGTAAACCCTCTGTTTCTCTAGAATCTAGATCTGATCTGTCAAAATGTCATAGGCGACTTGATTAATATTAAATTGATTATAATTAGCCTGCTTTGTGAATATTTGCATTTTTCATGAAAATGCTAGTAATTAGCTATGGGAGAGGTTAATACTTTGATAGACAATTAAATTCTACATCTGCTAGTGACATAAACTACGGGGTGTTATATTTAAATTAAGCAAGTTATTACCATTTCAAACTTGTAATTATTAAGTAGTACTTTTTGTACACCGTGTAGTGAAGTTAGTGAATTTGTCATAACTGATACACAAAACTTAATCAGTGGACTCTACCACTGAGAAATTGGGTTTAAAATTTTATTAAAATTGTTACTACATTTTGACCAAATATGAAATATTTCACAAACCGTAAGGTTTAAGTACAGTAAACCTTAATGAAAGTAATATTTATTTTGATCGTAGGAACCGAAAATGAAATAATATACTTTGCATTCCATTTAAAATAATGCAACTTTGATACGTTTCGTGTTTTTGGGACAACCTGTACATTATGAAAATAATTTTAAAATATACCTCAAATAGGCCCCTATCCACCCTCAATATTTGTTTTTATTCAAAACAAATAGCTTAGCTATAATATGTCTTCTCGAATAACGTGAATAACAATGTAGACATAATAATTCATTGAAATTCTTTTTTTTTAATTTAGCAGACACCAAACGTGATAAAATACCGCTTGGTTGGTTACGAAACGTTTTTCGACAATATAACGTGTTTAAAGAAATGATATTTTTTTGTTACCTCTAGTGGCATGGCGGTTCCTTTGGGCTAGCGCCTATTCCAGATATAAATATGTCTAATTGCTTTAGCTTGAAAAATAAATTAAATTTAATTTTTATATAAGATTTCTCAAATTTCAATTTTACGAAATTAACATCCATCTAGATCTTATGCGCTACCCCGTAGAATATTGAATAAAAATATTGAATTAATTCGGCCAATTTATTTCAAAGACACTAATTTTTAGAGCTCTTTGTAATCTGCTACTCTTTGGACGGGTTTATCAGTGGAGTATTAAGGTCGTCAAGCGTCGAGCTAAATTGTAACTCTGACAATTCAGAAGCACAGCACTAGCTAGTCTAATGCCCAACGGTGTTGGACCTAGGGCCTCGAAGAAAGAGACCGGTTTTATCAACTCATAGATTCAACATACCTGACCGGCCTGGTACACGGCGTTACAACAAAAAAAGCTCATGTCAACACTGGCTAGAGCTCAACGAACTATGTCCATAAAAATCTCTACTGAGGGGGTTGGGGTTGTTAAAGAACCCCCCGTATCGATCTATTAATTAAAGAAAGACGTGAGAGGTATCGAGGGGTAACTAAGGAAGTAGATAGGGACAACTTGATGACCGAGTGGCAGGAGAAGTGGGACAAAGGAACATATGGACGAGGAACCCACCAACTGATACCAGATATCCAGAGATGGGTTGAATGGTCTAGGGGAGAAGTCGACTATTTCCTGACATTGGTGTTGTCGGGCCATGGCTGCTTGAGAAATAGAAGGAATATGACCGCAGGTGATCAGATTCAAGCGAATGTACATATTGTCAACAAAAAGTAAATTCAGCACACATCTTATTCAAATGCCCTAGGTGGGAAGAAGCTAGGAGAACATATGCTCTAGAAACAGGAAATCGCTTCAGTATGACCAATATGGGTACAGGTTTGGTGGGATCGGAAAAATCATGGAAAGGCATCTACAGAACAGTAAGAATTATAATTGAAACCAAAGAGAAAGAAACTAGGACCTAATATTTAGGAGAGAGGAAAGATTGCAGATCCCCGTATTGAAATACTGCGAACGCGGTTTCCGGTACGAAGGGCTAGAATAGGTGGAGGGTTTTTTAGCGTCTCACACTACTCTTCACAGCTATCTTGTGGGTGTCTTATGTAGGGTTGTTCCCATTCCCCGCAAAAAAAGTAGTTACTCTGAGGTAAACTGTTTAACCATGTCCGTGATATTCCAAAGTAAGAATTAAAGTTTGGGTTAGTCGGTTCCTAATAGTCCTAACCTAAAATGTTTTGATAGTTTTCGAATGAATTGTGGCAATAGCTTGACAAAAAAATCAAATATATTAAAAACACCTGGACAAACACTTTCAGTGGTAACACCGACTTCGACCTAGAGCTAACGATAGCTGAGTGCTAATTAACAGAGATAAGAATATAACTGATAACCCCGTACTTAGTGAACAATTATAACTATGTGGCTACATATTACCCACATATATGAAATGAGTACCTATTTTAGTCCGGAAAGCTGGTATCTAAAATCATCATCATCATCATAAAGTCCAACCCACAGCTGTCCACTCCTGGATATAGATTTCTCTCATCTGTTTCCATGTCTCCTTGTCTTGTGCTATATTTAGCCAATTTTTGCCTGCCACCTTCCTGATGTCGTCTACTCATCGGGTGTCCTATACTACGCTTAGACTGTCACTATATAGGCCTATCTGTCATCATCCATATGAGCCACCTCTTATATTATATCGGTAACTTTAGGTTGTGCTCTGACATTTTCCTTTCTAATCCTGTCACGAAGTAACATGCATCTTTGTGTTGTTAAAAACTTGTTTGCAAATGTTTTTGTTAGGCTAATTGTTTCTAATCCATAATATGTTTGCACTGGCAGTACATATGTATTGTATACTATTCGTTTCACATCGAAAATGTGGTTACATATTCAGCCAGACAGCATTTGGCCCAACGGATATTGATCAGAAGACTCACCTTACATTAACACAGTAAAGGATTATCGACCTTAAAAATAGTGGTCAAATATTTAGCCAGAGAGCATATTTTCTGCGTATTGTGTGTATACAGGGTGTTTCAGAATAAGATGCTGATCCTTAACGTTGTGAATCCTTAGGTGATTTTAAGAAGAAAAGTTCAAATTAACATATATCCTTAACCTATCAACTTTCGAACTACAGGGCGTTAAAGTTTTAAGAAAAAAATCGTTTTTCTATCATAATTTTAACAAGTTTCTAGCTATTTTTATGAATTTTTCACACATGCCCTCTAAGCATCAATAACCTTTTTTGGTGTAGAAAAGTTTTAAAAAATTTTAACCAGTGGCGTCCTGAAAGGGTTTGGACTAGACATTTTAGAAAAATATTATGTACGCCACTGCTTTTTTTCAAGATAAAAATTATTTTTAAAATACTCATTCATTTTAGGCCACATTTAGTAGCTTGCCTTTTTATCCTCCGACAAACAGTTTCCGACAAAAAAAATAAAAAGCATTAAATGCACATTCGCTATGTGCCTATGGTTTCTGACTAGTAGGCTATGAACTTTCTTAAGGAAACAATGACAATAACGAAATATTTAATAATAGTTTGACAGCTATTTATTTATGTACACGGCTTTCTACTTAACTTAAATTTTAAAAACGTAATACTTTTTAAACGTATAAGTATCATGGTAAATTTTACAAATGTCGAGTTCGCGGATATGCATTACCTGTACGGGCTTGCTGACGGCAATGCATTCGAAGCCAGACGATTATACCAAGAGCGTTATCCAAATAGAATAGTTCCGGATGCACGAACGATTTCAGACACCTACAGAAAGTTATGTGAAACGGGATCTTTTGAAACAAAACACTACTTAAAAGGGGCACACCAAACTACACGAACACCGGAAACCGAAGAAGCTGTTTTAAATTTAGTGGAACAAAACCCTAATATAAGTACCAGAAAAATTGGGAATATTTTAAATATTATTCATGTCCTAGTCTGGAGAATTCTTCAAAGTTATTTGTTATATCCGTACCATATTCAACGGGTCCAGGCCCTACTTCCTAGGGATTTTCCATTACTATTCAATTTCTGCCAATGGTTTATTCAAATGGTTACTGAAAATCAACAATTTGATGCCAAAATTTTGTTCACGGACGAAGCTAATTTTTCCACGAACGCCATACAAAATTTTCATAACAATCACTTCTGGGCAGAAGAAAACCCACATACTATTACGGAATCCCACCACCAAGAGCAGTTTTCTGTAAATGTTTGGGCTGGAATTATTGGTGATTATTTAATTGGGCCTTATTTTTTACCAGCCCGATTGAACGGAACCAATTATCGCCAATTTCTTGAACACACTTTACCAAATTTACTAGACGACGTCCCTATTTTTACCCGACATCGTATGTGATTTATGCACGATGGTGCATATGCCCATTTCAGTCTCTTAGCACGAGAGTTTTTAAATCAACATTATGGTAATCGATGGATAGGGCGCAGAGGAACACAATCGTGGCCACCTAGATCCCCTGATCTAAACAGTCTAGATTTTTTCCTGTGGGGACATCTGGTTTACAGCATCCCAATAAATACCGAAGAGGACTTGAGAAACCGCATAATAGTTTGTTTCGACACTATCAGGAATACTCCAGGAAATTTTCAAAGGGTACGAGACTCAATGAGGAGAAGAGCTGAAGCATGCATTCTTGCAGGTGGTGGCCACTTTCAACAGCTAATCTAAATTATTTTCGTTTTTGTTCACACGTTATTTAATATTAGTTGTTTTAATTTAATTTTTAAAAATAAACCATAGGCACCTAGCGAATGTGCATTTAATGCTTTTTATTTTTTTTGTCGGACGATAAAAAGGCAAGCTACTAAATGTGGCCTAAAATGAATGAGTATTTTAAAAATAATTTTTATCTTGAGAAAAAGCAGTGGCATACATAATATTTTTCCAAAATGTCTAGTCCAAACCCTTTCAGGACGCCACTGGTTAAAATTTTTTAAAAATTTTCTGCACCAAAAAAAGGCTATTGATGCTTGGAGGGCATGTGTGAATAATTCATAGGCTAGAAAGTTGTTAAAGTTGATAGAAAAACGATTTTTTCCTTAAAACTTTAACGCCCGGTAGTTCGAAAGTTGATAGGTTAAGGATATATGTTAATTTGAACTTTTCTTCTTAAAATCACCTCAGGATTCACAACGTTAAGGATCAGCATCTTATTCTGAAGCACCCTGTATAAAATTTTCTTGAGCTTTAAAAGGTTAATGGTTATTTGTATGTCATTCCTAATTACAAATATTAAACTGGACAAAAATATCTATGAAGAAAAAGTAATAAACCGTTAGTATAATATTAGTCCGGTTTATGCAACAAAAAACAACTTCAATTGTACCCAAAATATGTCAAATATGCGGCCCATAGATGTCCCATCTCCTCTACTTTTTGAAATTGGCATTGTAAACCTAGGCTATTGAAAATTAAAAAGTTCAAAATCATATCTTAGACTTCTTCAATCGGTTAAAATTTCAATTTCGCTTCTCGAAAGAATTATTTACCCCGAACCAATCCGAATAATATAAATTCAAAGCTACGCTTCAACTTTACTTTTACTGCTGTAAATTGGTTCTTTTAACTTTGCGAAATTTACACTTTACGAGCCTAACTTTACGGCGACACAAAATGGATCAAAGCGAGTAAGTTTTATTTGATTTTTTAAATTGGTTGATCCGGTATACTGGCGATTACAACGAAGTTAATGTCGCAACTTTTTGCTTCCGTTCGGATTAAGGCTGACGCAAAAAGGGGAAATTTGTTTTCAGGTTGTTTAGACAATGATCCATCATGAATAATAGATCGAGTGCGAATAGGATCTAGTAGTGGTCTGTATTATAATAGGGGTATAACAATAGATAAAGAGTGAGCGATACTGAAGTGTGATGATTGATATATGTATGTATTTTGAATTGTTGGACTCCAATTATACAATATTTCGACTGATTGTCGTAGTCAGTTGTCTTCAGGTAAATACTTTAAAAGTTATTTGTCTTGAAATATATTTATGTATTATACTATACGTTATTTAACAAAAAAAGCTGTACATACCATGTATACCATTCGTGGCTTTAGCGGAATGATATGATTAGCTCAAAAATTTACAATTATGGATCAGGAAGGCTATGACAGCTCATTTAGCGTCACCTGAGACAATTCTACCGACGCGACGGAGACGGCGATACCGCGTCTTCAACATTAAATGGGGGAAATAGTTAGTGGGAAAGGCTCACAAACGGCTTTCAAAGTATAGCAGCATTGTTTTTTTCTACATTGGAAGTGGTGGCTTTGCTAACATTGTTCACCCCATAAAGGATACCTGGCCAGCATTGGAGTAAATTCTCATAGATGGCGTCGTGGTCTGTCAGACCAAGAGTTATCCATTTATCTGGACTTGTCTGTGTTTAATGTAAAATGAGCAAATCATACCAATCCGCTAAAGTCACGAATATTATTTTGGTTCTTATTGTGTTTGGTTGACATAATTTTTTTCTTAGATCTATCTAAGTTAGCAATGTGACCCGCTGAGGTCGACGAGCGGCTGTATCTCGATAACTATTTGTCCTACACTTTACACATTACAAAAGTGATCCCTGGAAGTATATATATTACATAGTGGTAAGAAGCTTATCACAAACGATTTCGAAACTTACTTCGAAAAAATATGTAATAGGTTTATCCCTAGAGTTGTACTATATACTAAACTTTTTCTTCGACTTCATATTTACTTCTATGTTAAATTATCGACATATGCTAATAAAACATTTTCTGAGTCGGTACTCACATGATTATCAGGACCTACACCAGTCAATACATTTTTGATACACTTTTTCATACCGCTAACTAGATTTTTCTAGTAATAAGTTATTTGCTGCGGAAGCAGCTTGCAATGTAATTGCCCGTGGCGTTTCCTCAACCTGAATATCGTAGTCACTCATATACCAAAAAATAAAATCCAAATGGAAAATGTTGACGTTTCAAATTTCCTAACATTTACATTGCCAATTTTACAGTCAACTTTGCATAAAATCTATTGAATACGTTGACGGTTTTGGCATATAACGGGTAATGTGATTTGTGGAACTGTTACGTAACATACAGGGAGGACGTAAAGTAAGGAATAAATTCATTATCTCGCAAACTACATTTTTTTTTAAAAATCGCTCGTAACGTAACAGTCATTAAGTTACAGTAGACCTTATCAATTCTTCTTTGTTAAATTTGTTTCACTAATCCGCTATTACATGAATGAATAAATCTATAAAATAATTTATATAATTACTATACTGACCATTTGGAAAATCCCACTATTACTATTATATCCCCTACACCCTACAACATCTTTATACCTGTAAAGTACGTTTCACGAAATTTGGATACGACTTAATGTTTTCCTGGGTCGGTGCCATTGTGTCGACAAGAGCTTGGCAATAAACAAGTGAAGTATGAAGGGACGGACTAAGGAAAACAAGTAATGATATGATTATATTAATGTAATCAAATGAAATAACATTTTTTTTAAATATTACTATTTACATTTATAATGTCATTCTATAGATAGTTCTGTTTCGCTATCGCTATCCTCATCAAAATTAATTATAATTGGATTAATAATACGATCCAGACTAATATACGAATTTTCTACAGTTATTACGTGACGGACTGAATTTTTCTAACTACCTGGGGGAATATCATTAAAGCAGTTTCGTATTAATTCTACACTAGAACTTAAAGTCGGAGAAATATTTTCAGATGATTTTAACTGGTGTCACATATGCTCTATGGGGTTAAAAATGCAATCATAGGGTGGGAGCCGTAGCACTGTATGTTCAATTTCTTCTGCCAATGTGTCACAATATTACAATCCGGTCCTTTCCACATAATAATAACAAACGGTCATAAATAATGGGATCGCCCCAGGTACTTTTACTGTAGTCCATTTTTCGTGGAACAATCTTTAATAATATTTTAAGATTGTACACTTTGTTAGATATAGAAAAATATTCATTCATTCTCAATCTGAAGAAGCTACAGTGATAGCGAAACATGTCATTTTTAAGAATATAGTGGAGAAGAAATATAACGTAGTTTTATTGTTCCTCATAATATTATCTTATCAAAATCAAAAATTATAATTTCTCTTAAAATTAATAGTGATGGTAAGTTACGTGGAACTGTTTTGGGCTCGCCAATTAACACACTAGAAATGATTTATTTGACATTTAACAAATTATTTGACGAATAACAGTAACACAATAACAATAAAACTGAATATTAGCTGTAATTAATTATTAGCTATTTTGAATTATGATATTGTGCTTTTGTTGTTAAAAACATTGTAAACAATTTTAAATTACAAAATTTTTGCAATTTGGCAATTCATAAGGGAAATACGAACTTTATGTATGGGGTCTTATAAAAATGAAGATATACAGGGTGTTATGGAAACGACGTATTATATTTAAATGGGTGACTCCTAGGGTGTCCTAGAGAAGCGCTATATATATTTTTTTAAATCCAACGTTTAAAAAGTGGGGTAATTCACCCCTAAACCTACAGGTGACTCCGCGGCACCATATGATATTATCCGGCGAAGCTGTCTGACAATCACATGTTCCTGCAATGTTGCCAAACTTTGTAAAACTGTAGAACTTTTAGTTTGTTATAAAATTAATTATTTAGCTTACCTTAGGATACAAGGACAGTAAATCGTGGATACTGTATGCTCATCACATGATGATGACACTTTATGCTCTATACGTGCCCTGGTAATAGTGTAGGACTGCCTAATAGCTATTAAGATGTAAACTCAGAGTCACAGTCTACTCCTGGCTTACTTACACCCACTAAAACTGCTTTGTCCTCTTCTTCCCAATCTCGGGACATGACCGGCATATCTAAACTAACTAAATCACTTAAAGAAACAGACAGACACACACAAAACCACTATCGTACGTTAGAATAAACGCACATAGGACGTCCAAATTTCAGTGACAATCCGTAAACTATGCTTGCAGAAGCCACATGTCCCTTATCCGACCTAAAGGAACATTTTCTAAAAGTTCTGGCAGGTCGTTTTGCAGGATATGTGGTCCTATTAGGTGATTATCAATAATACCTGCCGATATGTTCAAGAAAAACCTTATCTGGCTATTGGTCTCGCTAATTAAATATTCCATCTCGGGTAAAGCCAACCTCATCTGTGAACTATCCTTCGTAATTAGTCAGGGACTTCGACTTGACTGTATGTACTGTTGTAACCTTCTTGTAAAGTAAAGGAAGTCTTGTAGTTTCAACTTTTTAACTTTTGTAGTACAGCGGCTAACGTGTTTGGGTTTCTCTCTCCTCTATTACTCGGTGATTAAATATATTCCATCTCGGGTAAAGCCAAGCTCCATGTATAGGGCATTTTCCTGTGCTGCTCCATAGCACAAGACCATGTCTGTTAGTTCGATTGAAGTTCTTGGCATTTTGAGTTAGAATAGCAAATTTATAATATTAGAAAATAATTTATATCTCTCTGTCGCACGCACATCTCGGAAAATACCAGAACTATTGCGCTGTTGCCAGTTTCGAAACTGGAACGTCGAAATTTTTCGCGCTAAAACATTAAATTGAAAATTCGATTAAAAAAGATGAATTTTGTCCTAAAGCATGAATGAAAATTATAGGGATAAGTAATATTCAAAAGCAAATGACATAATTTATGAATATAATCTTATAAAACAGCATCTTATAAAAAAGACGCCAGCAGGTGGCAACATTGTAGTGTTGTTGTGTAGGTGATGCCATACAGAAAAAAAGAAGAAGAACGAAAATGTCAAATCAAACTGAGTAAATCAAACGGCCCGAACGGGTTTGTTTGTTTACTAATTATTTAGAGAAAATTGAGTTCAAAGTTTTGTTTGGCACGGTCATCAGTACATATTACCTTCATCAACTTGTATATCTGTTATTTACCATTAGAACAATATTGAAAGTAATTGTAAAAATGTTATGTTCATAAATCCTTCACCCCTGCAAAAAACTTAGATGGGAGCGTTTTCTAACCAGCAAAAGTGTTGTGTGTGCGTTAATTAATGTGCATTTATGTGTTGTTTTAAATAATACCGAAAAGGTAAGCTTAAATAAAAAAATGTTTTCCCAGCGAACAACTGAACGTAAAAGTTTAGAAATGTACCTTGAAAAATAAACATCTTCTGTCAACCGGTTATTGACGTTCTAAAGAGTTTAACCGACAACATTGCTCAAATTTCAGTGACGTTTTTGGCTATAACCTATCTCAATATTGCTTTGTTTACATATGGCTAAAGTTTGTTTACGTTTGGTCAGTAGTAACAGGTATGTATATTTGGTTTTATATAAGGTGTTATAATTTGGTTATTAATTGAAAGTTTTGGTTATTTTTTTTCAATTTCTTTTCATCTCAGGAATTGCCGGTTTAAATATAATACGTCATTTCCACTACACCCTGTATTTCAGGAAATGTTTGACACGAAGGTACTTCGTTGTGCTCGGGTAAGGATTAGTGTTGATATACAGGACGTTATCGAAATGACTTATTATATTTAAACCCGCAAATTGTGAGATGAAAATGATAAATTTATAAAAATAACCATAATTACGTTTTGAATTAATAAGCGAGCAATATCTCCTTATGTCATCTGCATGGAACGACGTGGGAGGCACTAACGAATGATGTAAACAATCAATGTGCCTGTCAACAGATGTCATTGACCTTTTAAGTGAAACTCTTTAGAAAAAGGCTTTATGTGGACAACGTGACAAACACCCTAACAAGCACTATAAATTCCACCACAGTATAATGTACGTATGAAGTGAAATATGTACCGGGTGTTCCACTAAGAATGGCTCTAGGCCGTATCTCTGACAGTGTTAGTCGTATGGCTTGCGGAAAAGTTTTTTAATATGAAAAGTGATCATAAGAAATTGCTGGAAATTATTTTCAAGTTTCTCAGTCGAGCGCTAGAGGGCGCAACCGTAACGGTAAATCCGTAAAGCTTAGTTTTTTCAAAAGTTGCCGCGTTAAGGTATATTGAAAATAGCATTTTAAAATAAAGTGGTGGGGGTAGGTTGAACATTATTTGAAATAAATGCCTACAACTCCGGGTTGGCTCAACAGAATTTAGTGAACTTTGTTTTGTTAAAAAGAGGTTCCATTACTCTATACTTTACTGTATAAACTATGACAATATGACTTTTAAAGTAGGCGCTAGAGGGAGCTATTTTACAACTTAACAAACATTGCGCAATTTTTCAAAAATTTTAAATACAACAGTATATTTAATTTTACTTCATCACAAAGATTAATAAAAGCCTAAAAAACTGGCGAACACCACAACTTGATATCTTTTTTCAAACCGGAGATATTAACAAGAACAAAAATAAACACGGAAAAATATGATTATATTTAAGTTTCAACGGTACAGGTTTTTCAAAAGTCAAATAGGCCTTTAATAGGGAATTACAAAAATAATAGTGCTCCTGGTCATGACAAAATAACAACAGGAACATTACAAATAATTTCAAAATATATTAAAAAAGCGTATGTAATTAATTTAATTTTTGGTAAAGTGACAATGTCCTACCCATTTTAAGGAAGCTGTTACTTCGAAAATTTTTAAAGCGCTATCTCAAATTGAGATTTCCAATGATTAGTTTACTTTTAAATATAGTGTGTTATGGAAATGAGTTTGAGGGGGGGGGGGGGGGGCGCATGATCTCCATGACCCCCTGGATCCGTGCTTGTAAACACTAACGCATAATGACATTTTACAACACTACCGTACACATAGGACAAAAGCACATTGGAGATAGGAAACAAATTATTTCGCAATAGAAATTCAGAAAATAATAAAAACGCTAATTTCTATTGGGCCTCGCATCAAATGTATTATTCCTTTTATCCTTTACTCTAGAATGAAATAATTATGTTGACAGCCTTCCGCTTCAATACAATCATGGGCGATTACTTTGAAGCACATTCGGAAATATAGCTGCAGCTAGCGCGTCCTAATGCATGAAAAAAAAGTACACATAAAAATAATATTACACAATTTATAAATATAATCTTAAAACAGCGAAAACACGCAAGTGGCAACGCTGTATTTTTAGATATTAGACTTTCCTTACATGCCATGCGGAAACAGTTAACGCCATAACGAAAAAGATGAAGAACGTCACGATCGTCGAAATATCGATCGACCGAGTAAAACAGAACAAATCTGGTCGAACAACAAACGAAAGAAAACGTTTAGTTATTTATTATTTATTATTATTAAACAAATGTCACAATCTCAACAACAGAAAATACTCTTAAAGTAAGTTAGGAGAAGCCAACGAACTAAATCGAACAACAAAGGGCTTTAAGCTTTCGATTTTTTATTTCAGACAGAACGGAAAAGATTTTAATTTAAATTGATTAAAAGAAAAGATAATTAGAAGTAACAAATTCTTTGACGTGTATAATTAAAATCATTTTTAAAAGGGTATTATTAACTTTAGTTAGGTTTATTTCGCTTTTAAGCTAAAACTGCGAGTTCGGGTCGTCGATTTTATGTAGGTGTAAAATATGGCCCACCTGATTTGAAACTTAACTTTAATTAAAATAATTATTAACTTGATTTAAATTCAAACATCCACGCGAAAACATAAATTGTAATGTTGTTAATTTGAAAAATAAAATATTAACTTTCCGAATTTCAGTTATTGGTTTCTTGTTCAAAATTGTCGAGAAAGAAGTTATAGAATTGGCTCTATATTAGCGACACCTGAAGGGGCAGAAATATGGACGAAAAATATAGTTCTGAGACTATAGTTATAGACGTGCGAATATGTTTTCGCCCAGTAAAAAATAAATAAAATATTGAGGTAACAATATACAGGGTGTTAATTAAATATGTTCAATAATTTTAAGAGACGATTCTTTGGGTGATTCTAAGACGAAAAGTTCATATTAACATGGGTCTGCAAATGCTTCGTTTTCAAGATACTGAGTGTTAAAAAAAATATTTTTTCCCTGCTTGTCTTAGGCATCACAACAGTAATCAAAGAGAGACTCTCTAGAATGTGAAGAAATATCAACACGTCCCAGACATCAGTAACAGCAGATTTTATCTTCCATAACTGGAATAAACTATTAATATGCAAAAAAAGAATAATAGCAGCAACAACAAATAAACACTAGATTTAACATTTGTAACAATAAAACTAACCAATTTTACTAAATTAATTGTTGGAAATGGCCCCCGTCGGCTTCAATATAATAGTCTAGCCGCCTCACCATTGAATTACGCACTCTCCCCAAAATATTCATGATAAATACGTCTTGCAGCATAAGAGCTTCCATGTGCCATTCCATAACAGAAATGAATATCTGCCATTTCACTATTAGTAAACTGAACCATATGGAACAAAAAATAATCACCAAAAATACTTTCTAAACACAACCTTATAAATAAGCTGACAACTGTCAAGTTAAATGCAGCAATTATTTGCCAAAGCAAACGTTGATTAAAAAAGAAAATGTCCATGCATCTCCAGGGACATGCATCAAAATGGTTTTTATTTTTTTTTTCTCGAAAACAAAGTAAGATACGAAAAAAATTCAAGAGACAAAAGTGTTGTATTTTTAGTCCGAGAAAAATATAAATAATATTCGTTAAGGTGCCGCCCGGGACGCCACTGGACTCAATAAATTTAATCTACTTAGGGCTAAATTAGCCCCTTAACCCTGTATACTATGTACCTAAAAATAAATAAAATATTATACTTTTATAATTATAAAATAAATTTACCAAAATAATGAATTAAACTTTGGTTGAAATTGATTTAAGGAAAACAAGGTGACGTAGAAACAAAACTTGTGACCGGCATCGCCCATGTTTTATGTCATATAGCCATGTGTAAAAAGTGGAAAACTCTTTTAAGCAACATCGCTGTCGCGTTTTTATCAGTTCGTTTATTCTCGTTAAATTTCTAAGCGATCTAGTTTCGTAAAAACTAAAAGTGTGTCCGATAAAAAAAGGTCTTGTGCTTTTACGTAGAATAAACATCCTTCGAGATTGCAAGAACTGACACTTGTATATTTTACTAATTATTTGCTAATAGGAAAACTAACTTTCCTTATTAGTTCAAGCAATCTAAATAAGACTTTTCGTATCAGACAATGTTGAAGAAAATAGGCTAACCAACCCGAGAATAGAGCTATTTTAGCATCTTGTACAATGCATCGCGAACTAAATTTTTCCTTTATATCTCTTTGTACTATGCCAAGAATAAATGTTGGGAAACTATAATTAAATAACTACATAAGGCACTATGTTAAGAAAGCAATTAAATTGGCTATAGGTTCGTTCCAACCACCCTAAAAATCGTACAATGTACGGTCACGCACATGCGTAGTAGTCGAAAGGCGTTCCAACCGACACAAAACGGTGTAGCTGGCGATCCCTTTGGTGTTCCAACCAAATTGTGATCGTTCGCAAACCAGTTCCTGAACGGTAAAAACGATACATGGCCAAGACCAGGAACCGCTTGTACTGACTTGCGCCCTAAGAATTTTAACCGTTGTTTTTGTATTCCTGGCATTCATGCAGTTCTTTTAGCCTTGTTTTGTAGGAGGTGTTTGCTTAATATTTTGATTGTTTAATTTATTCTTATTAAATTTGTATAATCCAGTTCCCAAACCTACAAGATATTCTTAACATTAAACGTTATTCTCTTTCATGATTATTAAATACAACAAAACGGAACGAAAAAAGATAATACTCAAGCTTGGACGAAGAAATCAAAACAACAAAGGTAGGGTTGTGATTTATGAATGTTATGATAATTAACTAATTACTAAACTTCTTTCCTAGAATCAGACAGGCAATCAGCTGAGATTTTTACACAGAATGGTCACAAAAACGTACCAACCTTGCCTCCCTTGTGCATCGGCAACAAACAGTGCAAAATTATCACCTGCGCACAAAATCGATTCCAACAGTTTCGTGACGGTTCTGTCGCCGAATTGTAAAACGGATATTTGGAAATTTTGAAAGATCGGTGCGTACGTACATCATACTATGATATAAGTGGAGTACGTAGCCCGAAACGTCCGTCCGTTTTGCGCTTAGTAATTGATAAGTAACTCTAACGTTCTCCTTATCTGCGCGTTTTTACGTGGGACGTTTTTTGATAACCCCCGTATAACCAATTTACCCCTTGATTTTATTTTTGAATTTAATTTAATCTGATAATTAGCTAGATGGCAATTTATAGAATATTAATTTTGTCCCCATTTTTGAATTCTATCCAGAGGTGAATTCCCCACCCAGGAATTATTTATTTGGAGCCAATCTAACTATTTGAATCATTTTAAATTTTGAAAAAAGTGTGATTGCTGGTCGACACTATCAGTTATGTCGCCAGTCTTGATAATTAATGAAAAAGTCATCGCAACCGAAGACGTTCCTACTTCATTAGTTTTACGGACGCAGTTCTTTACGATTACGATTTCGATTGTTTATTAGTCAGGGATGCCAGGCATTAATGCCATTGCCGACTTGACACGCACGTGTCAGTCGGTCTTGGGGGGTCCCACCACCTTTCCCCGCCAACTGGAAGCTGTCAGCGGTCCACCAGCGCAATTAAAGAGATGAGGGCAAATTTGTCATAAGAAAGAATGAATGATTTTAATTTAAAAGTATAGTTTGTTGAACGTAGGACGAGGCCTAACTGATGTTCAGACTATACTTTTGATTTATTGGCTCGGGCGCGTCCAATTAAATATAACAACAATGCAAGTTTGTTATATTGGACCACGGAGGGCTATTTTTATTTAATTTTATGTCCTTGTCTTTGAGGGTGAATTTAAGGGGGTTTGTCTTACGTCAGTCGAGTAACGCGAACCGAAGTACTAGTGTGATAATTATTTACATTTTATATTTACAATAAAAATTATCCTACACTAACATTCTGCGTTTCAAACCAACCTATCATTCCTCTGTCACGTACTCCCATTTAAAATTTAATTATTTACAGTATTTACAATGTAAAATAAACCTAAGCTAGCATCTTGTTTCTCAACTAAAGAGAGTCTAACTACCCTAATAATTTTCGAAAGAAAAATTATGACTCGCGGCAGTGACTACTAATACTAGCCTTAAGATATTTTATTTCACACTTACTCACTATTCCGGACTCAGAATGTCTTCGTTCCTTTTGTCACAATCGGGTTTGTTCTTGGAAAACTTATTTATACTCGCGCCAGCGACGAGTGTTTGAAGGGATTCCAGCGTTTTTTATACTCACACGGAAACTACGAGTGTTTAATAAATAGTCCAGTATTTTTATACTCGCCGGAAACACGAGAGTGTTTAATGACGTTCCAGTATTTTTAAACTCGCCGGAAAACACGAGTTTTAATGACAGTCCAGTATTTTTTTTTTTTACTCGCCGGAAACACGAGTGTTTCAAATAAAAATTTTCTCAGGGAAAATCCGCGGCTAAAAACACTCTAACACCTGTAGTGTTGCGGCTCCCGTTTTGAAAAAAAATAAGATCGCGTTTGAGTGAGGTCCTGAGACCGCGGCGTCCGGCCACGATAAAAACCCAGAACCCACTAAAAAAAACTGCCTCCTGCAGAAATTTCTTTAGTCGTCCCCTTCAACGTTACATTACGTCATCCTGGCCGAGTTATCTACCGGTAAAGCCCGTAAATTCGTTGCGGTTCTCATTTCTGCTGACATGCATATTGAAAGATTACGTCAACCTTCGATCCAATATTCGTTAAATTATTTAAAATAATTAGACGAAAAAAAATTCATTAATTTTCTGGAATTGGAAAAAAGGTATTTTTACAACACCCCCCCACCTAGGCGGAAAAGTAATGCCCAACGGGTTTTTACTTTTGCAAGATTTCCTTCAAGTGGGTAACGAAGGGCGGGTTATATCCTCAATCCAAAAGAAAATAAATTTTCCATCTCCTCTTACTTCAATCTTGTTAACTAATACTATCCTCTTAATAAACCTAACGCTATTAACTAAAATTAATTACGTTGATTTTTTCAGTATGAGAATTTTTTTTTAATTTAATTATTGGTATACAGGGGCGGCGATCTTTTAGGGGTACGCAGATTACTCTTTCTGCTCAAGCCTGCAGTCGTGACAAGGGGCCTCTGCATTAGTGACTTTTGTTCCCCACCAGGGATGCCATGTCGCCGAATTGTATAAAACGGATATTTGGAAATTTTGAAAGATCGGTGCGTACGTACATCATACTATGATATAAGTGGAGTACGTAGCCCGAAACGTCCGTCCGTTTTGCGCTTAGTAATTGATAAGTAACTCTAACGTTCTCCTTATCTGCGCGTTTTTACGTGGGACGTTTTTTGATAACCCCCGTATAACCAATTTACCCCTTGATTTTATTTTTGAATTTAATTTAATCTGATAATTAGCTAGATGGCAATTTATAGAATATTAATTTTGTCCCCATTTTTGAATTCTATCCAGAGGTGAATTCCCCACCCAGGAATTATTTATTTGGAGCCAATCTAACTATTTGAATCATTTTAAATTTTGAAAAAAGTGTGATTGCTGGTCGACACTATCAGTTATGTCGCCAGTCTTGATAATTAATGAAAAAGTCATCGCAACCGAAGACGTTCCTACTTCATTAGTTTTACGGACGCAGTTCTTTACGATTACGATTTCGATTGTTTATTAGTCAGGGATGCCAGGCATTAATGCCATTGCCGACTTGACACGCACGTGTCAGTCGGTCTTGGGGGGTCCCACCACCTTTCCCCGCCAACTGGAAGCTGTCAGCGGTCCACCAGCGCAATTAAAGAGATGAGGGCAAATTTGTCATAAGAAAGAATGAATGATTTTAATTTAAAAGTATAGTTTGTTGAACGTAGGACGAGGCCTAACTGATGTTCAGACTATACTTTTGATTTATTGGCTCGGGCGCGTCCAATTAAATATAACAACAATGCAAGTTTGTTATATTGGAACACGGAGGGCTATTTTTATTTAATTTTATGTCCTTGTCTTTGAGGGTGAATTTAAGGGGGTTTGTCTTACGTCAGTCGAGTAACGCGAACCGAAGTACTAGTGTGATAATTATTTACATTTTATATTTACAATAAAAATTATCCTACACTAACATTCTGCGTTTCAAACCAACCTATCATTCCTCTGTCACGTACTCCCATTTAAAATTTAATTATTTACAGTATTTACAATGTAAAATAAACCTAAGCTAGCATCTTGTTTCTCAACTAAAGAGAGTCTAACTACCCTAATAATTTTCGAAAGAAAAATTATGACTCGCGGCAGTGACTACTAATACTAGCCTTAAGATATTTTATTTCACACTTACTCACTATTCCGGACTCAGAATGTCTTCGTTCCTTTTGTCACAATCGGGTTTGTTCTTGGAAAACTTATTTATACTCGCGCCAGCGACGAGTGTTTGAAGGGATTCCAGCGTTTTTTATACTCACACGGAAACTACGAGTGTTTAATAAATAGTCCAGTATTTTTATACTCGCCGGAAACACGAGAGTGTTTAATGACGTTCCAGTATTTTTAAACTCGCCGGAAAACACGAGTTTTAATGACAGTCCAGTATTTTTTTTTTTACTCGCCGGAAACACGAGTGTTTCAAATAAAAATTTTCTCAGGGAAAATCCGCGGCTAAAAACACTCTAACACCTGTAGTGTTGCGGCTCCCGTTTTGAAAAAAAATAAGATCGCGTTTGAGTGAGGTCCTGAGACCGCGGCGTCCGGCCACGATAAAAACCCAGAACCCACTAAAAAAAACTGCCTCCTGCAGAAATTTCTTTAGTCGTCCCCTTCAACGTTACATTACGTCATCCTGGCCGAGTTATCTACCGGTAAAGCCCGTAAATTCGTTGCGGTTCTCATTTCTGCTGACATGCATATTGAAAGATTACGTCAACCTTCGATCCAATATTCGTTAAATTATTTAAAATAATTAGACGAAAAAAAATTCATTAATTTTCTGGAATTGGAAAAAAGGTATTTTTACAACAGTTCTAGAACGATACAAAAATAGGGTGTTGGAACAAACCTTATAGTAGTATAACGAATATATTAAATTATTTATTATAGCGTGTATACACTGTAAGTACATCCTAATTTCTGGGAGCATACAGAGGAGGTAAAAATAAAACTAATTTAAAAAAAAAAAATTCCTAGTGCCCCTCAACGGAGATATAGCGCTCCAAAGGGGTCCCAACAATTTACTTTTTTGGCCCTAATTTTTCGACCGAAATGTATAATTTAAAGAAATTTGAATATTTTATAGAGGCCATAGTCAATAAACCATACTACAGTAAATGTCAGTAAATTCATGCGCACTAAACCGTTCTCGATTAGCTGGCGCATTGCCAACAGTTAGAATAGCAGTCGAAATCCCTAAAATACCCCCAGAATTGGAGATGGGCAAACATGTTCCTTTTGATTACCAGTTAAAGCAGTTACTGCTACTTACAAAAAACAGGTCAAAAAATTTGCGACAAATTAGCAGTATATGCTTAATAAAGAATGTGAACTCTTAAATTAAGTACCAATTAGTTTAAATAGCCATTAGCTGTTCATAGCTGCTTCGACCAAAATAAACAGTTAAAAATATCAGAATACTACCCAGACTTGCACCGACGATGGCAATTAAAAAAGCGCTTGTCCCATTTCTGTCCATGCGAGACAGTTGATCGAGAATTTTAATTGCCAGAAGAATAGAATTGCCGACTGTAGTACGGATTCCATTTTCACATTGCGCCGGCAATGCGAGCAGTATTGGGCCAGCTGATCGGGAACGGTTTATTGCGCATGGTTACGTGCAATTATAATTGCCATTGCAGGCGCAAGAGACAAAAATTGCCGACTCTAATACCACTTTAACCAACTAACCAATGAGGAACGTATGAAAAACTGTCTTACCTACAATGTGGTATTATCGTTAGAAAGTTCCGTATCATTTTGGTCTAGGGCTCATTGGCGTATCAACTTTGGTAAGAATGGGGGAAGCAAAATGTACTTATCTAAATGACTGTAACTTCTATACGACTTATTAAATTTTAGTAAACCTTAGCTTGTTTAGAAAAGAAATGTAAGTACCTTTAATTTGCCTGTCCAGTGGTGCCAGATAGTCCCTAATAAAGATACTATAGGGCGAAATTTACAATAATAACGGTTTTTTTCATTTTATTCTGAAAAATTAAATTATACGGTATAATTGTGGTCATAATCGGAAAGTAGATTAAATTTAAAAGAAAAAACGTGAAAACTGCAGTTCTATATCTACTTTTGTTGCAGAGTTATTGCCAAAAGAATAGAAAAGATAAACTTTTATTTTATATACTCAAACTAGATTGCGCTTCAGTAATTTAAAACTACTACATAAAAACGCTCCAGCTCGTTTGTTCTCGTTAAGTTTCTAAGCAATTTAGTTTCCTTAAATAAAAGTTTTATCCGATAAACAAAAAAACTCTAGTGCTTTTACGCACGACACTAATACTTCGCCGATTAGCAGTATAATTCTAGTTTTTTTCCTCTAGTACAATGATGATAATATCACCACTTGACTTATTTAATACAAATATAGATGAGACAAGTATTTTGTTGTACTAAAAGTTTTCAGAGCAAGGCAATCAACTCAATGATTCTCGAAAATAATACTCAAAATATGTTTAACTGTTTTGAATTTATAGTAATTATTAATTCCATAGACAACATCAAAAAAATATAATAAGGTATATAACCTATATACTCGTATATGTATACAGGGTGTCCGCTAATTAATGGTGCATGAAAAAACCTGTGGATTCCTTACGTAAAAATATTAGGATTTAATTATACTTGCCTATATACAAAAGTTAATGTTAACTGAGATACAGGGTGTTAAAGTTAAAACTTAATTTTTTTTCTCGAATAACTTTGAGAGAAACTAAAGTCTTTTTACAAAATTTCACAATTATGTTTTTTTTAGGATGAGAAATTGATTTCTGTTGGTTTCTTTCGAAACGATTTTTTCTAGGGTCAAACTTATTTTAATTAAAGTAAGTTAAAGAACAATCCAATTGTTGTATTTATTATTCCCTATTACTATTACTAGAATATTAATTATCATGTAAAAGTTAGTTGGTAGGAAGCAACAAAATATTATTTTCTTCCCTAACGCACTAAACAATTTACATAAATGCAAATATCTCCGAACCGGTAACTCTGAACTTTACAGTAGTAGTACACCTTTTTTACGTAATAAATATAACAAAAGTATTATTTTCATTCAAAATTTAAATACACTGAGGCACAAAAAAGTTATGACCTAATAAATGTTCAAATAATGCATAATACATATACATTAAAATTTCATAAAAAAATCAAATTCTAGTCCTAAAGAAACCATAATTGCTAAATTTTGTAGGAAAACGTTAGTTTCTCGCAAAGTTATTAGAGGCAAACAAAAATGCAGTTTTAACTTTAACGCTCTAAATCCTAATATTTTTACGTAAGGAGTGTGTAGTTTTTCCATGTACTATTAATTACCGGACACCCTGTATATAAATATAAGATTCCCCATTATTGTGACTCACTTCTTTTTATACGTTAATTTTATTTTTAATCGGTCTACGTGTTGTCGAGATCAAAACAGATAACGTCTCCTGATGATTGTGTTAATAAATCACTAACGGATAAATATAATTGATATCGATGGCATTGGCGATTGGAAAAAACCTATTTACTTCTTGAGAAATAAGAAAAATAGTTTCCTCCAGATTCTAGGGCAGGGCTGAGTAGTTTACGACGTCCTGATACATCTATTGTACGGTATATCTCATAAAATAGATGCATGTAAATTTCAAAAAAATTAAATTTGACATATCTATAAAAACTGGATTTAATTTATTTTTTAAACTAAACCTATCTAATTGGTTTATCTGGATTAAACACTGGCCCGAAATTATCGCCATGCCACTCCAGTAACAAAATATTAACATTTCTTTTTCTTGAAGTAGTCCATCTCAAAGTGGAGTGAAGTTATAAGGAGGTAAAGAAACTCACAGTCTGCTCCACTAGTTTAATAGCAATAAATAAAACTAAAAACTATACATGTTTCGAAGGCTTGCATGTTTGTGACAAGGGTATCACCCTTAACTTACTTGAGATCGTTGAAATACACAAGGCTTTAAAGGACCCAGATTTGAATTGTATTAATGACCAAATTAATTTCTCTTGTTTAAATTTCTTTAATTCCTTAAATTTCTTGACCAAATGATTACTTAACTTTTATAATTTTGTTTTTCCTATTTTTCACTTAACCTATTTTGCTAACGTCATATTACAACAGGTTTTTTCACCCCCCCTTCATAAAAATTTTACCTGTCGTCACTTTTCATATAAAACAGCTCCAGTTCGTATCGCCACCTAACGGTTGAGGGACAAACTTTCCTCTCAACTGTTCTTTTTATTTTTATCTAAATACCTATATTTTTATATTTATATTTTGATTTTTATACTTACGACATAAAATATGACACTCTATAGCAGCACGTTCGAGGTTTTGCTTATTCATTTGTTATAATTTTTGTGATCGGTTGCAAGTCCAATATTACCCTTCCTTATTACTAACATTTAATTTTTTCCCTCTCTGTTACATTTTTGGTACTCTTACCTGAATCTGTTAGCCTGTGACATTGGTTTTCTTTATCTGACTATTTAAACTGATAAGAATTGTTTAAAAAATTTTTCTTTCATCTTAGAACCTCGTGTAGCGATGAACATAGTTTTCAAAATGAACGAGTTCTAGATTAAATTTAAAATTAAAAACCTTTTAAAGGATTTTTATTAAAAATATTTTTATATTTTTTTATTATGCATTCGCTTCCTAAGAATGAAAGAAACCTTTAGTTTGTTACCTTTTTATTTTCTATACTTTAAAAATTTTTTACATAATCAAAAAGTTTTTCTTTTCCTGCTTGCTAGGTAAGAATGAGTTTCATATTTTTACTCTCCTATAATTATACTACTCCATTGAGTCAATTCCTTTTCTTTCCATCATTTTTGCTTAAACTTAACTTATTCAAACTTCTTTTTTCTTATTTACAGTTTCATCAATGTCATAGGTATCCTTTGATGTTTTACGTTTCACTGAAGATGAAGGCTTAAGCCTTCGAAACATGTATGGTTTTTAGTTTTATTTATTGCTATTAAACTAGTGGAGCAGACTGTGAGTTTCTTTACCTCCTTATTAACATTTCTGTTAAATACGTTATATTGTCGAAAAAACGTTTAGTAAACAATTAATGCGATATTTTTTCACTTTTGGCTTCTGCAAAATTAGATATAAAAATCATTTCAATAAATAAAGTATATAATACATAGTGTTAGGCAATTATCTATTCATCTTATTAATTTACTTAACATTGAAAATTCGAAAATAATAAAAGTTATTCGATAAAAATATTATCGGGCATTATTATCAACTTGACACCATTGTGGCATTCTTAAAATTAGCTTCCTTTCTTAGATTGAACATGTGTGGGTCCGTATAAAGAGGCAAGTCCTTTCGAAAGTCAATCAACCGTAAATTCTTCTACAATTAGTGGCTACGCTGTATCAAATATGGCAGAATATTGACTATGATTTACTCAGTGGCATGGAGATACTTTTAGGCCAGTGTCTACTCCAGATATATCTCTAATTGGTTTAGTTAAAAATACATTAAATTCTATTTTTATGTAAGTTATGTCAAATTTAATTTTTTATGAAATTTGCGCATCTAGATTTTAGGCGCTACTACCCCATACAATTAGATGTATCAGGACGTAAACAACTCTGCCATAAACTCTAGAATCTGTTTTCTACCAATTTAGTAAAACTACAGGGTGTTATGGAAATGACTTATTATATTTAAATGGGTGACTCCTTGGGTGTCCTAGAGAAAGTCTACATACTTTTTTTTTTAAATCGAATATCTAAATACTACGGTAAAAACCCTTTTTACCCACATACTGTCGCCCCGTTTCATCTGGATTCACTTAGCAACAATGTGGGTCACTAGAGTATACTAACAGTGTTGTCAGATCACACCGCGTGTCTCGCCGTAGCTTGAATACCCGCCGCGCGTTGCTTCATACTTCAGTATGTTTCGAGATTCGGGAGTGGAACGACGTTGGTTCTACGACGTCGAGGGTTCCACGTGCTTGACGTATACCAATTTTAAACGTTCTGTTAGTTGTATTGCCCGATTTTTTTTTGTTGTGAAAAACAGACTTTTTGTGTTTTATTTTTTTATGGAATTTAATTATAAAACAGATTATTTTAAAGATCGAAGGTAAGAGAGTATGTACCTTAAAATTGTAGTTTTTTTGTTCCTAGAAAGTTTGAAAAAGAAATGATAGCGCGCGTCAAAGACGTGTCAAAAACTGAACACTTGCGTTTAGAATTATGTCCTGCCACATGACAACATCGCCTATAATGCGATCACCTCTTTTGAACCTGGAGACTGGGTCAATAAAATATTGATTGCGAGGGGCCTCAGGAGCGGCCACGTAAATTTTTAGATTTCATATAAAGTGTACATTTCGCTTAATAATTCAAAGCGCCATTTATGGATATTTTTCTTCAATTCATTTTCATCTCGGGATATGCCGGTTTAAATATAATACGTCATTTCCATAACACCCTGTATATTTTAAAAAGAAATATCAAAAATTATGCAGAAATAAGAGAGTTTTGAGGTTTAAGTTTACTTAGATATTTATTATTTGAACACCCTGTAATACATTTTTAAATGGATTCCTCATAACTGTCATTCCCTGGAAGAGTTAATTCATTTTTGATTTTATGAATAATTTATTTCGAGCAGGGAGTTGAAGTTATCGTTAATTTAACGACCATGCATACGTGACCTAATTTTTAAATGTTAGATTAATACCAAATAAAATTTAAAAATTTAGTAGATATGTTAATTTTATTGATACAAAATCTGAACTTTTCATACAATTAGAATCTAGGCAGTTTAAATTTAATTTTTTTTTTTGCCTACCTTAAGATGAAGTGGAAGTGGATTGAGGAAAGAAACTCAAAATCTGCTTTGCTAATTTGGTTTTTCGTGGAATTTAGGTTCCCCTCTACAACTTTTATATTTGATGAAATGCCGTAGAGCGTGTCAAAAAAAATGAATTGAAAAATTATAAAGTCTCAAATGACATGGGTCCAAGTGGGCTTAATCGATTTGTATTCACATGGAGATGACTCGTAAATAATTTTCTGATAAAAAGAATATTGCGAAAGTGCAGCATACTTTCAAGGATATCGTGAAAAGGAAGGCTATGAAAGTCGGTACGCAGGTACACTGCAGCGAGATCTATTTGGAAAATTGCTGACTGCATCGCTCTCTCAAAAAATAGATTTAGAGAAAATTTTGCATTACCCGATTACTACAGTCCCGCTTTCTCTCTGTCATATCTTCCGGTATCTCTGCGTAGTATTGTCAGAATTCCGCCCAGATATGTGCGATTCTTCTGAAATTTTTTTTTCCACAATATTTGAGTGTCAAGGAATGTAGTGTGACAATTTTCTGACATGTCACGATCGTTTTCCGAATTTCCTCCGAGGAGATTTAAAAAAAAATCCAATAATGAAATGCCGAGACCTGGAACGAAAATTTTTTTTTCACATAATCTTTAACATATAATGTTCCATTCTAGAAAGCTTCAACTTCAAATTCGCTTTTTATCTTTTTTTTTTAAATTATCATTTTTTTTTGACACGCTCGGAAAAGTATATGCAAGGGTTGACTTGTCAGAAAATGTGTTTCTCGTAACTTTGGGGTCACGCAGATGCTGTAAATTAATTTTCAGACATGGCTCAATATAATTTTGAATTTATTGAGAATTTCCTATCAACGCTCTACGGCATTTCGTCAGATATAAAAGTTGTAGAGGAGGACATAAACTCCACGAAAAAACAAATTACTGATATTCCACTTCACGGAACCCCTATTGTCACCGTCTCTCTAACTACTAGTTTAATAACAATATTTAACAAATTGGAATCATTTCGTACATGTTTCGAATAGATAACCGTCATCTTTGGTGGAATTTTAACTGAAAGAACTTATGACATTGCCTAAATTATAACTTTTGCAGCAGAAAACGAAATAATTTTAAGAAAAAATTAAATCAACTAGAAGTTAACATGATGTAGGTACAGAAAAAATATAACTTTAAAATAATAAAACTAGAAAATGTATTAAAGAAAAAATATTATTTTATTTTTTTCCTATTTCATGTTAACTTTTAGTATACAAGCTAAAGAAAAATCAGATTTTACTTAGAATATCGCCAACTTAATCAAAAATGCTCGGCCCGTTAAATTAATTTTTTTGAAATGCATTTCTTTCAGAAAAAATATATTATATCACCTTTAATTTTTTAAATGAAACATATTGTTGTATATTTTTACACTTTTACATTCTACAATTAATTCTAGACATTCTTCATAAATTATGCTATATACCTATCTTCAACCGTTTACGAAATATTAATACATTAATGCTGGTATGCACCATTGATATGTTTCTCGACATAGCAACGTTCTGAACTCAAATCACAATCTTCAAATCATTGACAATGACAATTTGCTATTTATGTTCGAGACGTCAAAAAATAAACATTTTGTGAAGAAGAGGCACTACAATAAAAATACTGTTCTGGTTAAGGCCTGCTTGATTTATTAAAAATCAAAATGATATTATATATTACATTTTATCATCTAATCAATATTCAAGTTCAAATTTGATATTTAAACTCTAAAGTTGGATTATTAGTTATTGTAGGAAAACGCTATTTTTTGCCAATTGAAGCACCGTTGAATCACCTTATTATAAAATGTCGATTGCACGAGAAATCATCTTAATTCGTATCGACGTATTTCAATCGAAATTTTATCTCTCTGTCATCCACTAATTAGCAGTTTAAATTAATGTTTAAATTTAGGTTGATCAGCAACCTAAGTGAAATCTTAAAAATTAATTAAAACGTCAATAACTAAACATTCTAAATTTTTTCACATAGTGCGATCACAACCAACAGAATATCATAATCTTAATCTTACTACAACATACACAGGATGAAGAACTAATTTTATGCAATTAACTACAGGAAGCGATTTTTTTAAAAATATTTATTTATTCAAAAAAAAACTAGTTCAAATATCAATTATCTAGAATTTATAGATATGAAAACATATTTTTTTTATATTATTGTTTAAAACAACTCAGTGAAATTTTGAATTTCTGCAACAAAAATGCAATATCAGCAGCAAGCTTTTTAATATTTACCTATATACAGGGTTTTATGGAAATGGTGTATAATATTTAAAAGGGTGCCCAAAAAAAGCATTACTAAATATTGTTTTTCAAGATCAATTATTTAAATAATTGTTTTTAATAAAACCATCTATAAAGCATTTTTCAAAAAACTATACTCTATTCAAAACCGAGAGTCATTACACGTAAATAAATCCACGTGATCTTTAATATCAATGGCGATAGGTTCATCTGCGTTATCAGTGCTGCTAGATATATTTGTTGAACGGTGATTAAAAGTAGTCTTGGTTTAGGCCCCAAAGGCACTACGGTTATAATAGTATTATTTAGTTATATAGGGTGTTGAAAAAAGTCGGTACCCCGGAATAACTCCGGTGCATCGCATTGCAGCGGAAAATGGCTACGGAAAAAGTTGTTTTGTTTTGAAGGAGAAATAGTTGGCCATTTAAACTACCCCCCACCCCCTCAACCCCAGGGCGCGCGGGTGGGGGTAAGTTAAGATTTTCAAATATTTTTTATTGGCGTATCGTGTTCTCCGACCAAAAATAAACATCTTTTGTCCGAGAATTTTTTTTATTCGGGCCCATCTCTCACCAATAATCACCATGAGAAAGACAAAATCAGAACCGTGCGAAAATCATGTTTTATCCCGGAAATACGCTTTTTCTCTGCCTTGTACTAAAAAATGCGTGGAATACAATCAACTTTTTCCACGGGCATTTTTATGGATAAAATTTGATTTTCGCACGGTTCTGATTTTGTCTTTCTCATGGTGATTATTGGTGGAGGATGGGCCCAAATAAAAAAAATTTTTGGACAAAAGATGATTATTTTTGGTCGGAGAACATGATACGCCAATAAAAAATATGGGGTTCTATTTGAAAATCTTAACTTAACCCCATTCGCGCCCGGGGTTTGAGGGGGTGGGGGGTTGTTTAAGTTGCAAACTATTCCTCCTTCAAAACCAAACAACTTTTTCCCCAGACATTTTCCGCTGCAATGCGATGCACTGGAGATATTCCGGGGTGCCGACCTTTTTTCAACACCATGTATAAAGCAGTATTAAAAACACAACAAATTGATTTACTGACTCTTGATTTTGATTAGGGTATACCTCTTACCTTACCAAGCTGTACTAAACTTGCACTTAACAGTGTGTTTTTGATACGAGTATATATACATTATTCTATATTATTGCTTAATCTTTTTTATTTTGGAAGAGATGTTCTCAGATCTGCCCTATGGAAAGGCATAATATTAATACGTATATAGAAATAAATTCAAATATTGTCTATTTTTGATAAGATTTTTGGTACAGGTCCAGAAATACATTCCTTTGAACATAATATAATATTTGTGACGAGGGATTTACGAAGGTCGAGAAAGTCGGAATGGCAATTTTAATAAAAGAAGATTATGTCCTTACCCTCCCTTTTGAGATAAATGGAAACTTCATTGTGTTGGTGCAGTGTTAAAGTATTTAGATCGTGCTAATAAAAAAAATAGAAGAATATATTGCCAAAAATCACGAAGGATTATTCAAGTCGTTAAGATTCGGATCTACGAAGCAATCTTCGTTAACGTTAGAAGAAGAACAATATTAAGTTTGTTAAGACCATCTTAACAAACGGGAAACTTTGTAGTTTTGACTTTAGGAAAAAGATAACCTTCATAAAATAATAACCATAAATTACGTTTTGAATTAATAACCGAGATAAGCCAACTTATGTCAAACGCGAGAAACCACGTGGTATGCACTAGCGAGAGATATCAACAATATGTGGTAAGTCAAGTGTCAAAAGATGTCGGTGAATGTTGGTCGGTGTTGCCATATTTACACGCCAAACAATTTAGAAAAAATTATTAGATTTCAACACTTTTTATTCTTTTTGACTAATTATTTTCATGAAAATGACGACAAAAATATCTGCAACATACAGAATTGTAAAATCACACAAATTTAAAATCAAATCATAAGCACATGAAATTAAATTATTTCTCAGAACATGACAGGCAATTTATTCGACGTGGCCAGTCTCTTTGGAATAAGAAAACTGCAATTTTACGAGACATATTCTCTTACCTTCGGTCATAATTAAAAATAATTGGTTCCATAATTTCCATAAAAGTAGATCAAAATGTACTTTTTAGTAGAGAACCGGCACATAACCTCAGAAACTGCAGAAATTAACATTGGAATAATACACGAGGATGTTATTTTTATTAATTCTAGCTTGGTCCTTTTTTCCTCGCTTAGATTTGCATTCATTTTTTGTGCTTACGAAACATACATATTAAATACAATTCCTTCTATTTAAAGATGACAACAAAAAACGTCCTCAAAAATTCCTATTCACATGAAAAAAATATCACGGGAATATTCCCGCGGCGTCGAATTAACAATTATTATTGTTACGCTACAAAACAATTAAATATTTATTACGCTTGCTGAACTCGCACTCTACGGAATTTTCACTCATACACAATATGTAATCGTTTGAAAACGTTCGACAATATATTACAACTTTTTAACTGTGGAAATGAAGGGTCAAAATCTTGGCTATTGGCTGCAACGTTGCAAAAAAAGCCGATGCAAACGTCGGTGTTTCTTACTCGTTTAGTGCAAATTTATATTATAATTGCCTTTGTCCAACATAAAGAACCTGATTGGGCTTGGATTTCCTTCCTATTTAGGTATAAGATAAATAAAACTGTTTCGGGCTATTGCACTGGATATTTCTAAAGCCTTTGATCATGTTTGGCATGAGGGACTTCTAAGTAAACTGCGATCCTATGGTATGCCCAGTCGATTCTGTGCATAGTTGTATAGCTTTCTTAAGGACCGCTCTCTACAAATGGCGATTGACGGATTTCTCTCAGAGACCTTCACCATCAATGCCGGTGTTCCTCAGGAGCCCATATTGTCTCCCACTCCCTTCTTACTCTATACTAACGACCATCTAGTGGAAACGAAAAATCCGATATTTAGTTTTGCTGACGATAGCACACTTATCTCATCTTTCTCTTTGAATGCACAAAACCTCGAATGCCGACGCACATCTTCGCAGACAGCATGTAGTACCAGGCCTCAACAAAGACCTGGAAGAAATTTCGGCTTGGGGTGACAGTAACCAAGTCGAATTTAACGCTGAAAACACCCAGCCAGCAGTTTTCTCTAAAAGGTTAACATTACAGATTCGGATATAGTCATGGACGGATACGCAATCCCACTGGCTTCATCTATTAATTTGCTGGGCGTCAATCTGGGCGGAAATATGTCTTGGCATAACAACGTTGTGGCAGTCGCCAAGATAGCTTCTCAGAATCTTTTTGTACTCTTCCGAACCACAAAGTTGTACACACCTCAACAACTTTTGACACTATACAAAGCCCAGATTCGACCATCACTAGAGTACTGCTCTCATGTCTGGAGCTCTGCACCCAAACATACTCTTCGGCTACTGGATTCCATCGAAAGAAGGGCCCTTCGTCTGATTGGAGACCATGATCTGACAAAGGACGTCGACAGCCTAGAACTTCGAAGACAGGTTGGGGATTTGACTCTCTTTTAAAGATATTTTCATGGAAAGTGCTCGGCTGACCTTGACCTCTTAATTCCGCCCCGAGCGACAAATAGCAGAAATACACGACGAACCACTGCCGCCCATCCATATGTAGTTAAGCTTAGTACTCCTCGAACTTCATTATTTAATAATTGTTTCATGTGGAGGACTTCATCCTTATCGACCGACCTTCCCAACGAATATAACCACCAAGGATTCAAAACCAACGTGAATCGCTTTTTGCGCACACGCAAAAAACAAAGTTTACGTCAAGCATTATCGCAACCCACATGAACTCATGAACTTCGTGAAACCATTACCCTCGCATTTCAGAATATACAAAGACGTTTAATTCTCCTAAATGCTCTAGAACGAATAACCAAACTGTGTATTAGTGAAAATGGTAATCATTTTCAGCAATTTCTGTAGTTACCCATTAAAAATGTATTTATGTTGTTGGAGTTAATGTTTGTTATATAAAAACCTATACTTATTATTTATACTATTAAATATTTAGGTAAGTTGTTTAATAATAAAAATTATTTAAAAAAATTACTTTAAAAAATTTTCAGAATAAATATTTTGCATACATTTTTTCTTTTGTTTCATTTGCGCCATGGCCTACGGTTAAATAACGTATTAATTTAGAGAAAAGTGTAGTTTATTCAGCTATTTTTAAAAATCAATATATACTATTTCCTATTTTCGAAAAGCCCAGAAAATACCTAAGTTAATTACTTAAAAATATATAGGGTGTCCCATTTAAACACATATATGTTTGGTTCATAACTAAAAACGGATGACGCAATAAGAAAACAAACTACTCCACTGGATTCTACGGAAAAAGTTCTATAAGAATACCTTTTCAACTATCTAATAAGTTAAAAGACAACTGCGATATGGGGGGTGTACCAAAAGTGAACATTTTCATTTTCACCCTGTAGTGTCCTTTATATACCACCACAGGACACTATCACTAGTTTCTATTATCACACTATAAACAAGGATTAACGTTATCTCGCATTCGCGATGCTCACTGGTTCCCTGTCTTACCACGACTGCCTTCGTTCAGTACTTACGTAACTCAGCGAAACAGTGTATTCGTCATCGGTGTTTATACCTACTTATTATTCATTTGAAGTAGTACACTACATCCCTTCTTTGTCAACAAAATTAAAGTTTCAACTTTTACTAACAATGTATTTATTGAATTGCCACTTGTACTAACACTAACTATATATTTTAATTTCCAAAAATTAACATTTCAACTTGTACTAATAATTATTAATTTACTTTCTAACTTGTACCAATAATCCTAGTTATACATTTTAATTTCTGGCTTGTACTGACAATACTAACTATACCTTAAGTTTAGTTTTCAGGTTCGTTATTACTATCAGGATTATCCACCACTTTCCATTCCCCATCCATCTTTTTTAAATGAACATGGGATTTGGCTTACTTGGGGCAGAAACTAATGTACAGCCTTTACAGTTTCGAACTAATTTTTCGGCATCGGAATCTATCTTAGGCCACCAAACTTTAGTACGAAGTCGACTTTTCATAGCTACGATTCCCGGATGCCCTTCATGGGCTGCTTTAAGTACAGCCTCTCTAAGCTTAAATGGTATAACGATTTTATTTCCTCGTAACAGAATGTCATTGTAAAAACATAATTCAGCTCGGAATGGTTGAAAATGCTTGATTTCCTCATCTGGCTGATTTGAATACATCCAGTTACGTACCTTATTAATTTCCTTATCAGCTTTTGAGTAATTTTTTAAATCTTGTAATGATACGGCTACTGGCTTTGAGTGTTCTACAATTTGTTGAATATGCTCTTCGTTATCAAACGAGCTACTGTGTAGAGTATTAACACAGAGTCTGGAAAGTGAATCAGCTATGTTTGATTTTCCTGGTTTATAAATTACCTTAAAGTTGTATGCCTGTAGCCGGAGCACCCACCTTTCAATCCGAGCACATGGCTTCGATTTTTCGCCGAAAATGATTTCTAATGGTTTGTGGTCTGTAACCAGCTCAAATTCATTTTTTCCAAATAAGTAAATGTGGAAATGTTCAACTGCCCAAACTAAGGCCAATGCCTCTTTCTCTGTCTGACAGTATCGTCTTTCGCAATCGGATAAACTTTTATTGCCATATGCTATTACTCTAGGACCTTCGGAGTCATACTGTATTAAAACAGCCCCCAATCCGACAGGGCTGGCATCAGCGACCACTTGAGTTCTATCTTCAGGGTCATAATACCCCAATGTTTTAATGTGGGATAAAGCATATTTTAGTTTGTGGAAGGCGATATCTTGTTGTGTTTTCCAAAACTTACTAATGTTAGCGTTCTTTCCTAATTTAAGTCGCAGTATTTCTCTTAATGGTTCAGTGAGCGTTGCCAGATTATCAACCCATTTACCAACATAGTTTACTAACCCCAAAAAGCTTTGCAACTCTTGCGTAGTTTTAGGAGAACGGAAAGTTTTGATAACAGCGATATAGTTATCTAAAGGCTTAATGCCTTTTGGTGATAACTCGTGCCCCAGAAACTGAATTACGGATATATTATATATGCATTTGTTTTCATTTAAGAGGACATTGTTATCCTTTAAGATATTTAATGTGCATTGTAAACGTAT
The DNA here is from genome assembly GCA_963991005.1 of Barypeithes pellucidus. Taxonomy (NCBI): domain Eukaryota; kingdom Metazoa; phylum Arthropoda; class Insecta; order Coleoptera; family Curculionidae; genus Barypeithes; species Barypeithes pellucidus. Next base: position 31,244,803 of record OZ022556.1, on the reverse strand, counting down.
ATTATGCTCAGTTTCATTTCGGCCAAAGATAACAATGTCATCAATGAAGTTGGTAGTTCCCTCGCAGCGTGAAAGGATTCTCTCCATGATTTTTTGGAACATTTCTGGAGCACAAGAAATCCCAAAATTAAGACGTGTATACCTAAACAAACCTTTGTTAGAAATAAAGGTGGTTATATATCTCGAACTCTCATTAATCTCGATTTGATGGAATGCGTTTTTTACATCCAACCGTGAAAATATTTTAGCTTTCCTGAAGTTTGGTACTAACTGGTTCATAGTTGGTAAAGGGTAATTTTCCCTTAATATTGCCATATTTGCCCTTCTCATATCAATGCAGATTCTTACTTCACCATTTGGCTTTAATACTGGTACCATTGGTGAGATCCATTTTGAAGGACCATCCACTAATTCAATAATATCGGAATCAAGTAACTCCTGAATTTTTTTGTTAACTTTATTTTCAAGAGGTATTGGAATTCTTCGATATGATTGAATTATGGGCTTGACAGTATCATCAATGGGAATATTTACTAACACGTTTTTAAATTTTGGAAAGGCAGATATGGCATTGACCTGTGAAGTAGCATCTACACCTATTCGTAAAACTCCTACTAATTTTGCTGTATCTTTTCCCAAAAGATTTTTTGAGCCATGTTTTACGACATAAAAAGTGGCAATACTTTCTATGTTATTAACTTTTATTTTAGCCTCAAAACTGCCCAAAACATCTAATGGTTTATTACTTGCATATGCCATAAAAATTTTATCTGGCCTTTTAATTTGATTAGACACAACAACTTTCGAATTTTTTAGATAGTTCCACGTCTTTTCGTTTAAAATATTACATCTGCTACCTGAGTCGATTACTAATTGTACAGAAACCCCACCAATATTGCACAGTATGTCCGAATCGTTGTCTATATGAAAAACATAGTTAATGTCGTCATCCTGATCTCGCTTTGGCTTCTCAAACTTGGGTTTCTTTGCTTGTTTTAATGAAAACTTCTGTTTGTGTCTCTTGTTTGCGGCTGTAGCATGGCAGTGTTGACTGGTGTGACCCTTGATGCCGCATCTTTGACATGTCGCGTTCTTGTCCGGACAATGGAACGATAAGTGATTTTTGGATTGACATCGGTAACACGATCTAGAGTTACTCGTATTTATACTAGTTCCTGGTCGGTAATTTCTGGATAACACCTTATTAACCTCAAATGAAGGTTTTTTCTCACAGAATTCCTCCATTTGCCTATTTAGTGCCTCAAGCGCATTGGCTTCCAATATGATTCCGTTTAATGTTATCGAATCACCAGTGGTAAGTATTTTCTTCCTTAAATCGACTGAATTGCACTTTTCAACGATTTGGTCAATTAAGGTGTCTTCAGTGTTTGTAAATTTACATTTTTCGGCTTGATTTCTTAGCCGCACCAAGAATTTTTCAAATTTTTCTCCCGCCTCTTGTTTTATTAGACGAAAAACATGTCGTTCAAATACTTTGCTTTGTTTTGGTGCAAAGTATGCATCTAGCTCTTGCAACGCTATTTTGTATATATCTGTGTCTTCCGAATCGGGCTGAACCTGAGCGCCGGGTAGGTTATAATAAATTTCTTGGATTCCCATTCCTCCCACATGTAATAAAGTCGCTCGTTTCTTTCCCGGACTCTCGATATTAGCAGCATCCAGATAAATTTCTAACGCTCTTTTCCACCTTTCCCATTTTACCCCTACAGAGCCGACTTCACCATCGCAATCGAAAGGCTCTAATGCCGTAAGGTTTGACATATTTAGGTACTGTAACAAAACGTATATTATTTTACTTTACATTATTTATAGTGTACAAATTTAGGTCATACAAAAATGAATAAAATATTGGTTTTACTTTTAAACTTTGCTATGGATAGCAACTGTAAATTGTACTGTTTATGTAATGTCATTCACGTAGTGTTAATCAATATTTTATCTCACTTATTCGAGGTAGTCACATTCATGGACTCTCATTTTAATCACTGTATCTCATTCATTGATTGCCATGTATTCTCATACATGGACTCTCATTTTAATCAATGTATCTCATTCATTGATTGCCATGTATTCTCATACATGGACTCTACTTTTAATCAATGTATCTCATTCATTGATTGCCATGTATTCTCATACATGGACTCTACTTTTAATCAATGTACCTCATTCATTGACTGCCATGTATTCTCATACATGGACTCTACTTTTAATCAATGTATCTCATTCATTGATTGCCATGTATTCTCATACATGGACTCTACTTTTAATCAATGTACTTCATTCATTGACTGCCATGTATTCTCATACATGGACTCTACTTTTAATCAATGTATCTCATTCATTGATTGCCATGTATTCTCATACATGGACTCTACTTTTAATCAATGTACCTCATTCATTGACTGCCATGTATTCTCATACATGGACTCTACTTTTAATCAATGTATCTCATTCATTGATTGCCATGTATTCTCATACATGGACTCTACTTTTAATCAATGTACCTCATTCATTGACTGCCATGTATTCTCATACATGGACTCTACTTTTAATCAATGTATCTCATTCATTGATTGCCATGTATTCTCATACATGGACTCTACTTTTAATCAATGTATTTAATTTTCAGATTTATAGGGCTAAATTAACTACGTACGGCAAAGAGATGTTTATAATTGCTGTTACAGGAGTTCCTTAAATGGGATGCATTATTTTTTTTTCGCTTTTATAATATAATAATATTTTATGTTTGCCTGAAACACCCTATTTTAATTTTTTCCGAAAATATATTATTATACCTTATTTAATTTAAAAATTACGTCACGTTATTTATATACGAATAAGTAAACAACTTGATAAGGCAGACCATTCTTCGATTGTGTAACCAGCTACGGTCAATGTCATCGTATTTACATTTGCTTTATTGCTTATTTTAGTATTGTTTATATTTGTTTGCCCTATTCGTCTTAACCAATGAGTGTCTTGTAATTCCCATGCATTCCCCATATAGTGTTAACACTACGTAAATGACAGTTTTGTTTGTTTTTTTTTTTCTTTGACAATTTATCTTATTAGATGTGTCCAGGTTATACTCAAATTTCTTTTTTCCTACTTTTATTATTTCATCCTACCTTTATCCTCGTCGCCAATTTGTAGTGTCCTTTATATACCACCACAGGACACTATCACTAGTTTCTATTATCACACTATAAACAAGGATTAACGTTATCTCGCATTCGCGATGCTCACTGGTTCCCTGTCTTACCACGACTGCCTTCGTTCAGTACTTACGTAACTCAGCGAAACAGTGTATTCGTCATTATTATTCATTATTATTCATTTGAAGTAGTACACTACACACCCTATAGCGTTTCTCTAAGACTCCTAATGCCGGCGACTGACTTGTAACAAAACGGTGTAATGTAACATGTTACAAGGCTCGTTACGAATGTTACATTACAACAACCCGTTCAGGTCATTTTTATATCGTAGCGAATGCTCGCGTTTGAATGCTCGGTTCGCTAGTGATCCACCATTCGTCGTAACAGTGACGAGGATCCCAAAGATTTGTCTATACTTCTCAATAAGAAGCAGGGTTTGCTCATGATCCCACTGCATCCCTATTCACTCAAAAAATACAAAACCTCAGAAAATGAATTTTATTTACATAATAAAATGAGAAAAAGCGCCACTTTCCCATACGCTCGCAACGAACAAATTAATCCAGCGATTGACTAGAGCGGAACACATCAAAGTGATTCGCGAAAAAACCTACAACCCGATGGAGCAGTGGCGAGCGCGAACCCCGAGCCCCGAATAGCTCGGCTCGCCGTTTTGTTACAAGTCAGTCGCCGGCTTAAGGGGTCACCCATGTAAATATAGTAAGCAAAAATATACAGGGCATTCTATTTAAAATAACAATATTAAGCCTAACTTTCGGTATAATATTCCATCGAAAGGAGGGCTATTCGTCTGATCGGAGACCACGAGCTGACGAAGAACCTCGACAGCCTAGAACATCGAAGACAGGTTGGGGATTTGACTCTCTTTTACAGATATTTTCATGGAAGGTGCTCGGCTGACCTTGCCCTCTTAATTCCGCCCAGAGCGACGAATAGCAGAAATATACGACGAACCACTGCCGCCCATCCATATGTAGTTAAGCTTAGTACTCCTCGAACTTCATTATTTAAGAATTCTTTCATCTGGAGGACTTCATCCTTGTGGAACGACCTTCCCGAGGTCCTATTTCCCAACGAATATAACCTCCAACGAATCAAAACCAACGTGAATCGCTTTTTGCGCACACGCACCACTCCCAGAGTGTCCTAAAGGATTTTGCCTATAGTGCTTGTGTTTGATTATAAAAAAAAAATCCATTGACTCAGAACGAATCATGAACCCGGTATTTCTATCTACTTTGTATACTCAATGTGACGCCTGTAACGAAAATAAACACAACAAAAAGGAGACAAGGATTCTATCTTTAGAATCCCCATCTCTTTTTATATTATTTTATTTATTAATTTATCTGTTTCTGTCTTCATTCCAACCTCTGATCAGTTTAATATGTTTTGGTTAGGCCGGTATTAGACTATCAAATATATTTGACAAAGATATTTTATAAAAGAAATTTTATAAAATTAGTTGAAGTGTAATATCAGTTCTTTTATAAAATATTTATTTTATAAAAGATATTTTATAAAATATAACAACACACGATTATCTTTGATAAAAGATTTTATATTTGATTGGTAACGGTAGTAACCTCATTTTCTGACAATAAGGCATACATTTGACATTGACTGCGACTGGTATTGGTATATAATACCATGGCGGAAAATAAGTTTGTCTGGTGCATTTCAACAACAAAATTGCTAATTTCGGAGTATGGAAGGTTCGAAATATTGTACAACCATCAACACCCGGATTACAAAAACCGAAATAAAAGACTGGATATATTTATTTATCTATTTTCATTTCTTGCCTTGCAAGTTTCTGGGATTATGCCTGAAAGGGTACATTGAGGTATGCGACTGCTGTACTGTAAACTAGCATAACTCTCTCCTGTTGCCATAAACCGAAGGGTAACCATAAGGCCTTCCTCAACGCTGATACAATTCCTTAAATGTGTATTCTGTCGGGATATCAATGATATCTTTATAACAATAAAGTTAAATGTGTCCTCGTCCATTCTTAAATATGTTTTATAACTCCTAATACCTCCAACTCATAACTTCCGAAGGATATTGTGGTTGACACCCCTTAAATTACGTCTTGCCACCCAGGGCCTTACCCAAAGGCGCCTGGCTCTTTTTTTTTGTTTTTTAATACTAAACACATTGTAATCGAGGCAGCACTTAATGCTAGACAAGCTAATGCACGTCTATCGTTCATTTTTAATTGTAGAAACGTGACAAGTTCCTTCAAAAATTGTCAAAGTTCTTTGACAGTGTAATACTAGTATAAACTTTTATAAAAGAAATATTATCAAAGAAATGCTACAAAATATTTTATAAAAGTTCTTTGTCAAATATATTTGATAGTCTAATACCGGCCTTTAGGAAAAATAAACAATGGACGGACGTGACTCAAAAGTTTATATTTTTATCCCGTTTACGGCAGCCTTGGCACAGGCTCGCTATATTGAGATATGAATTTTTTCCATAAAAAAGTCTTAAATTTAACACATAAACACAGAAGAACTACAAAGAAATGTATTTAACAATAACGACAAACATGACACTTGTTAATCCGGTAGTGTCAAGCGTGAAACCAGGTATGTAAGACGCCCGTTCCAATAAGGGGTTTATAAAAAGTACGTTCCGAATGCTCAAAGGCGACGTAATGTCTTTGTCTAATTAGCAGAAAACGAGGAAAAAAAATTATCATAATTTTCAGAGTTCCCCAATTGTTTTTCTGGAAAGTTGTTTACAACCAACCTAAGAATTTGAATTGTTTAGTAAAGATTGTGAACCAAAGTCGTATCCTCCTTGATTGAAAATCCTTGGTATAACCGGAAGTAACAGATACGTCAAAACGTATTCATTAAAGTGATCGGCATCTACCAATATCGGCGAGTACCAATATTTTGAACAATTTTTTTTTTCTACTCCCCACTTGGAAAAAAAACTCCTTACACCTCCACTAATTTGGGGGAAGTAAGTACGTTCTACTTCCCTAGGTAGGTAAGTAAATACTTGTCGAAAAAACAACACCTATCTCGATGGCAAGGGTTACCTGGTCAAATACACGCAAGGGCCGTAATTGGAAAACCATCGAGGATACTATCGAATGGGATGCTAGCCCTAACACGGCCCCAGTTGAAACAAGTGATGGGTCTGCTAACAGGCCACTGCCACTTGCGAAAACACCTTCAACGGATGGGTATAAACAACGGATCCATTGAATGCAGACTCTGCGGCGAAGAGGATGAAACCGCTTCACACATAATATACCGCTGCGCAACACTGTCTCGTAGAAGACAAAATATCTTCGGGAACATACAATGTGGTGACAACCTCCCACATGACAAACTTGGTAGAAGGATACTGGACCTCATAGAAGGAACAAACATCGTCTAACAAGATCGGGGTACACAATAAGCCGGAAGGCTGCAGTGATAGAAGTTCGGGCCTTTAAACCGACCCCCGCCTTTAACCAACCAACCAACCAACCAACCAACCAACCAAGTAAATACTTAGGGAAGTAAGTGAATAATAATAAATGCATTGACATCCGTTTTACCATTTTTCTGACGAAATATGTTTAAAAAAACAAGATAACAACCAATCGTGTCAATTACCTGAATTATACATAAAAAAACATTTTTTTTGGTGTCCACGAATTGAGTTAACAAGGGGGAAAACATTTTAAATTTGCATTTTTCGAGAAAATGTTGTTCTTCATAACATTTTTTGCTTGTAATAAAAATAGGAATAGCGTCGCCTAATTTGAATTTCAACATACAGGGTGTCCCAAAAAAAGGAAAAACCAAGGAAAGACTTTTATATTGTGCATTTTTCGAGCAAATGTTGTTCTTCGTAACATATTTTGCTCGAAAGAAAAATAGGAATGGCGTCGATTAATTTTTGTTTCGACATACAGGGTGTCCCAAACAAAGGAAACGCAGAGGAAAACTTTTTTATTTTGCATTTTTTGAGAAAATGCTGTTCTTCATAACATTTCTTGCTTGTAATAAAACTAGGAATGGCGTCGACTAATTTAAGTTTCAATATACAGGGGTGTCTAAAAGATGCCTATATCCGAAAAACTGTAATTTTAGAGAAAAACGTTAACAAGTGGAAGTTGCTGCCGGTTGGTGGTTCTAATAATTTTTCTTTTTAATTGTAAATGTGTATTAAAAATAAAATATATTTTATGCTTCCCGTGTGTGTTTATTATTGAAATTTTTGGGGTTTTCCTGTTCTTTCTTTGGGACAATTACAAGCAAAAGATATTATGAAGAACTACGTCTCTCTTGACCAGCCTGGACTGTTGTGCCAGCCCTAACCCATAAACTTATCAGATCTCGTGAAATTTCATAAGACTTGGTAATACTGTTAGACTCTCGGGAAAACGTGAAATGAAACCTTATGCATGGAAGCCGCTATTAAAATGTCAGTTAAAACGTCAGTTAAAATGTCAGGTCACACGTGAGGTAAAACCTTAGGTATGGACGTCGCTTTATATACATGCATAGATATATACCCTACTGGATAGCATCATCTACCCATAATTTGAGAAGTAATGACGAAGTCTGGTTCAGTTTGTTTCCTATGTATTTAGTTCTAATGTTAAATTACAAACATGCATTGTGATTGTGATAATAATGACATCTTTGAAAGGTGCAAAGTTGACGTTTTTTTAATTTTACGTTCCACCCGGGTGGAAAGTAAATTATTTTTTTGTAATTTTTAAAAAATCGATATCTCAAAATAATAATCCAACACACTTTTTTAATAATGCTAATAGCTTTGCGTGTTTAGATATGTCTACTTTTTCCCTAATTGTTGACATCTTCTTTGTCTTGGCATTTTCACTGAAATAAGCTAGTAGCGCCGACTCAGAACAAGAATTTTGAACTTTGTTTCCCGTACACCATTCTTTGAAACAGTTATATGCCTTGTCATCTCTCAGGCGGCTTTTAATTGGCAGAAGATCTTCTTCTACTATTTTTGTTGCTTCTCGAATTTCTGGTGGATTCCCCATCTGAATTTTTCTGTTGTTAAAATAATATATTGTTTAGTGACATGGAAACCATATTTAAAAAATTATATTTGACATCTTGATGTGTATTATTACCTACGTTATTTTACCATCTGCGGTTATTTGAAATTTCTGTCTAATTTTTCAATGGAAAAGTCAAAATGACATTTATCTTTTATTAATAATTTTAATTCAAAGTAATAAGAACTGGATGTTAGATGTGGTTGTAAATAAAATAGTAGAGAAGCCTCGGTGAAAAGTTTCATTACTGTCTCGAGTTTTAGTTAACTACCGACTCTCTCGACAGGAATGAAATAGTTTCCACCTCGGTACGTAGTATACTTTTATGTGCTCTAAATTTTAACGTGAACACAAACTTTTTCATTAATTTCGTAGCTTTATTAAAAAATGAAGAATTCACTTTTAGATCCAAATTATGTGCAGCATACTGATTATAAAAGCGATACAAAACATAACTGACTAAATTGTTTCCATTAATTTATGCATAAAATAAATTCAGTCTAAGTCCTTCAAAACCACAAAATTCATTTTATTATTTTTTATGTCAATGTGTTCTGACATTTTTTTTTTCTTTGGCTTATATAATAAACTTGGAAGTTCCTTTGATTATCGATATTTTTGTAGCGTTAAAATATTTTAGCATGCAGTTCTGAAACTCTCGAGGACGTGTACAAAATCTTAACGAATTTCTTTCTGCTTACATATCTGCAATTAGCTACATCGCTTAAAAAATATCTTTTTTTTAAACATGACTCTTCGGGGATGTTATATACCAACATCTATCAAAATGGTTTCAGAGCTTCGTCGGACGCAATGGTAAATAATTCTGAATTAGAGAGTGGAAGATATTTTGTAATTTGAACATATAGCTCCCAGTTTATTCATATCGATTTTTTGGATTGTGCAGTTTCCTTTTTGAAAATTTGAAGAGAAATTATCACTTTTTTCATTTTCTGGTCGATCTTTCACAATTTTCTAAAAATTACCCGATATTGAGAAACATCTATAGGCACTTTATTTTTGGTTCTTGATATTTTAATAAGCATCGTGGAACCGCAATCTTCTAAATCGGTAATTTTCATATGACCAATTCCTATCTTCTACATGCACCCATACTCCCCATGATTAGAACGAGCAACAAAATTTTAATTATATACAGGGTTATCTACTTATCATGGAAACAAGCTTATATTTTCGGTATTTCTGCATTGATTGTTTTTAATTTTGGTATGATTACTTATGATCCTACGGCGCACTTTTCTACTGCATAACATTTTAGTACTAATTGGCGTAAGGAGTTATAGGGGTATTAAAATAATAACTATAATATTAAAGTACCTTTAGCGATTATTTTATTTCCAAACTAATATAGGAAGTCGATTTGGCATCCCTCAAAACGACCAAATACGAAATTTAAATAACTTCGCGTATGTATGACCACTTGTATCTTCCATCCTTTTTAAGAATATTTACATCGAAAATACGCATGATAAGGAACAAGCTAATTACATAAAATGTTGACGGCTTAAGGCTGGTCACAAACACAGCCACTTTGTGACCTGTGGTCTCCACTCGTTTCTTATGGGCTCTGCGCAGCTCAAATGAGTCACTGAAAACGACATGTCGCGCTGAGCCACATATATATAAACATTATATTGCTAATACCATCTGCAATTATGTCCCCGCTGGGTATCGAAGGGGGCGTTGTGAGCAGTTTTCTTGTGAAAGTAAACATCCGATAGGACCGGATTTCAACTTTTTTAATGTAAATTTCACTGGTTACTTAGGGAAAATATTTCAATCAAAATTTCGATTAATTCGATTTAAGACAGCGTTCCATACATACGATTTCTGACGATATGATGATCCGACGGTGCCCTGATTGGTGTAAACTTTTGGTGCCAAGTTCCATTTGTAACAATCGACATGATTAGCTTTATTTTAACTTTCATCCGACGTCGTATGTTTCTTAACCTCACTGTTTTCTATACCAAAAATTAAGAATGAATGACTATATTGACTATATTGGGAATTATTATCAGTTACTAATGCACCAAATTAAAAAGACATTAATTTTAAAGTTAGGTAGTAACCACATATATATTATATTGTATACCAGTGATTCTTCTTCTTTTTTTACAAGCTCTTTAGTGAAATTCGGTTACGAAGATCGGATACTGTGATAAGCAAAATATTTTCGTATATATGTACAATACATACCTGAAATGCTTTATACCTGGTATTGATCCACGACGTTTGCAAAAAAGCACCATGCACTTGTGTCCTTTCATCTTAAACAAAACAAGAAACTAACCTATCAAACAGCGAATCGAATCAGCACAAATTAAAAACTCTTTACAAAAATTGTTAGGTAATGAAAGTTTATAAGCACTAATAAACCGACAACAATGTGGATGAACCACTTTTTATTCTGTAATTTGAAAAATCATCCAGAACCAAAGATGGCGACGAATAACAACAAACAAATAATGTCGGGCCGGCTCTGACGCCATCGATAAAATTTCCACCCTACTGCGCAAACTCAATACGCCCGCGCCATCCCTCATAGCGTGGACACTTTTTGTATTTTGGAACGTTCGTATTGTCAATATGCTGTTTCTATACAGGGTGCTATGGAAATGACGTATTATATTTAAATCGGCAATTCCTGAGATGAAAACAAATTGAAGAAAAATATCCAAAAATGGCGCTTTAATTTAATATGCCATGTACATGACCTTATGTCAAACCAAAAATGACCACGTGGTGCCCCTGTCAGGAAGGTAAACAAAGCAACATATGGCGAAAAACGTCACTGAATCTTGAACAGTGTTGTCATATCTTCAGGGTAAACTCTTTAGAAAGTCAATAACCGTTTGACAGATTGCAAGTTGTTTATTTTTCAGGGTACATTATTATAAACTTTTACGTTCAGTTCGCTGGGCAACAATTTCTGATTTATAAACTTGAACTGACTCGAACGAACCGCCGCGGAGTTTGTAAGTGGTCAGGTATGTTCTCATTTGTTCAATTCGAACGACACCCGTCAGATCTGGACAACTTAAAAGTTTATAAATGCCACTTACCCTTTAGAAACAAAAATGCAATTTTATTTAGCTTTTCGGACTTATTTAAAACCAACTTAATTTATAAAAAACACCAAGTACCTAGGTAACCCGAACAAGAACAAACCGGCACAATAATCTTACAAAATCGTGTCTCATGAACACATCTAAGTACCATTCAATCTGAGTTATTATTTTAAAGTGCTACTGTATAGACAAAAATATACCCTTATTGGCTGAGTGGTCTTGGAAATAATGTATTTAACATCTAAAAATTTTAAAAATAAATAACAAGTAGGTTCCTTCGATCGATATTGAACTGCTCGACTGGGGCACTGCCGTCGCGAAAAGAACGAATAACTTAATAATTTAAACTCGGGTTTAAGTATTAACACACAATTTAACACACAAATCTGCTTGAAAAAACAGTAGGAAACCGGCCGGCTTCTTTAAACAGCTGATCTTGTACAATCGAGCGGATTGCCTATTCTTTTCATGACGGCAGCGGCTGGGGTTAATATTTAAAAATACAGCGTTGCCGCTTTCGATGTGTTATAAGGTTATATTCATAAATTGTAGAATTTCCTTCTGTAATACTTTTCTGTATAATGAAAATGGCAACCGCGCAAGTTGGACGAGACTATTTATTTCGCAGGGATTGTCCTGTCTATCAACATAATTATTTCATCATTCTTCTTCAGTGAAGGATTAATAAGTGTGATTAGCCCATTAAAAATGAGCGTTTCTATTATTTCTGAATTTCTATTGCGAAATAATTTGTATCCTATGGTGCTACTTTTTTATATGTACGGTAGGTTATTGTAAAGTTTAATTATGCGTTAGTATTTATTGCTTTTGTGTAATCTAATAATAAGTGCATATCTTCAAAAAAACTACTTTCAAACTCGTGGGTGTCTGTGTGTTTCTTTAAGTGATTTAGTGCAAATGTTCCGAGAGATTGGAAATAAGAGGCCGAATGGGAATTACTGGGTATAAGCTTATTATGCAGTTCCACATTATCATCAGGGTACGTGATGAGCATAAAGCTTTTCCCATAGAAAAAAAACCTGTAGATGTCTGTACCCTGGATTACTTGCTAGTGTACTGGCACCTGGATTCACTTCTATTTGGATACTAGGTAAACTAAATATTATTTTTATAAGAATCTAAAGTTTTACATTTTTTACCCAGTTGGCAACATTGTGCCTGAACATTTGTTGATTACAAAGCTTGGCAATGTAATATGATCATATATGAATGTGCCGAGGAATAACCGGTTCGATTTAAAAAATATATATGTAGCGCTTCTCTAGGACACCCCAGGAGTCACCCATTTAAATATAATACGTCATTTCCATAACATCCTGTATATATGCGCTAAACCCATAAGAACTGTGTACAATATATAGTCCGCAGCGTGTGGCGGCCACCGGTGGCGTTGCTGCGTTTGCGACCAGCCTAACTGTTTTATCTAAAAAATACTAGACATTAAAAGCAGTGGTGTGCTGCTATAAAATTAAATTTTGTACATCTAAAAATTAATTTTTGCGATAACGACAACGATTTTCTCGTTGAAGTTTAAATAATATTTTGTTTATATGGCCAACTGATTAAAATGATGAAATACCGATACGTCGAAGACACAGATTCACTTGCCGACCTGTGGCTACGTTATCAGCTTCCCTTGTTTAATTTGGGTTGATTCCCGCATCGTTAGGAAATGGAAACCTGTTGAAAAATGGTATATTCGTCATTGATTTCACAATGTGACTATGTTGTCGTAGAAAAAATATTCTTTTAAATACTTTTAAAATATTGCCCTGTACTTACCATACACCCTATATTAGTGAAATAAAAATTATCGACATAAAATGATGCGCGAATAGTCATATCTATTGGAAGGTTATAAATAAAATTTATTTTGATGGAAAACAGTAACCCTACACCGGGAAAAGGGTAAATATACAAGCAAAGATAAACATAATTTTACCGAAACACTTGTTTATAAATCGTTTCCATCCATTTATTAATACGGGATCGATTTATGTATAATAGGCAGGCCAACATGTACTGGGTAGCAAACGTAAAATGATGTTATATCTAGAAAACTGTAATAAATGGTGGTACATATCGCGTCATCTCGTATCTATAGAGCATGCCTACTAGATCCCATGCAAACAAGATATTGTAAAATAACAATTATTAGAAGGTTTCACTGTAAAAACCGCAGTAGTGGCTACAATTAATTGCCGTAGTTTATCCCAGTTGTGGCAACCCCCCCCCCCCACACATACTACTTAACTACTTACCTCTACATCACTCCCCCCAGGACGCTTCCAATTGCCAATAGAGGGTGTCCCAGAATATGTGGGCAATCTCCCGGGTTCAGATAGACACTTCAAAATAACAGGGGAGGTACAGTACGTTTCACGAATATTGGATACGACTTAATGATTTCCTGGATGGGTCCCATTGTGTCGATAAGAGCTTGGCAACAAACAAGTGAAGTATGAAGGGACGGACTAAGGAAAACAAGTAATGATATGATTATATTAATGTAATCAAATGAAATAACATTTTTTTTAAATATTACTAGTCATATTTATTTACATTTATAATGTTATTCTATAGATAGTTCTGTTTCGCTATCGCTATCCTCACCAAAATTAAATATAATTGGATTAATTATACGATCCAGACTAATTTACGAATTTTCTACAGTTATTACGTGACGGACTGAATTTTTCCAACTACCTGGGGGAATATCATTAAAGCATTTTCGTATTAATTCTACAACACTAGAACTTTTTTATAACTTTCTTCAAAATATATATCATTCGCCGCCATGTAGTTCTAAATCTCCAATTTTGTATTATTTGAGCTTGGAGCTTTATGTAATTGGCGACTGTGATAGGTCGCATTGTCAATTACTATCACGCTATTCTGAGGAATGTTTCCTCAAAAACTAACAAATTTTACCACAAAAAGATATTTAAATATAAATTAAGCAACCTAACCTACCTGATGTGCCTATATTTAATTATAATTATTACAATCCGGTCCTTTCCACATAATAATAACAAACGGTCATAAATAATGGGATGGCCACACAAAAATCATTCCAGAACATTAATAAAACGAACAACGAAAAAAATTAAGGAACTACATAATCAGGTATTCAAAATGATTTCCGTTATTCTCTAAGCACAAGTAACAGCTCGGAGATACGGGCCCATAACGGACGTCTCTGGAAATCGTTGTTTTTTAAATCATTTTTTAAGTACTAGGTATGTGTAATCTAATAATTTTTTAGTATAATGGTTAGTAGATGAGTTTCCTCAAAATTCGCCCTTTTAAACACATTTGGATTATTTAGTTTGCTAGGGACGGACTAGACGTAACCCAAAAATGCTTTTTTACACCTGATTTATATTCAGTATACGTACATTCCATTTCGTTAGTTAGAGACTAATAAGACAAAGGAGAAAAACCGCAAATTTCAAGGCACTACCATAAAACAAAAAACCATAACAACAATGAGGGAATTTTATAAAGATAAACAACAACTATGCAAAAACCATATTGAATGAATAATTACAATTTTTTAAATGTTGTTATTAAACTAGTGGAGCAGATTTTGAGTTTTTTTCCCAATTCATAATTTCACTCATTTGAGATGGACGGACTACATACTTAAAAAAAAAATAGAGATGATGATGCACGGTCATTTCTTCCCCGACTCAACTGCAGTTTCATTGAGAAATTAATAAATGAATTGCTTTGCACTCATGCGTGTGTTGACTTAGTGTTTAGTATGCTTAGTATGCTTCATGACATTTTTGGTTAAGTTGTGTGTTTTTGTTTATTGGTCTACAATCGTAAACCACGCAACTTTAACTACTCACCAATTGCAAAGGGATTTGTTTATCGGTCCGTCGCCTTCAATAGCTGTCGGTAATATTTCAGAAAACCTAGTTAGTATGACAAATGCAGTAGAAGAATGTGTTCAATTGATTTAGTGGCAACCAAATACGACTGGTCTACAATCGTATACCACGCGATTAAACGTGTTAGTTTTTTTAGTCGACACAGAAATTCGCAAACTTTTTTGTAATTATATTTAGATAAGTAATATATTGTTTTTCTTTTTTTACACACATTGTTCTAGTATCATAAAGTAGTTAAAGGGTATATTTAATTTTTTCGCTTTTCACACTGAAGTTTTTTTAGCCCTTTTCTTTGTTTACTTGATATTTATTATGGTTTTTATTTACATTTTCCTCTTTATTTTAGATATAGATATATCTGCCACTAAAAAGAGAGGGGTCGAAAGTAGAGACGTTTGGATCAAATGGTATGTGAGGAACAGTCCAGCGACGAAGAAAGTCCTTTAGATGAAGGAGATGAAGACAAAGTAGAAGAAGACAATGTGAAATTTAGTGATCATCAATCAGAGTCTGAGCAAGAAGTTTTAGACCAAGATTTATCATCAGACGAAGACGATTGAAATACAAATTTTTACTTAGGGAAAGATAAAACAACTAAATCGAAAAAAACAATAAATAATTTACAAGTGTATGTTCGTTCCCACAATATTATAAAACTTTTGCCTGGACCCAAACGTGATGCTCGAAATGCAATATCTGAAATTAATTTTCTAAAGCATTTTCTAAATGACACTGTCATTCAAATACATAATACAAAAATAAGATCAAAAATAAATTTGAAAGGAACAGGGACGCTAGATCAATGGATGAAAGAGAAGTATGTGCATTTATTAGAATTTTGTTTTTGAATGGATCTCTCAAATACTCAAGGAAGAATGTTCACAAAATTTGGGATAATTCAAAAGGAAGCAGTATTGAATCCTGGTACCTTGCAATGAACGAGAAAATATTTAGATTACTCAGGTGTATTAGGTTTGACGACATCGGAGATGAAAGAAGAGAAATGGATAAGTTAGCACCGATACGGGAAGTATGTGAGACATTTGTAGCCAACTTTCAAAACAACTTTGTTATCAGTGAATACTTGACCACAGATGAACAATTAAGCATAGAGAGTTTATAAAAAATAATGGCTACATAAGCAAAAAAACATGATCTACAATCGTAGACCGCTCGACTAAACACGCGAGTGAAACCAGCGCGCCTAACGTAGGGTTAAAGATAAAATTATTTCGAATACATAGTAGAGTGATTATTGTTCAAAAGGTTGAATGACGAAAAACAATACTTTTCCCTCTTAAAACTTAATATTTAATATTTACAAATCTCCAATGTCACCATTAAAGTTGAAACAATATGGGGAAAATATTTATTTTCCGATTCAGGTAAAAATTAAATTTACCATAAGTTTTTGCATGAATAAAGACCAAATGGGACCATGTGGCTCTTTTTAACTGTCTAAAAAATGTGGAATAATTGCATTTAAAAAAAGATTCTTTTTTGAACAGTTGTTCCTACTGTAATTTTATGCCCACGTACCAAAGTTGAATCACTTATAATAATAATTTTTGTTTTCTATCTATTTTTGGTCAATATCTATTTTCATTGAAAACAGAAGTCGAGCCTACCACAATAAATCTATTTATTTAGTTAATTACAAACAACGGTACTTCTGAATAATAGAAAAGTTTTGGACTTGCATTGTCTTTATTTGTTATATATCACAACGTTTCAACTGGTAAGTATCTCCAGTCGTCTTCAGGTGAATACTAAATAAGAAAAGTAACTACAGGTCTATTTATACTAGCTATGTGCACTGAAGAATAATTGAGATGGGTGCAGTCGTGCGTTCAGTTTTGCGCGATATTAGTAATTCTAAGCTTACATCTACTTAACAAGGGCTTCCAGATATTTCTTAAATCTAATGAAGGTTTACTAAAACAGCCAGGGTTCTGGTGTATGGTAGCAGCTTCCTTGAACTTCCTCCAGTGTGGTTCTTTGAGCAGGATTTCGGCTTCTGTCCACCTGGCATGGTCAGCTGCACCAGATTTTTCCGTTTCTCCTTTTTGAGTGTTGTTTATGTGTTCTTTAATCCTTGTTTCCAGTGGCCGTAGTGTTTCCCCAATATACGATCGGCCACATTCGCAGGGGATCTGGTAGACACAGTTTTTCCTATCTTTCTGGCTAGTTGGTTTCGTCTTCGTTAGATGGCTTCTTAAGGTGTCTCTCGAGCTGAATACCGTTCTGATGTTGTATCGTTGTCCTAGTCTTCTAATTCTCTCTCATATTCCTTTGACATATGGAATGTTTAGTATTGGTTGAGCCTCTTTTGTCTCTCCTTCTGGTGTATTTGGCCGAGTCTTACGATTTTCCAAAATTTTATCAACTAATTTCGTGGGATAGCCATTTTTGTTGAGGTCGGTCTTGATGTGGTCAGTTTCTGTTTTGAGTGCTTCATTTGAGTTGCAAACACTACGGCCACTGGAAACAAGGATTAAATAACACATAAACAACACTCAAAAAGGAGAAACGGAAAAATCTGGTGCAGCTGACCATGCCTGGACACACGGCCATCATATCAGGTGGACAGAAGCCGAAATTCTGCTCAAAGAACCACACTGGAGGAAGAGGAAGTTCAAGGAAGCTGCTACAATACACCAGAACTCTGGCTGTTTTAGTAAACCTTCATTAGATTTAAGAAATATCTGGAAGCCCTTGTTAAGTAGATGTAAGCTTAGAATTACTAATATCGCGCAAAACTGAACGCACGACTGCACCCATCTCAATTATGCTTCAGTGCACATAGCTAGTATAAATAGACCTGTAGTTACTTTTCTTATTTAGTATTCACCTGAAGACGACTGGAGATACTTATCAGTTGAAACGTTGTGATATATAACAAATAAAGACAATGCAAGTCCAAAACTTTTCTATTATTCAAGAAACACCATTGTCTACAACCTTCGTACTTACGTACTTTTGTTCTAATATTTCCATGTTTTTCAACCTATTTATTATTTGACGACAAGACTCTCCTCTTCGTTGGTTATATATTTAAAGTTCTGAGGAGTTTGCTCCACAGATGGGAATATTTTTAAATTGTAATTTAATTGTTTGAGGAAATTGAGTATTTTGGTAGAATCTTTGGTATAAAGTAGTAATGAGTATAAATAAATAGATTCACGATGGTAGAGTCGATTTTCATTTTCACTGGAAATAGATATCGACTAAAAATAGATAGGATTCAATAATTACCATAAGGGATTCAAATTTGGCTTGTGGGTACAAAATTACAATACAAACAACTTTTCCAAATATATTTCTATTAAATTCGATCAATAAATACCATTTTTCCACAATTTGTGGAGAAAATGTCAAATTTGACAGTTAACACAAGCAGCGATATCTAATTTAATTATATAATTTTTGGTCTTTATTGAAGCAAGAACTTATGGTGATTTGATGAAATTTTACCTAAATAGAACAATGCATTTTTTCACCATACGGTTCCAACTTTAATGGTGACCCTGTACAGGTTGACAAATTTATTTATAGCGACGAAAGGAATGCGGACAAGAAAATTTATTGGGTTAACAACACATATATTAAATTTTAATTTAACAATATGTTACCAAGTAAACCCTAAAATTAAATTTACCCATTGAAAATAAATTGTCATAAGTATAATAATATGAGAAACTAATATTCTATTATTGTTTCAATGTCCTTAAAACTTTCTTTTCATACTATGTATTTTAATATTTAAATGCAAAATAAAATATTTTTTTGTTAAAGTACTTCTAATTACCAAAAAAATGGCAACATAGTGCAATATCAACGATAACCATGTTTAATAGGTGGCTAGGGCTAATTTGATAGGTTATATCCCAGAGAGAGGATGACGACACGCATCTGGTGACACGCCCATTGTGCCGGCGTAGTTGTTCGGCGATGTCCAATATGCTTCATCCAGTTGCATAGTGATAGGAAGTGCAAGAGTTATTATATTGTATTAAATTGAGTTTTTTAAAAAGTGTTCGTTGTTTTAAAGCTGTGATAATGATTGAATATACTAGTGGTAAAGCCCTTCATAGTCAAACCTGTGAAGTGATGGCCGATGTGTACAGGGTGTGAAGAGGAATCACGAATTAAAGCATTTAAATTGTCACTTAAGCGAAAGCTAGAAATGGTTGCAATTTATGCGGGAGTAAGCGTGGGCGCATTAAAATACACTCATAAAGAATATACTGAAAGGAAAGAAAACAATCCGGATCAATTGTCATCTCCTGGCATAAGAAGGGTCCGTCTTCGACTTTTTCATTGTTAGGTGAATAATACCAAAGTTTTATTTGGAACTAAAAGTGGTTCCAACTTTAAAAACATTGCTACAACAGCTAAGAAGTGACATAAACTTTGCGTTTTCCTGTGAAACTTTGAGGTGCATGTTGAAATCAAATGGATGAAAATGAAAAATCGTCATTTGTGCTGTTTTTTCCATGCTGAAAGAATCTTTTAAACCGTAATTATTTAAACTAGATTAAAATAATTACCTACCTTCAAACTTAAAATACAATTATTGAAGAATATCCTATTTTTATTACATTATTAAAATAATAATAGCACGCCCATGAGGCGGCCATGCTTTAACAGATATTGTTTTCCCCTTAACGATACGTCGTAGCTATAGACTCGCTTGTCGAGCTGTATATTCATAGGTTTTATTTTAATTACTACTATTCGTTGATGAACAGTTCACTGATACTTTCCGTAAATTTATGCGAGAAATAAAAACCAAGGAGGTAAGCTACAAAAAAGTAGATTTTGAGCAATTTCACAACATTATTTTGAGAATATTATCTTCTTACAACTCGTGTAATATTGATATAGAATTGACAAAGTAATTATATTTTCAATGTGCGAAGTACGATGAGAATGGATAGAACTAATTAAAAGTTAAGTAGATGTTATGCATAAGAACAAGACTTTGGTTTAGTAACTTTGATTAATAAAGTTTTATTGAAAAAAAAAAACAATTCTCTTGTAAAATAATTTAACAATATTCATTTTTTAGCCAACAGCTAAAACATGAAGAAATATCTTTATCAAGTCAAAGCCGTAAAATAACCTGTTCATCAAATTACCCGCGTCATCAAGATATTACCATGATATTGTTATCATCGGTTGCCAAATAACCAAATTTTCGTTTATAATAACGTGATTCGTTGGTAAACCTGGAACGTGCTATGCAATGTAAGGAATATGTCAAGTTAAATTATATATTCAAACCCTTCACACTTTGCAACGATCAATCATATTTCTGGGGGTTTACCAACATCAGCTTAAAAATGGTTATATTTGATTTTTTTTTAGTTTATGGTTTATTTTACAAGAGGATACAGGGTGTTGTGGAAGTGGCTTATTATGTATAAATGGGTGACTCATTGTGACTTGTGCGGATACCAAACCAAGAGTAATCAAAATAGAGCGAGCGAAAAATGGACTCTATAAAATCGTGATATCAAAAACGAGCCTTTAAAGGTCCATACCTGTATACTAGGAGAAGGCTTCCAGCAGGCCTGCTTTAGGTTAGGGGTGTTACGGAACAGCTGTCGCTATTCCGTCCGGCTGCAATGAGTGGGATGGAGAGAGCTGCAATAGGTACAGGTACAAAGACGCGTTCGTCTAAGTCCATTTTCGTGAATGGTCGGTATAAACCGGCAACATGTGATGTGTCTTCACAATTTTAAAATTTTCGAAACAGTTAAATGCTTTATGATTCTGCGCATCGTTGAAATATAATTTTTTTTTTCAGTTGCGGTTTATTAAGAGTATACCTATTTTTTTGCGTTACATATTAGTTAGTACTTGATAAAGCGCACCAGCGTAGTGTGTATATATTTTTTTTAGTTGTTGTTTACAACACTAATTGTTGTTTTAGTATTTTTTTATAAATATTTATTTTCGTTGATGTAGCCGTTCCAATTAGTAGATATTTATGTTTTATTTTTTGTTAATGTATTTTTAAGAATACTAATTTGGTTTTTATCCATTTAAAAAATAAAATATCCCAATTCCATTTCTCTTTAATTTTTTTGTGATTTATTTAACATTTAATTTTTCAAAAAGCGTTTAAAATATCAGCTGCCACAGTGTCAGACGCTGCCCCACGTTTAATTGTCAACCTAGCCGCTGGTAACCGTAACATATCGATTTAAGCAAAACCTGTTGCCGTTCCATTCGCTATATCGTACCTACCGTACCTGTACCTAGCAACTTGAAAGATGAACTGAACAGCAACGAATACTTATAACCAGCTGAACAGTGCCGACGGACCTGGACCTGGAATAGGTACCTGGTAATAGACAACAGGTACGCGGAATAGGTAGGTGACACCTGTTCCAAAGGAACAAGTCCAGGTCCACTGCAACACCTCTGCTTTAGGTGGTGACTTCTGGTTTGGTGACTTGACGGTGCGGTTGCGGGTGCGGGTGATAAAACGCGGAGATATGAAGCAAAATTTGAGTATTGAAAGTTGGATGTTGGATTAGAAAAAAAAATGTAAAAATGGAAAGGAAAATATAAAGTAAAATTAAATGTAATTACAAAAAAATTAAATTAGCACACAAAAATAAATTAACTTGGACGACACAGGCTTGTATGGACGGACCACATTGGGTATTCTAGAGGAAGCCTATACAGGATATCCCAGCATAAGCGAACCTATAGGTTTAAATGACGAAAAAAATTTCAATTTCAAATTTGATCATTTGGGATCTAGACTTGCTTGATTAGAAAATAAAATTTAACATATTTTGATTTTTATGAAACCAAACAGGCCTTGACCGTTATTTTATTTTCTTTCTAGGTAAAATGCCTCTTTTAAAAAAAATATCGACACATATCATTAAGAAAAGTTGCTCAGAATTCAAAATCATGCAAGCGTACCGAATTTAATAACCATTAGACATATTTTTTGTATTTTTTTTTTAAACTTGTAAACAGAAAAAAATTCTTGATTGTATTTTTTTTTTGTCAAACACAAGCACTATAGGGAAAATCCTTTAGGGCACCCTGGGTATGGTAGGTGTGCGCAAAAAGCGATTCAAGTTGGATTTGAATCGTTGTAGGTTATATTCGTTGGGAAAAACGACCTCGGGAAGGTCGTTCCATAAGGATAAAGTCCTCCAGATGAAAGAATTCTAAAAAAATTAAGTTCGAGGAGTACTAAGCTTAACCACATATGGATGAGCGGCAGTGGTCGTCGTGTATTCGCCGCTCTGGGCGGAATTAAGAGGGCAAGGTCAGCCGAGCACTTTCCATGAAAATATCTGTCAATAGAGTCAAATCCCCAACCTGTCTTCGATGTTCTAGGCTGTCGAGGTTCTTCGTCAGCTCGTGGTCTCCAATCAGACGAATGGCCCTCCTTTCGATGGAATCCAGTAGCCGAAGGTATGTTTGGGTGCAGAGCTCCAGACATGAGAGCAGTAGATAATTAAATTAGGCACATCTGCATGGTTTTTAATTCCGAGTAAGTTTTCTTAATAAAATTTTTCGATATTTTGTTATACTTACATTTACACTTACCTAGACACAAAATAAAAAGAATGCTTGATTTCATAAAAATAAAAATATGTTATATTTTATCTTCTAATCAAGCAGACCTAGATCCTAAATGATCAAATTTGAATTCGAAATTTTTTTGTCATTTACCTGCGATACACTATATACTTTACCTTACTTCGAATGTCTAATAACTAAAAAACAGACGTGCTTCTACGTACAACGCCATACAGATCAGTTTTCATATAACCAGTGTATTATGTAGGTCAATAGGCAAGCAATGATGCCAGATTACAAGGCGGTTCTCGACCTAGCCAGTTGGAAAATGTTGATCAAAAGCAACGCGGCATACATACTTCATTATTCTCTTCAATTTCCACGTATATGAATTTTAAACGTTAAGGTATTTCTGGGTTAATAAATAAGGTGTAAAAGTTGTAGCGTTATCGGTTTTATGGGAAATAATTTATAATAATAAATGTTGTGATGTGATTTCAAATTTATGTTTGTTTTTAAATTGGACTGACGTTAAGAGCATGTGTCTTAAAATTGTAGTTTTGCTACGACCACCTACGAAAATGAGAAAAAAGCACGACTGACTTGGCAACAACCCTAGAGTTGAAATATAATATTTCAACGCGTATAATGAATGGTACTAACAAAGAAAGGAAGCCCTTTCCATTGATAAGATGTCACCACCTGCAGGCCGATTTCGAACTCTTTTGTTCTCGTCAGTACAGGGTAGGTGTCCATACCTATCATCAGAGAAGACTCTATACTTCACGCTGTATTATCAACGGTAGTAGAGAAAATATAACGTCTAGTGTCATCCCTTAGCAGTCTCCCTTATTGTATAAGGTATCATATCAGGTAATTTTTCCATACATTGGTATTTGATATTAATACTATTAATACTAGCTGAAAAGTATAGACTTAAGTATAGATTTCTGACATAAAATAAGTTTTTTTGCAAAGAAGTTGTTTTTACCATAGGTATGTTATAATGCTGAATGGACCTGATATTGTAATTATGAAAGATTGATCTTTTTCCTATGTACAACTTTATATATTCTGGTTGTAAGTTATTTACAATTTTATATATTAGTACCAGATTCGCCCTTCTAATAAAATGTTCCATTTAACCAGTATAATGATTTTAATATAATTACAATAGGGGTTATCGGTTACAACCAATCATTTTACCAATTTTTTTGCACATATAGTCAATATGATTACTAGAGCTTAATTATAATTAATCTAAAACTACCCCCAAATACTTAATCTCAGAGACACAACCAACAATATCCCCACTGATGTTTACAAACAACCCCGAATTATTAAACTTATGACACATTACTTTAGAACCAATAATCTTACATTTTGTTTTTGTTCTGTTCAATTTTAATTTATTTTGACCACTCATATAACATGTTTAGATCGTTATTCAACGTTTTAATTAATTGTTCAAAGTTTTGACCTGAAACCTAAGTGAAAGTGTCATTCGCAAACACATTTACAAACGAATGCTTTAGACCCTTATGCACATCATTTACATAAAGTATAAACAAAAGCGGTCCCAACACGCTTCCCTGTGGAACACCCCATGTACTGTCTCTTTTATTAGAAAGTTTATTGTCTACTTTAGCTTGGTGGTACCTATCTGTTAAAAAGTCATTAATTCATTCTAGGTCGCTGTCCTTCAAACCATATAAAATTAGCTTTTTCATCAGAATTTCTCAACAAAAACACTTATCAAATACCAATATGGAAAATTATTATTTCCAGACCACCCGATGATGATGCTTATACAATAAACGCGTATTTTTGAATGGTACTACCAAGAAAAGGAAGCCCTCTCCATTGATAGGATGCAACCACCTGTAGACCGGTTTCGAACTTATTTGTTCTCGTCAGTACAGGGTAGGTGTACATACCAATCATCAGAAATGACTTTAACATAACGCCGTACTATCGATAGTAGTCGACAAAATACAGCGCGCAGCGCCATCTCTTAGTAGTCCCACACAATCTGAACAGACGTTATTTAATTAAATCAAATTTTAAAAATCCATCTAAGAAATAAAAAGTCCATGCTTGTCAGGTGTTATTAATATCAAATACCAATATGGAAAATTATTATTTTCAGACCACCCGATGATCCTTATACAATAAGGGCGTATTTTTGTCTACACAGTAGCACTTTAAAATACTATTTTAGATTGAATGGTACTACCAAGAAAAGGAAGCCCTCTCCATTGATAGGATGCAACCACCAGTAGACCGGTTTCGAACTTATTTGTTCTCGTCAGTACAGGGTAGGTGTACATACCAATCATCAGAGAGGACTTTAACTTAACGCCGTACTATCGACGGTAGTCGACAAAATACAGCGCGCAGCGCCATCTCTTAGTAGTCCCACACAATCTTAATAGACGTTATTTGATTAAATCAAATTTTAAAAATCCATCTAAGAAATAAAAAGTCTATGCTTTTCAGGTGGTATTAATATCAAATACCAATATGGAAAATTATTATTTCCAGACCACCCGATGATCCTTGTACAATAATTAATAATCTGATAATCTGAAATAGTATTTTAAAGTACTACTGTGTAGACAAAAATACGCCCAGAATCATCGGGTGGTCTGAAGATAATAATTTTCCATATTGGTATTTGATATTAATACCACCTGACAAGCATAGACTTTTTATTTCTTAGATGAAAAACACTTATAGTTAATTTTGACTCGTTCATATTTTTTCTCCAGGTAGCACAAACATATTGCAGTACAGGCTCTCACGAGTGCTTGGTCCTAAATCCGCGATGGCAAGGCATGTACTGTTATACATGCCTTGCCATCCCTTATCATTTGTGACACTTTGATTTTGACTATTAAGGATACAAGTTTTGTGTAATTTGCTAAGAAATTTATTTACAGAAGTCAGAATTTGCATTGAGTTAAATGTGTACGTACCAATACTCGACAGTTAGTAAAGGAAACAACTTCCAGCTTAATTAATATGATTAACTCAAGCCCGAACAAGCCCATTTTTTTTTACTTTAGCTTTAACTCACGTCCATAAATTTATTCCCAACTTGGTAAAAATATCGGACTACAAAAAAAGGGTCGACATGTAGTAAATCGAATGTCATATTATGAGAGATCTTTTTGATTAATACCAAAATAGATTTAGGGTTATTCCGAGCTTATATGATATTCTAATGTCTCCGTGTGTTTATTCCATTCTATAACATTTAGCAATTTTATTACAATAATTAATGAGGTGGAAGCAGCTAATACTGCTAAGTAATCTTACTTTATTTATGTAAAACATAAGTTACTTCACCAAAAAGTTGACTTACGTAACACAGAACTAAACAATGAATTTTTGTAATTTATTTTTAAACAAGAAAATATTTATAGACTATTTAAAAAAAATACGAATAATGCTATCGCCTTGTTAACTTTTGTGTTCTTCTAACAGATTACGGGTAGTCAGTAATCAAAATTTTTGGTAGAATCCGAAAATAGAACAAAAAATGGAGGTTTCAATTTAAAACTGTCACATGAAAACTTTTTTTGAGTCACCCTGTATAAATGAAAATAAGTTTTAAAAATGCAAATCTAAATATTAAAACCGACGGGTCCAAGCTTTTTCTACGAATAATTAAAGGTTGAATTTTAAATAAATTTATTCGAACCTATTTACACTCACTGTATATATGTCGGCGTCAATTAGGGAAATCCGTCATTCCCGGCAAATAGTGTAACTCTCGTTTGGTACACCGTTTGCCTAAGAGTATCAGGCATTCCGCGTAATGACGGAATTCTTCCAGTCAAACGCTGTACTTAACTAAATGATTTAAGTTACCCAGTTTGCCGGTTTTAGTCGAACGCTGTAATTGTTGTTAACATCTGTGTAGTGATTTTTTTTGAAAATGAAATGTTGATGCATTCAGAATTGTTTTTAGATGACTATTATTCCAATCAAAGTTTTGACTGAAAGAATTCCGTCATTACAGGGAATGCCTGATACTCTTAGCAAACGGTGTACCAAACGTAGAGTTACCCTATTTGCCGGCAATACGTGAAATTACTAGGCATTTCTGGGAATGACGAATTTCACTAATTTACGCTGACATATTATACATATCAAGCCATATGGTTCTAAATATGACGCTACGGAACAACGTGATCAACGAAATTGTTTTTTTCTGTTACGAAACGACGTAAAAAACTGAATTATTACGTTTAAAAATTTTTTTTTTTCTGACCAAACACAAGCACTATAGAGAAAATCCTTTAGGGCACTCTGGGAGTGGTGCGTGTGCGCAGAAAGTGATTCACGTTGGTTTTGAATCGCTGGAGGTTATATTCGTTGGGAAAAACGACCTCGGGAAGGTCGTTCCATAATGATGAAGTCCTCCAGATGAAAGAATTCTTAAATAATGAAGTTCGAGGAGTACTAAGCTTAACCACATATGGTTCGTCGTGTATTTCTACTATTCGCCGCTCTGGGCGGAATTAAAATGGCAAGGTCAGCCGAGCACTTTCCATGAAAATATCCGTAAAATAGAGTCAAATCCCCAACCTGTCTTCGATGTTCTAGACTGTCGGGGTTCTTCGTCATCTCGTGGTCTCCAATCAGACGAATGGCCCTCTTTTCGATGGAATCCAGCAGCCGAAGTGTATGTTTGGGTGCAGAACTCCAGACATAAGTCACTCTAGTGATGGTCGAATCTGGGCTTTGTATATTATCAAAAGTTGTTGAGGTGTGTACAACTTTCTGGTTCGGAAGAGTACACCAAGCTTCTGAGAAGCTTGGTGTACTCTTCCGAAGCTTGGCGATTGCCACAATGTGGTTATGCCAAGATATATTTCCTCCCAGATTGATGCCCAGCAGCAAATTAATAGATGAAACCAGTGGGATTGCGTGTCAATATGTATGGCAATATCCGGTTCTGTAATGTTAACCTTTTTAGAGAAAACTGCTGCCTGGGTTTTTTACAGTTAAATTCGACTTGGCTACTGTCACCCCAAGCAAAAATTTCTTCCAGGTCTTTGTTAAGGCGTGATACTTCATGCTGTCTGCGAAAATGTGCGTCGGCAGCCGATGTTTGTGCTTTCAAAGAGAAAGATGAGTGCTATCGTCAGCGAAACTAAATATCGGATTTTCCGTTTTCACTAGAAGGTCGTTAATGTAGAATAAGAAGAGAGTGGTAGACAATATGGACCCTTGAGGAGCACCGGCATTGATGGTGAAGGTGTCTGAGAGAAATCCGTCAATCGCCACTTGCAGAGAGCGGTCCTTAAGAAAGCTAGACAATCATGCACAGAATCGACTGGGCTACTCAGAAGTCCCTCATGCCAAACACGATCAAAGGCTTTAGAAATATCCAGTGCGACAGCCCGAGACTCCCCATGATGTTCGATTGCGTTGTTCCAAAGATGGGTGACATAGGCTAGAAGATCTCCAGCTGATCTGGACTTCCGAAAATTGATGATCGCTGATAATGTTGAAGCCTTCCAGGTACTTTAGAAGATGTTGGCTAATAGCTTTCTCCCATTACTTTTGATATAACTGAAAACAATGCGACTAGTCGATAGTTGCTAGGCAGGGTTCTCTTACCTTTCTTTGATATATTATTAGGTTATTATTGGTATATTATTAGGGTATATTATTAGTTATTATATAATTATGGTTAAAAACACAGAGTAGCAATATACAGGGTTTTCCAGCTGAAAGGAGCTACCATTAATAACTCATGAAAATTTTTTTGTCAAAACAATCGCCAATACACGTCAACAATAATGAAGGAGACGTAAATATTATTATTGTCGAATTTTTTATTTACATTCAATCATATTGAAACTAATTAATCTACTCCTAATTAACTATTTAATCGAATGTTCAGGCTTCCATGCAATAGTACAAGGTCTGCTTAAAATGAGCTCGAATATATTCAAAGCTGGATGGAGTTAATTTTCGACATTCGGCAACAATTCTTGCTGTTATTTTTGTCTACTCGACGGCTTTGTTTTAAAAACCTTTGACTTTAGGTGTCCCGATAGAAAATTCTAATGATGCATCATCTGGAGACCTTACTGGCGGTTCAACAAAATTTGTGCCAATCCATCGACCAGGAAACCTGTAGTTAGACATTGCCTCACCGAATCCACATGCCTCTAATAATTCGGGAATAAAAGGATCTGAACCTAAGGTGATCATTATAAAGGAAACAAAAATTTTCTTGTTAAATTTCACAGCTTTTTATTTTCAGTTGCCTGACACGTGTTTCGACCTTCTCAGGTCATTATCGAAGGAGTACAAGATAATACTAAATTCTATGTATTGTTACAATGGTATTTATATCTTAAGATGTAAACATGTCATAAAATTAAAATTACGGTAGTTGTGCGTTTTTCCTTAATCCTAAGGTTGAGTTGAGTGTAAACGTATCTTAAATTAAGGTGCTGTCTAGAATGAGATTGGCACCTGAAGGTATCTCGGTTTGATTATTGACAACATTACATTTGTTATTACGAGTTTTTTGATGGCTAATGTTTCTAGTAGGTTGAGTTTTTTGCTTTTATTTTGTATGTATATTGGTTTTATTTTGTTAGAGATAGAGTGGTTTTCTGTTATGCAGTGTTCTGCTATTCCAGTTTTATTTTGTTTTTTGAAAATAGATGTTTTATGTTCTTTCAGCCTAAAGTCAAAATTTCTACCAGTTTGGCCAATGTAGTTTGTTTTTGATTTCTATTTTTGCATTGAATAGGTGTTTTTAAGTTATTTTTATTGACTTGTAGGGATGGTATTTAGGGTTTTAAGTTTTTTTTGGTGGTTGGAATCGATGTGAATAGACTTTGTACGTCAAATGACACAAGAGTTGAATTGCTAGGGACTTTTATATTTTTTGTTTGTTCTATGAATTCGGAGGTATAATTTATTGCATATTTTGAAGAACAGTTGATGATTTTTGGAAGGAAGTTATTCAGAAACTGGCATAGTTTGTATGAGGGGGCATTTATGTAAGATACGACTGGTCTTATAGGTATTTTTTTTTAGGATCAAACACAAGCACTATAGGAAAAATCCTTTAGGTATGTCGGTTTTATGTATTTTGGGTTGTCCGTACAAACCCGAGAAGGTCGAAACACGTGCCAGGCAACTGAAAATAAGAAGCTGTGAAATTTAACAAGAAAACCATAATTTTTGTTTCCCTTATAATGGAAAAGATGTCATTTCACCAAGCATGTAACCCAACTCAAATAAGTTATATGAAGGTGATCAGTTAGCTTTCAACTTCTTTGATTTTATAATGGTGGCATTTATGTTGATTCAAAATTCTGTCCACACTGCTTTGCTAAAACCTGAATCGGTTACAAATTGTGACAGTAAATGTACTCTGTTCCATTGAAACATGCCCCAAAACACGAATTTCGATTGATTCATTTGGTAGTGGCCTTTATATTAAATGTTTTTTGTTAGATACAGATCCAGTTCTTATTAATTTTGGAATCAAGTTTATTTCGTATTTATGACGAACCTACAGGATAAGGAGCATCAAATTCTCAAGCAAAAGCTCTCGTATATCTATTAGTTTTAAGAAAAAGTCACAGTTTTCACTTTTTCTTCTCCTCCTGAAGAATACATTTTAATAATTTATTTTACTTGACAGAAAGCTGAACCGTCCTAGTGTTACAATGAATTCATTAATTTTAGTCCGATTTGTTTCACTAAACTATTAAAACTTTTTTCGAAAAAAAATATTTCTATTTAAAATTTTCCATTGCATCAAAAACTGAGTATGGCACTGGATTACAGACAAAATTACCTATGCAATAAGGTGCCACAAGTAGTATCGTCGCATTTAAGATTGTAAAGTTGGGTCATACTGGAATAATGACTGTAGAAGTATCACTTATATGTCAAAAGATGTCCCACTCCTAATTATTTTTGACGTATATTCGCGATTTTTTACAGAACAAATATTTCCAAAGTTATTAAGGGTGGGAAACTCTGTAAAACTAATGAAGCGTTTAAAATAGATATCACCAATTTTAAAGGAAAATTTACGTTATGAAAATAATGTTGCATCAAAAACTTTTAAGACCAACGCTCACGAAACTTGATTGTTTGATTCGATTTGTTATTTTCCATCAAAATGTTTAAAATATCGCCAACAATATTAAAAATTCGACTCGATAAAAAAACTTTCTTTTTTCGCCAGTATCCATTTCTGGAAAGCACTCAAAATATCCCATTATAGTTTCCCAGTAAACCCAGTGCTATTCTTAACAGGTTTAACAGAAATGGAGATTGAAACTTTACCATAAAAATCAAAAACACTCGTCAAAAACAATAATAAATTTCAGGTGGAAAAATGCCTCAATAAGTGAAAACTCCCGAATGTAATTCGATCGAGTTTCGTAAGGGGTTTTTAACAACTCGATCGTATTACGTAGCGTGTTGTTCAATGAATGTGGATCGAGTTTCGTGATCCGCCTGCTGTCCTGGAACAATTTGGCATTTATTATTCGGGGAGTTCCGATTAAATCGGCACTATTGTTAACTCCGTTATTATTAGAGCTACGATCTTGATTAAATCATTAGTAAACTGGTAGCATTTTTTCCGTTAAATAAAATGAAATAAATGGAAAACAACTGAATATCACATTTCTGCATTATTTCTAAAAATTAACTGTTTTTTAAATACCTCTCTATATGTCGATCGCTCACTTTTATGAATCGATAAAATTCTTCATAGTCACTATAAGTTCTGTTTTGGAAATTTCCCCAAATGTCGTTGACATGTCTATTCTCATTAAATCTAGAGAGCGACGCTCGAGTGATTCAAGTTATGAATAAACATGTCAAAGAGATCATTAAGTAAAATTTCCAAAGAAACAAAAGTTTGCGTTTAACAATGAAAAGTTTTAATTGATAATTGAAACGAAGCTCCAGTTATATTGGCAGATTATTTCCAAGATTATTTCCAAAACCTGAATGAAATATTATAATAATTCGATAAATACTTTTAATATATACAGGGTGCCCCAAGTAAAGTGGCCTATTAGAAGTATCTCGAGAACTAAATGAGATTTTATTTTGAAAATTTGTCTGTGGCTATAAGAGATTGTTTCCTACGTTTAAAAAATACTTTTGATGGTACTGTATTGCCGGATCATACCGAAAATGGTATCAACATCGGAATTTTAAATGAATTACCCTATATATTGTATTTTTTTGGAATCTAGGTAAAAATATAGAACAGTTTTCTGTATAATATCATATACCTATCTTTAAGAGTTTTTGAATTATAAATAATTTTGTGATTTTTTAACGCCGTATCGGGACCTGAAAAGAAAATCATATCTTTTTAGCGCTTACAGCTAGAAAGCTGAAATTTTGACAATAGTTTCACAAGACCATCGAAATTTTATAATTTTGAACACTATTTAATTAGTTTTATACAGGGCGTCCCCATAACAATATTTCTGAGGCAGATGAATTATTGCAAAAATCTTCTTTTTTTTAAGTGGGACACCCTGTATTTGATATGTTTTGCTAATGGAGGATCGAATTTTCTATCTAATGATATTAAGTATTCCTATACCTATCTTCAGTATTTTCGGAGTTACAGCGAAATTTAAAAATTATCTAATAAAAATCTATTTTTTGGTAAAAACAAAATAATGAAAGATCCATGTGACGTTGTGTCTGTGTTGTTGTAAAAAAAAATGGTTAACCAATAATGAATTTATTAATAAATAAATAAACAAAATGAAAATTACGCAACAACACCAATAAAATAACTAATAACTAAATTTTTGAAATACTTGGCTCATAAACATTAATAAATTGTGGTTATAACATGTTCATTTGTCACCTTTTTCATTTCTTTCCCTTCTAGACTCCAAAGCTGTTCGTACTTGATTTTCTAAATCTTCCCTTGTTGTGACGGGTGTCTTGTATACTATTTCTTTAATCCTACCCCATAGATATAAATCTAGGGGGTAAGATCCGGAGACTTTGGGGCCATTTCCATGGACCGCCTCGGCCAATCAACTTTTTTGGAGTCATAGGAGCTGCATCAGAATGCAGTTCATTAAATTTTCTAGATAAAACTCTACCACAGTCCCGATGAATATGAAATAAACTTAAAATATCTCGAATAATGTGAATTAGCCATTTTTATTACAACAACACAGACATAACGTCACCTGGATTTTTCACGATTTTGTTTCTATGAATCCACAGCCAACTACCAAAAAATATATTATTATAAGATAATTTTTAAATTTCGCTATAAGACCGAAAATACTGAAGATAGGTATAGGAACACATCATTAGATAGAAAATTCGATCCTCCATTAGCAAAACATATTAAATACAGGGTGTCCCATTTAAAAAAAAGAAGATTTTTGCAATAATTAATCTGCCTCAGAAATATTGTTATGGAGACGCCCTGTATAAAACGAATTAAATACTGTTTAAAATTATAAAATTGCGATGGTCTGGTGAAACTATTGTCAAATTTTCAGCTTCCTATCTCTAACCGCTAAAAAGATACGATTTTCTTTTTAGGTCCCGATACGGCGTTAAAAAATCACAAAATGATTTATCATTCAAAAATTTAAGGATAGGTATTATACAGAAAACTGTTCTAGATTCTTACCTAGATTCCAAAAAAAATATAATATATAGGGTAATTCATTTGAAATTCCGAAGTTGCTGCCACTTTCGGTTTGATCCGGCAACACCGCACCATCGAAATATTTTATAAACGTTGAAAACCATCTCTTATAGGCACAGACAAATTTTCAAAATAAAATCTCATTTAAATCTCGAGATACTTCTAATAGGCCGCTTTACTTGGGGCACCCTGTATAATAATATAGCAGTGTCGGCTCGTGACCTATGAGAGTATCGTGAAATTCTTTTAAAAATTTTATTTTTGTGTAACGAACAAACCACCTCAACGCCGCGGCCAAACAACAAACAGGAAAAACAAAACAAACGGTTAGTTGTGCTGCATCTACAAATACAGTTTTTTTATCATATATTTCATTTCTAACTTTCTAATAAAGTCCTTAGATTTACCCTTTGTGGTCTGCGTTAAATTAATTTCGGGTTTAGGTTTTCCCGCATTCTTCATTTGAATTTTTTTCTCCAAACTCAAAGAGCTAAAGTTATTTTTCAAATAGTCCACCATGAAACTATTCATTTCAACTTAATAAATATATAATATTAAAATGTTAGAACATACACGCTCAAATTTCTAAATACATGCACGTACAGACAACAGCGCGGCGCACACTAAGATTGTGCGCCTTTTCCACGTTAAATCGCCATAGCCCCGCTATCCCCCGCCATCTGTTATTACAGAGAAACTGCATTATGCCCCGCTCACTTATTCGCATATGCGAGTATATCGCGTAAATCGCGTCATTATCCTTGCTGAGTTGCCGGATGAATCCAGAGCTTATAACATACATTTTGGTTTTACGGTACGATAAATTTAGGGAGGGTCGGACTTTATACGATAAATAATATAAATTAATATTTCTTTATTCGTTTTGGGGGTGCACGTGCGCACGTGTTCCTGTGGAAGAACGACCACTGTAGTATAGTCGTCGATATCGATTCTAGATTGTGCTCTCTACTCTATATTTCAAATCAATGGACTTATTGACATTTCGTAATTTTAAAAACTGGATAAAATTTTAAAAGGAAACAAGTTGTCCGTAATAATATTAATAATATAAGGATTAAACAATATTTAGTATAATTAGTATATTTAATGAATCAAGTAAAATATATAGTAAATTTTACAACGAATGTAAGTGAAAATGTAAAAATGACCAAGTTTAAATAAATTGTTGTGAAAATTATGTTTTACTAGAATGAAGAGTTTAAATCAGATGCGAGGGATCAATCGAAACTCGTTCCACGTAACGTGAACAGGTGGGGAATTTAACAGGAAGCATGCTATCGATCACAGACGTCAAGCGGCGTTGGGCGCGGTTAGTACTTGGATGGGCGACCGCTTGGGAATACCATGTGTCGACATTTTTACAGTAGATTTTGATAAATTTTACAAAAGATTTTAATAAATTTTACAAAAGATTTTATTAAATGATACAAAATATTTTAGTAAATTTTACAAAAATATAAATGGTTTACTAAAAATTTTTGTTAAAATTTTGTTACTCCGCCTACTTAGAAAAGCGTTTTAAAAATGCTGTTGGCCAATGATACAGTTTTATCACTTATCAGGAACATGCAAATTTTATCAGTATAATCACATGTGATTGGTGTAAATGAAACAATTTGATTGGTGGAAATAGTATATTCGAAAGATGCACTGTTTATTTGTTTATGTCTACCCACTACACTATTCTACTACTTATCTACCTGCACTTCAGTAGCTCTAGTAATCCACATTAAACTATTATAAAATTTGA
Organism: Barypeithes pellucidus; assembly: GCA_963991005.1. NCBI lineage: Eukaryota > Metazoa > Arthropoda > Insecta > Coleoptera > Curculionidae > Barypeithes > Barypeithes pellucidus. The sequence continues at coordinate 31,209,508 of OZ022556.1, read as the reverse complement.
AATACCTTAGATATTATGTGGTGACCAATTTTAAAAAATAATGTAAAAACGAGATGACCAATTGTTTTTTTTTAATTAGCGGAAAATGCTATTAATATACTAATTTAACAGACATAGCTCTAACAATAACCGAGTTAGTAATAGACTTAATCAGAGGCACAATGTATATTAAAAATATATACAGGGTGTCCGCTAATTAAAGGCACATGGAAAAACCACAGACTCCTTACGTAAAAATATTAGGATTTAATTATACTTACTTATATCCGAAAGTTGATATTAACTGAGATACAGGGTGTTAAAGTTAAAACTTCATTTTTGTTTTTCTCTAAGAGCTTTGAGAGAAACCAACGTTCTTTTTACAAAATTGGGCAATTATGTTTTTTTATGACGAGAAATTGATTTTTTTATGAAATTTGAATGTATAATATCTGCGGCATTATTTGCACATTTATTAGGTCATAACTTTTTTGTGCCTCAGTGTATTTAAGTATTTTTGAAAATAATACTTTTCCCATACTTATTACGTAACAAAGTTCAGATATTTGCATTTAAATTGTTTAGTGCACCCTGCCCAATTATTATTGATTTGTAAACAAAATTTTTTTTTCAATAACCTATGAGAAAACAAATAAAATTTGGAGATGCAGTTGCTATCGAACAGAAAATTTTTAATTTTTTTTAGTTTATCGTAAGTTTGTGTTTTCATTGCTGTTGGTTTCGTTCGACACGATATTTTCTAGGGTCGAAGTAATTAAAGTAAGTTAAAGAACAATCCAATTGTTGTATTTATTATTCTAAAATTACCACTACTAGAACAATTATCATATAAAAGTTAATTGGTAAGAAGTAACAAAATATTATTTGCTTGCCTGAGCTAACGCACAAAACAATTTAAATGCAAATATCTTCGAAACGGTAACTCTAGGCCACCTGAACTAAGTAGGTACACCTTTTTAAGTAATAAACACACACATAATTTAACACACAACTCTTGCCTTTCTTATCGCTACGCAACTGGATGAAGCGCATTGGACCATGCTGAAAGAATGGCATCTTTTAAAACGTAATTATTTAAACCTTGATAAAAATAATTATATACCTTCAAACTTAAAATACAAGAATTTACTATTTTTATTACATTATTAAAATAATAATAGCACGCCCATGAGTCGGCCATGTTTTAACAGATATTGCTTTCCCCTTACCGATACGTCGTAGCTATAGACTCGCTTGTCAAGCTGTATCAACTATCGCATTATTTGCCCAGTATGTCCCAGATATATTCTATTGGGTTTAATGCTGTACTGCGTGGGGACCAAGTCATTTCAATCTCGTCTAAATAGTCATTAACAATTCTTTCAACATGACGCAGAGCATTATCGTGCATAAACATAATATTAGCTCCGATAAATTGCGCGAAATTAAGAATATGTGGCTCTAAAACACCTCTAATGTACCTATCCTCTGACATAGCTCCTCCATTGACCATTAACAAGTCCGACCGCGAGAATTGTAACATCTCTTTAAAAAAATGATATCTGCTACATAAATTAAAATACTGGAATGGACCAAGAACGAAAATATTAAGAATAAATTTGACTTGATAATTAAATGACAAAATAAAAATCTGTGACATCTACATCACTCTACAGAGTGTTTTAAAGATTGAGTCAAAAAACAGTTCTTGTTTCAACCTGTATATTATGAACATTCCTTGAAATCTCAGATATATGCGAGATTTTCGGTCAATTTATACACAGAATAAAAAAGAATGATAAAAATCGAAATTAAAATAATACATTATTCACGATCGATGCGGCAAGTGTATACATAGGGTCCTCCATAGACTTTTAGTTATATTTCCTAATATTAAAATCATTAAGCAAGTTATTATCATCAAATTGAATTAAATCACGTTATGGGGTTAAATATTAAATTATGCCGCAAACACAAAATTGTAAGGGTTTCCAAATCAGCATTTAATTGTGTTGAAGCAACAATGGCATCCCCCGAATTAAATTTAATTCAACGTACAGTAAGTAAGTAATTCATCCGTTTACGTTTGGTTGTTCGGAGTACTTTACACTATTTAAAATATCTGGACTTTATAACGACCAGAGCACGGAAAAAACACTGTTCCCTGTGGGATATCTGACGAAAGTTTAGACAAAGAAGAATACAGGAAATTAAATTATACTTACTATGGTTCTTTTGTAAAAATATAATAGAAATAATTTAAATATTTAAAATTAGTTAATATATTTTAAATAGAATTTGATCCCTTTATTAAAGTCATCCTTAAACGCGTTTCGCCGTTGATATGGCTCATCAGTAAGTCTCGAGTCTGACAAAGGGTAAATGATCTTTCAGCACTATCAGGTGCACTGGACGAACTTCGGAAGGAGTACAGATCTCGTCGCGATATCTCACGGTGAATCTGCCTACAACAAACTACACATTCTATTTAAAATATTAATTAATTTTAAATATTAAAATTGTTTCTATTATATTTATACAAAGGAAAAAAGGAAACAAATTCTATTTATTCTCTGTTATCTCCATTAAACTGTTGATAGATGCATTTGGTATATTTTTTCTATTTTTACAGAACAAACTCTCTGCATTCGTCTTCTATAAGATGCTCCCGTTGGGTAGGCAAATGCACCGCGAAATATCGCAAAGATATCTATAATTCTTTCAAAGTTTATAATATTTTAGTTTGAAAATGAAAACCTCACGGCTCACAGTGTCAAGAGCCTTTAAATAGTCTGATAAAAGTCAGATTAAGCCAGCATAAATATGACTGTAAAAACATAATAAGCGTGATACCACTGCACTTAACCTACATCACCAATGTACATGCCATGAGAATTCCTCTGCATTCGTATTCTATAAGATGCTGCTTTGGGTAGGTAAATGCACCGCGAGAGGTCGTGAAGATATCTATATTCCATTTAAAGCTGATAATATTTTAGTTTGGAAATCAAAACCTCACGGCTCCAGTGTCAATAGCCTTTAAATAGTCTAGTAAAAACAAGATTAAGGTAGCATAAATATAACTGTAAAAACATAATATGTGTGATACAACTGCACTTAGTCTACATCAGCAATGTACAGGTCATGAGAATGTAATTACATGACCAAAAATATCAGTGAGATGACCCATATTTAAACATTTCTATTAATTTCAGAACTGATACAAATAACTTGACTGCTTGCTACTCACGAATTTTGAATAAGTTTCGTGGTGTCTCTAAAATACAATAACGTTAATTTTTTTTACGGTTGACTATTTTGGTACTACTGTCGATGAATATCTGGTGACTTATTGATAACTTCACAATTTTCACTGATTATATTCAGAGTTGTTCTTTTAACGAATGTGTTTCAGGGAAAATGGTCCTTCAAAATAATATTTCAGTAATTTTCGGCCTAGAAGTACTCTGTTAATTGGTAAGGATTTTGATTTGATTATCCCATCATCTAAATGTATGACTTTCTTGAGATAGATAACAGTTTTCGTTGGTATGATCAAGGTTATAACATTTTTGTATTGAATTGGACTAGTGAACTAGCTTTGTGACGCTATTACAGTTTAAAGGATTTTTTTTAAATTATTTTATGTCTTTTGTCTCTTTTTCGACCCCTGAGGAAGTTTTCATAAAAAAGCGAAACGTTGCGAAATTGTAATTGATTAAATTGTTTGCCCTATTCTTAATATATTTAAAACTTCATGAATATCTTTTTTTGGTGAAAAATGTTATCTAAGCTCGAAATTTCCCTTTACAGCTTCACCGACTTTTATATATTTATATTTTTTTACTTGCAAAGCTATTATGAGAGTCACCGACTGGAAACTGAAATTGATTACTCTATTTTGGTACGGAATTAAGAATATAGAAGTCATTTATCTATACGAGACTGACTTACCATTAGAAAATTACGAGCTGTAAATATACATGTCTGCAACCATTAATGTATCAAAAATAATTGTATATCATCACCCTAATTAGCAAACCAAGGGACTCAAAAATGATAAATTTATCACGAAACATAATAAATGAATTTTGTCGTTATCCGCAACAAATAATTGGTTTATTCTGCAGCGAAATTTACACCACTTTAATCTTATTGCGACGAAAGAATGTTTGACGATGATCTTCTATCATAACTACATCCATATATTTTATTGTTATTGTTAATTAATCAGAAGCTTAATTTCGATGAAAACCATTTAACTATGAAGAGGTACACTTAAAGTCACGGTCTCACGATTTACACATACTTATATGATCAAAGTACGATAAAGATTACATGGTTCACCCAACTAGGAATCATCAGACCTAAAATTTTAATATGACCGCTGGAACAAGGAAAATTATAAAAATACCAAAAAAAAGGCATCAAATTACCTGAAACAAATACCACAATACCAACAACTATATCTAAAAAATATTTATTTATATTCAGTTATTTATATTATTTTAAAGTAATTTAGTGACTTTTATTATTCTTTTCTTATTCTAACTTTTATATAAAAATTTTAGGTCTGATGATGTCAAGTTGGACGAAACATGTAACCTTTGTCGTACTGTGATATACAGGGTGTTATGGAAATGACGTATTATATTTAAATGGGTGACTCCTGGGGTGTCCTAGAGAAGCGCCACATATTTTTTTTTTAAATCGAACGTTTAAAAAGTGGGGTAATTCACTCCTAAACCCACACACAACTCCTCGGCACATTCATATATGAGCATATTACATTGCCCAGCTGGGTAATCAACAGATTTTCAGGCATAATGTTGCCAAAATGTTTAAAAGTGTAAAACTTTAGTTTCTTATAAAAATAAATATTTAGCTTACTTGAAAGTAAATCCAGGACGCGATTAAGGAATCCAAGGCACAGACACTTTCAGTTCTTTTTTCTATGGGAAAAACTTTATGCTCATCACATGTCCTGATGATAGTGCGGGAGTGCATAATAAGCTTATCACTAAACCCCAACACAAACGCATAATTACACTTTACAATAACACACATAGAACAAGAGCACTTAATCATTTCGCAATAGAAATAATAAAAACGCTAATTTCTATGGGTCATTAACCCTTTACTAAAGATAAAATGAAACAATTATGTTAACAATTGACAGGAACTACTCTTTGAAATGAATGGACTAGTCCACCTTCGAACCAGTCGGACTTTCTTTGTTAGGCCGATTGTCCAAAATCAGCTGTTTAAAGAAGCCGACAGATATCAATCGAGAGAACCAACGTGTTATTTATTTTAAAAATTTTTAGATGCTAAATACATTATTTCCCAGACAATAAGGGCGTATTTTTGTGACACAGTAGTACTTTAAAATACTAATTCAGATTGAACGGTGCTTAGACATGTTGTGACGCGAAAACTAATGTAATTTTGTGATGTGAGTACTTGGTGTTTTTTATAAATTAAGTTGATTTTAAATATGTCCGAAAAGGTAAATGAAATTGCATTTTTTGTTCTAAAGGGTAAGTGGCATTTATAAACTTTTAAGTTTTCCAGATCTGACGGGTGTCGTTCGAATTGAACAAATGAGAACATACCTGACCATTTATAAACTCCGCGGCGGTTCATTCGAGTCAGTTCAAGTTTATAAATTAGAGATTGTTTCCCAGCGAACTGAACGTAAACGTTTATAATAATGTACCCTGAAGAATAAACAACTTGAAGTCTGTCAAACGGTTATTGACTTTCTAAAGAGTTTATCCTGAAGATATTACAACACTGTTCAAGATTCTCTGCTATATGTTGCTGTGTTTACCTTCCGAACAGGGGCACCACGTAGTAATTTTTGGTTTGACATAATGTCATGTACACTGTACAGGGCATATTAAATTAAAGCACCATTTTTGGATATTTTTCTTCAATTTATTTTCATGTCAGGAATTGCCGGTTTAAATATAATACGTCATTTCCATAACACCCTGTAGTTGTAAATCGTGAGACGGCAACTTCTAGATACTTATTCGACAGATCTCTTGGAGAAAATGGGCTATTTAATTGATTTAATTGAATTTGATTGATTTGAAAACCAATTGTCAATGTTGTCAGAGAATTTTGAATTACCACTAAATTTAAAGTAAAATATAAAAATAAGAAGAACGAAGCCAAATTTTTCTAAACGAACCAGAACAAACCTATACAGGGTGTCCAATTGTCGGTGGTTCTACGGGGTATCTCCGTTATTAATAAAGATAGAAGGATGCGCTTTTCGCAGCACTTTGCTACTTTTTGGTGAAACAAAATATGCCCTAATTAGAAATTTTCTAGGCTTCCTCGTTTTTGATATACGGCGTATTTTTGAGAATTCTACATTTTGGGACACCGCCCATATTTCGGTAACTCTGTAGCTTATCAAAAAGAAATAAAATGTGCTCTTTGTAATTTTTTACGTTGAGAGTTACAGTGACGTACTCAGGTTTTATTTACGTTAAATAGTTTTCAAGGAAATCAAATATATTTGCTTCTTTTAAATCACTAAATATCTTTTAATAATGTAATTCAGTTTCTAACAAGCTTCTCAGAAATATATAATATTAACAACTGATTTTTTGCTATTAATTAGAAATTATGAAACAACTTAAAGACAAAAGTGACTGTATTATTTTGTTTTTTTTCCAATTCCCGTTATGGCCTACTAAAAGAATTGAATATTTTTTAAAAAAACGTAAATTTCGGGCATAATGTTAATGATAAAAATAAAGTAATATATATTTCTGAGAAGCTTGTTAAAAACTGAATTACATTATTAAAAAATATATAGGATGACCCATTTAAAAAAGAGATAAATTTGTTTTGTGTCTTGAAAACTATCCAGCGTAGAAAAATCCGAGTACGTCACTGGATTCTGCGCAAAAAACTACAAAGAAAACATTTTATTTTTTCTGCTAAGTTACAATGTAACCGAAATATAGGGGTGCCAAAAAATCTAAAATTCTCAAGAACATCCCGTATATCAAAAACGAGGAGACCTAGAAAAATTGTAAATGGGGCATCTTTTGTTTTACTAAAGTAGCATTCTTCTATCTTTACTAATAACGGAGATACCCCGTAAAATCATCGAAAGATGGACACCCTGTAATATTAGGAAACACAAATCCAAAAATTTCTACTATAAGCTTCGCATAAAATATTTACTTGGATAAAGTTAAAAAATTAGTTTGTCACCCTATTCCAACAATTTGATTTAAAAAAACGACAAATAAAGTCACTAGAGTGGAAAATTACTTTACGCGATAGGAATAAGAATTTTGTACAGTATGATAGATACGAGGATCGCTCAGTTACGGGAATTACGCGACCGGTGTTATAATAATAATTCCCTATTTGCATTTTTAAATAAAAATTGATAAATTACTTAATATGTCGATTTTAGTTATAAATTGGAACTAAAAAGTACAATTCGCCATCCTTTGACCATGTATGTCAGTTTTTAAATAAATTGGTTATATTCAATATTTAGTTTTTAGATCATCTCCTTTAAACGGTCAAATATTGTGGAACGGATTTTAGTTCCATATTTTACTACATAAGACACATTCCCACAAGTTGGCCCTCCAATAAACGTGCACGGGAAGCATTATTTGTACCCAAGACTAGAAAATATCTCCTATAAGCGGCCACGAATCTCCAATAGCCGGTCAAATTAGATTTTAACTTACATTTTACGGTGATTCCCCTTGTTACTTTACAACTAGTTGTTCTTTTTGAGTTTGTGTAGCGACAAAATGAATATACAGAGAGTCCCAAGAAAATGCGACGTCATGTCAATATACCATTTTTTTAGATTACATGCCATACATACATAATACATACATACATACATACATACATACATACATACATACATACATACATACATACTCTCTTATGATCACTTACATACCTCCAAAATTAGACTTATATCGGTGTCTGAACCACAAATATAGAATTATTGCGCTTCTCCTTTTGCCAAACGCATCCTTAGAGACGTTTCTAAGATGCTGATAGATATTTTCTTATACTTCTTTGGGTTGGTGAGTACACCTCGAGATGTCACGGCGAGCATTATACTGCCGTAAACATTCATTAAAGGTACGTTGCAAACCTTTTCCTTTTGGCAGCCTCTAGCCTTACTAGCGAGCTGTGATAAGGCGAAACGCGTCTAAGAATGAGTTTGACAGGAAGAGAAGGGCCATAATTTTATATTTGAGGTTTAGACATACGTTTATTTCTTTTATTACCTTACCTTAACCACTGTGAAATAGATTACTTATTAAACCGTTAATTCACCAATCATATTTGGTCCTCCGATTTAGTAACAAGCGCCCACTCCATCTGATCTTTTCTAAGATACTGACTACGTCACTGAACTTTACGTAAAAATCTCTAAGGCAGGCCGCACACATCTATCATTTATGGCGCCAGATTTGTGGCTCGACTTATACTGCCCTACTTAACATGGCAGGTTCTAACTGCAAATATGTAACGTTTACTTCTTGGAGTCGCTCTCACTTGACTCAAGTGTGTTCGAAATTAGCACATCCTATATACGCGTTATGTATCTCAGATGTGCGGCCTGCCAAAGTTTAGTTTTACCTTTTTTATAAGTTAACGCGTAACGGACAAACGAGGGATATCCAAAGAGCGAAGGTTTTCAAAATCACCCTATAGATTAAGAACTAAAAAAGCCATGAAAAGATAACATCGGAATCTTTCGTGTCGTTAAAAAGTGGGACACTAAAATAAGAACCGCAACATTCTACCTCCTGATAATAACTCTAATACTCCCAGGAAGTATCGAAAATGCGACAACCTATACAGTGCATGGGTGAATTTGACTAAAAATCTAAACAAAAATATTATCATTTTATTTGTTTTTCCTCCTAAGGACCGTTCCTTGTAGATATGTATGCCTTAAGATATATTTACCATAAAATATAAAAAGATCATATCTCTGTTTGTAGAGGGACTTTTATTTAGTGAAATAGGCCTGAGCACTTCATCTTAAGGCAAAGAAAAATATGTTAAAGACAATGTTTTCCGTTTGATGTTTCCCGTTTGATGTTTTTCGTGTGTTGAGTTTTTAAAATTGAAAGAATTTTTTTTGATAATAATCGATTTGCTGCTGCTATACACCCGTTAAAGCAAATTACACAGACGCACGGCTGTATTATTAATAAAAATCAGACGTATACAGGGTGAGCCGTTCAGTGCTGCTGCGGAAAACATGTCCTTCAAAAATGGTTGATATTTTGGAAATCTGCCATATTAGCGCCCTGAAATTTGGTTGTGACTAGGGAATCCAGTCCCGCAAATGCGGGATCCCGCGATGATTTCGGGGGATTGACATTGCGGGATTAAGAGTGCGGGATTCGCGGGATTTGAGGGATTCGATGTGGGTGCTGTATGTTAATAAAAAGTTGTTTGATGCAATTAGAAATGGAGTAGAGTAGCAGGAAAATATTTATTGCATATAGGTCCAATACAATAGTACGACTAGTTTAACGGTTACATGTTACATTGATTTCGAAAGTATTTTCGTAGAAAAGATAACATGTTTAATGTTTTATCTATTAGATTTGATCTTATCTTATTGCACATGTATCCTGCGGCTGAAAACGCACGTTCAGCTTCGACACTTGTCGGCGGAATAGATTTTACACAATTTGTGGCCCTCTGATTCGAATATATTCGCATATCGGTCGATGTGATAAACTTTCCAAAGGGTATACCATCTTTAGCTACCATTCGAGACACTCTTTCCTCCATTGAAACTTTTTTCTCAGATGAAAAAAATCTATAATTTTCATTTTCTTAGGTAGCACAGAATAACTACTAACATATGAGCGCTTAGCAATAGAACTAAACGAACTACTCGAACTTTTGGTGGAACGAGCAGAGATTTTGATAATGCTAGGGCATAACTTACATTTAGCTGTAAGACTATCTTCAGACTTTAAAAGATAATTCCAAACTAAACTTGAACCTTTATTGTCTTTGTTAACTATACTGACACTCATTTTTGTGAGTGCTGTTTAAATTCCATGTATTATATTCAACCACTTGATAAATGTCACTAGATACTAGTAGGGTTTGTTCGGATTTGTTCCCCTTACATTCGCACGTACGCAAGAAAACCATTCTGTTTAACGTATTTTCAATAGCCCAGCATGGTGGGGAATCACCGACGCGTCGACCAAAAATACCGTTCATCAAGTTCATTGTTTGCTATCCCGTAAAGTTTAGGTGAGGGATTGGATTCCCTAGTGACACAGGTAATACCCAGAGATCTTTCGCTGTGTTCAAAATATAGGTAGTACAGGGTATTTCAAAATACAAAAATTTTGTGATGATATGATAAAATATATGTTCTAAACCCTGTATTTTATCTGTGGTCCTAAAAGCACTTGAAATTTTATATCTTCCTATGTATAATATTGCTAGATCTATATCGGGTCAGTATGATAACTTTGTAAGAAGTTGAAAACAACTTATTTGTCTATCGCCTTGTCTGGTACAACTTAGATTTGGTTAAGTAACCTTAAGCTCTTATGAAGTGATTTTTGAATGTTATCTATAATAATCAATTATTATAAATAAATGTTCATAAGTCAAAAACTGTTCGAGATAGGTATAGCAACATTATACATAGAAAGATATACGATTTCAAGAGCTTTTAGGGCCACCGATAAAATACAGTTGTCGTTTAAAACATACATTTTATCAAATCATCCATAGAAAAAATTTTTATAATATTTAAAATTTAAAATTTTACATTATTTTAAAGATTGGATCGATTCGGACAGCTAAAGATTAATACATTCTTAAAAAACATTCGCATTCGTTGCACCAATGACACACAACAAAATTTCCATCCCCAATTATTGATAAATATTTAGACTCTCTATAGCCGGGACTTCCAAAACCTTTACTATGATAGAAATTTAAATAAGGGATACAATAGATTAGGTAACAAAACAGTTAATACAAATATTTGTAATTTAACTATAAATTTTAATAAATCACAAGAAAATAATAATTTTTCCATATATTGGTATATAATAATACTACCACCTAAAACGGAAACAGACTCTTTCTTTTGATTTATTCAAATGCTCTAACAAGTGTCTGCTCAGATTGTGTGGAACTGCTAAGAGATGGCACTACGTGTTGTATTTTCTCCACTAAGGTTGATAATACAGCTTGAAGTATAAAGTCTTCTCTGATAGTATGTTGTACAACTACCCTGTACTGACGAGAACAAAAGTTTGAAACAGGTCTGCAGTGTAACATCCTATCAATGGACAGTGCTTTCTTTTCTTGGTAGTACCATTCAATCTGAATTAGTATTTTAAGTACTACAATGTAGACAAAAATACGCCATTATAGTATAAGGTTATCTTCGGGTGGTTAGGAAATAATTTTTACATGGTATTTGATATACATTTTAATATCAAAATTGTACTCTTGAAAACAGCACAGCACAGAGCATTAATTTCTGATTGTAGTGATTGCATATTATTTAAAGTTCGTGACATTTATAATGTAGATTGGTACTGATATAAATATGACCGTGAAGGTGATCGAAAGGAAAAGGGAGTTTGATTTAAAAAGATAAAAACTTCAAGAGCAATTTCTTTAAAAATATTTTACTCTGTCAAAAATAGCTACTAAGAAATTCGAGTGGAGAATATGTTTGTGCATAATGATATTTAATTTGATGGTTTGAGTGATGTTGATAGGCATAGTCGCGTTGTTACTTTAAATATTTTTTAGCTTTGATTTTATAAATGTACACCTCTATCGTCATTTGGTAACTTATTTCCTTAAAATCATTATTATTTCAGTAATAATTGAGTTCCGTTTCATTGTAATAGTTTAAGTATATCTCATTTATCTCATCTTAATACTTTAGTGAAAGTGTTGTTTTGGTTTGGGTGGGCTAAACATCAAAGTAGACCGATTACGTTATAAATTTTTTCGAAGTGTTTCTTATTCAAGAAATACAGAGTGTTGAAAGTGATAGTTTATTTGGAAAATAAGTCATAATTTGAAAACGGTTCAAGAAATGAAAATTGATAGAAATTTTTAAGTTTCACATTAGAGTGCACTGGTTACATGCACTGGAATAATAAATCTATGATTTTTGTTATCTGTTATTAAGTGTTTTTAAAAAGGCCAATTTCTAAACTATATGGTATACTTGATCTTAATATTATTATATTTAAATGGGTGACTCCTACGGAGTCCAAGAGAAAGTCTACATACTTTTTTTTTTAAATCGAATATCTAAATACTAAGGTAAAAACCCTTTTTACCCACATACTGTCGCGCCGTTACATCTGGATTCACTTAGCAACAATCTGGGTCACTAGAGTATACTAACAGTGTTGTCAGAACACAGAGCGTTCCACGTGCTTGACGTATACGAATTTTAAACGTTTTGTTAGTTGTATTGCCCGATTTTTTATTGTTGTGAAATAATTCATAATAAGAAAGTTGTGATGTGATTTAAAATATGTGTGATATTATCTACTGTTAGTTCTGTTGAAAAGCATACTTTTTGTGTTTTATTTTTTTATGGAATTTAATTATAAAACGGATTATTTTAAAATAAGATCGAAGGTAAGAGAGTATGTATTGTAGTTTTCTGTGTCTAAAAAGTTTGAAAAAGAAGTGATAACGCGCGCTAAGACGTCTCGTTGTCAAAAACTGAACACGTGCGTTTAGAATTACAATGACAACACCGCCTACAATGCGCTGACCTCTTTTGAAACTTGAGACTGCCTCAATAAAATAGTGATTGCGAAGGGCCTCAGGAGCGGAGACGTAAATTTTGAGATTTCATATAAAGTGTATATTTCGCTTACTAATTCAAAGCGCCATTTATGGTTGATTTTCTTCAATTTATTTTCATCTCGGGATTTGCCGGTTTAAATATAATACGTAATTTCCATAACACCCTGTATCTAACCATTGTCGAAATATTTCTATTTAAACATTCGAATGCATCAAAAAAATCAAAGTAAAATTGGAAATATCTCGAAAACGGTTAGAGATTTAAGATCGAACAAGTATACCTTTTTAGTTTAGAAATTGCTCTTCTTTAAGAATCTTGTATTAAAAATATTAAAAATAAAAAAACACGTTAGAAAAATAATGTATTAAACCCATTGTATGTAAAAAAAAATTTCTACAAATTCTCATTTCTTACTCATAAAAACATCATACGGCCAACTTTCAATCCGATACATTGTACTGATTTCAAATTATGGCTTATTTTTGAAAATAAACTTTCAACACACTGTATTTCTAGAACTTGAAATATTTCGAACAAACTGATATGAACTAATCGGTCTAGTTTGATGTTTAGTATCACCAGTTACTCTATGACCCATAAGTTATGGCAAACCCTGTATTTTCTCTGAAGGGATTCCATTTTCGAGGCGAAGCAATACCGGCCTGAGAAATTCTTCCTCTCGGTAGACCAGAGCTGGCGTTAAAAGAATTAATTCACAGTGAGAAATCAGTTAAGCAAGTAAATTTTGAAGCAGTAAATTAATTTAGCATCAAAATTAATAAGATCCGCCACTGCAATGCACTGACTTTGAGACTAACTTTGGAGGTTTGCGGAATTACTTGACATCAAATAGCAATGATGTCAGATTTACAACGGCATAAATTTATAAACGGCACAAAAGTTATCACTTATAATCGCCCTAGTACTTGAATTATTATCGGAAAATTTTCGACCACACGATTTTATGAAAATTATCCCGAGTCGAAGACGAGAGTAGAAGAGGGAAAACAAATTGAAGCATTTTTTATGTAAAGGAGAAAATTATAATTTTAGAATCATTAGGAAGGGTTTGTTCGGGTTTTTTAATATTATTTACTGCTTTCAAATTAACACCCTGTATAATGCAGTACCTATGTACAGGGTTATCCATTTTTGACACTTTTGGCATGTATAGTATTTGCAGAATTATACCGTTGATCTTTTGACTGCAATAAAACCTCATTATCCCTTGGACCATAAAATAAATAAGGAAATCCCAAATTTTAAAACCTTTTCGAGCAGACCCGGACTAGGTATACAAATTCAATTTTTACCTATGCCTGATGCATATATAAATACAAAGTGATTTTTAATAATTTTAAACTTTAGTGGTTTTCCGGCGAGTAATTTTTAATTAGGCTTATTAGTTGTAGAATCTGGCGTCCGAACGAAATTTAATGCTCAGATTTTTCTTTCCACCAAAAACTTCATTTAAAAATGTAACGCATAGGATACCAAGCGCTTCGCAACAAATCATAGTTGGCTTAATTCAAGTGCATTTGAACTTGTTTAATAAGCAACTTCACTTTGTCACTTTTTGAAGTTTTAGTTGAACAATCCGTTATTGTGACTTGTGTGTTTTTACTATTTAAGAATTTCACTAAAAAGCTGAAAAATGAATAATTACTCATTTCAAGAAATGGCACAAATGCACTTCCTGTATGGAAAAGCAAATGGTAACGCTCTCAAAGCGCGGAGATTATATCAAGAGTCGTGCCCTGACAGGCAAGTTCCATGCATTCAATTTTTCATTAATGTACATAGAAGCCTTTGTGAAAAAGGATCTTTTAAACCAGATTACTCAACTGGTAGACCACGTACCACTCGAACTGTCGAAGCTGAAGAGAGAGTTCTTGAAATAGTCGCAGGTAATCCAGGGATAAGCATTAGAAGCCTAGCTACGCAAGAAGGCATTCCAAAGAGCTCGGTTTTGGAATTTTTGCATGAACAGTATCTCTACCCATACCACATTCAAAGAGTTCAGGCTCTAAAACCCGAAGATTTTGAACCCAGGATGCAATTCTGTCGATGGATAAGACAAAAATGGCACCGAGATCCCGACATTATCAGTAAAATATTTTTCACTGATGAGGCCGGATTTACTAGAAACAATTTCCATAATAACTACGTATGGGCAGACGAAAACTCACATGCGATTTTTGAATCAAGGCACTAAGAAAAATTTTCCATTAATGTCTTTGCGGGAATATTTGGGGACTATTTAATAGGGCCCTACATTTTACCAAATATATTAAACGGTGAATCATACTTAGAGTTTCTACGAAATGTGCTACAAGACCTACTTGATGATGTGCCTTATGCTCTAAGGACACATATGTACTTCATGCAAGATGGGGCTCCACCACATTTTAGTCTTAATGTGAGGGCACATTTAAATGAGATTTATCCTGGGCGATGGATAGGAGGAGGGGGCCCTGTAGCTTGGCCACCTCGTTCTCCAGATCTAAATCCATTAGATTATTTTTTATGGGGTTAATTAAAATCCTTAGTATACGAAGTACCAGTTCGCAGCGTTTAAGAATTAGAGCAGCGGGTGTTTGCTTGTTGTGAAGGTATAAGAATTAAACCTCATATGTTTAGAAAAGTTAGAAGATCTATGAGAAAACGAGTTCGAGGATTCATTGAAATGAACGGAAATCATTTTCAACACTTATTATAAAATTTATAATAACATTGAAAAGGATTTAAAAATTTAGGGACAGCGTTGTTTATTATTTTGTTATTGATTTGTTGGTATTTTTAGTAATAAAATTATTATTCAAAAAGAAAAATCTGAGCATTAAATTCCGTTTATCTCGAAAACAGTCGACTATACGACTTTAAACCAAGGGAACCTATTTTACGTAAAAATGTTCAAAGAATCATAATTTATTTCAAAGATAGCGAAAATACACTCGGCGAAAAAAAATAAGACCCTAAATAACTAACCTACCCTTTGTTCCCACGCGACTGGTTGCAATATGGGTCACCTGATATTTTAAACTAACTTATACGTAGAAGTTAATTCCTGTATTGTAAGTAGATCCTAATAAATTAAATAAAAACCACTTTTATGGCACCATCTTCAAGGGCCTGCAGCTCTCTCTGGAAGCATTTCCGGACCTATGTTAATATGACAATTTTTCATCATCATTTTCGGACACCCTGTATTTATAAAGAGAAATATAAATGCATCTTTCTTGGCTAAAAATATACAGGGTCTCCCATTTAAAAAATTATATTTATATCCGATAACTTTCTTACCTAACCCTTTTATAATAATATGGGATTGTTAGGTGATATCCTATTCTACGTAGTAAACTATGAAACTCTTATATGAAACATTTCCTTGTATTATTTGTTATAAAAGATATAGAGAAATGGCTAAAATCGACAATTTTTCAATTTACCTTCGTATCTTTTAAACCACCATGTATCATTTTTAGTTTATCTCAAATACATCTCATCACACGAACATCAAGTTGTTTGATAAGTGCAATGAGTACCGAGATACCCAGCAAAAGTATGAAAAATGGACAACCCTGTACATCTAACATAATTCAATTTTATTCATTAATCTGTAAAAGTTCGTGGAACTAAAAATTTATTAAAACTGATAAAATTTAAATAGCGTCTACATCAGTAACAACTTAACTAATAATTTACCATAACAATCCGAAAATGCGAGGTTTTTAACGAAACAACCAAAAACCATATCGACAATGGTGTAAAAAAGGTAAAGGTTAATGTTACGTACGTCGAGCGAGGCGCATGAGTTGCAGGATTCGCGCCACTTGAAGTTGCTGTATGAATGAAAGCGAGAACTTTAGTTTCGCGCGTGAAGAAGTCGCAGGAGCAGTTCCAATGACTATCCTATAAAGGCCCGCATGTTGCGTGATATTTAGAAACTTTTCTAACAGGAAAAACTTTTAAAATAAGCTATCGCTTTTATCGTAAATTCCACAATTAATTTGTTGAAGTGTTAGTTGTGTTTTATGACGTGCATTAAACATAACTATATTGAATACATAATTTTTCTTAAATAGAAGACTTTTCGTTGCATGAATATTGTTATATTTCAAGTGTGTATGAACTATTTGAACTGACTTTTTAAACGTACTTCTCTCTAGTGTAGCGATCGTAATTTGGATTTTTCCTAAATAAATAAGTTAAGGTGTTAACAATTAGTTATTAAAAGTACTAATAAGTGGAACTTTATGAATTTATGAAAAACACGAAGGATTTTGTCAAAAAAGTAAGTAAAATGTTCTTAATGACCGTACCGGTCATGGTTAAATTTTTTTTGGAACATTTACTTTCCTGCAAGGGCTCTAATTTATTAACACCAACGCTATAATCAACCTATTTTCCTACAACAAATGAATAGACGTTACGTCGGTAAACCTTTAGTTAAGTTTTTTCCACAAATATTATTTTATTCGATAACGTTATTTATACAGAGGCCGTTAGTCCCAAAAAATACCACAATTAAACAACTGATATTTGTTGCAAAAATTAATTAGGGTCCGTTACACTGTCACAAGATTTTGAAATTTTTACTATTTTTTAGGTATGTACTACACATTTTTAGTAGTAATTTTCAATAAAAAAAATTGCTGAAAATACAGTAATTTGCAAGAAATTAATTAATTAAAATAGCGATTTTATGGTATTGACACCAAAAATATTTGTGATTTTCGATTGAATAATAAGCAGAAAGTAAACCACAGCTTGACTTTTTAATAAAATATACAAGTAACATGGACAAAAGTTACCTGAACACCTAAATTTATATTTAATAATTAATAAACATAATTTATGTGTTCTGGACCACATATCAATGATCTTGGTAATTCTGTAATGTACATCGTGTCCAAGATAAGGAGGGCCAGTACAGCGATCTCGGAAACCGTAAGAGATACGAAGTCGGTTAAATGGAGGTAAAGAGGCGCATTTACGTGCCTAATAATATGCCGCTTAGAAAGTTTTAAAATTCCGAGTAGTTCCGGCGATATCCAGGAAAACCGAAATTCTGAAAAATCGTTTTAATGTTTTCCTGGGTTTTTTGATATCGAATTCTAAAGTAAAGTGCACTTTAAAATTGCCACTGTCTTCGAAGGGCCATTATCAACTTTATTTTTTTTAAATACGGTCCTGTTTTCCTGATATTGGAATTTGAGAGCTTTTTTTCTCCCGAATGCAACGATTTATGACACATTGTGGTTTCTAATTCTATTTTCTAAGCACAAATAACATCTTCAAACTGCCATATAACAGTTTTTTTTTAGATAAAATAAAACATGCGATAAAATATCAAACTTTTCAGCATTTGTAAATTTATGTTCCATATTTCCTGGAAAATAGAAAACCTTAAAATGCTCTCAAACGATCACAATGGGAATATCAAGTGAAAAAAATCACGCATCGCCATCGTAATTTTTTTGTTTCAAGCGCCTACTTTTCTTTTAAATCCCGAATCAACAGAAGTTTGAAATAATGTATTTTGTTCACTTATTTGTGGTTTATTATTAAATTATTTGTTATTTATTGAACTAATCCAACATAAGTAAAAACTTAGAGCTTACTTATGAGATATTATTTATAAAATTAGGAGAAATACAGTACCGTATCCCAAAATTTCCTGATGTTATTCAAAAAACCCTCGAAACCACAATGTGTCATAAATCGTTGCATTCGGAAGAAAAAAAGCTATTAAATTTCAATATCAGAAAAACAGGACCGTATTTAAAAAAAGAAAGTTGATAATGGCCCTTCGAAGACGACTCGTCGGATTACAAAACGCTGTTAGATAGAGCGGAAAAAGTGGCAATTACTTTAGAATTCGATCTCAAAAAAAAACCGAGGAAAACAATAAAACGATTTTTCACAATTTGGGTTCTTTCCGGATATCTCCGGAACCACCCGGAATTTTAAAACTTTCTAAACGGTATATTATTAGGCACGTAAATGCGCAACTTTACCTCCATTTACGGTTTCCGCGATCCCTGTACTGGCCCTTCTTATCTTGGACACGTTGTATATAGGAAAAAATGTATTAGGACTGCTTTTTTCTGCTTTTCTCTCGCAGGTAATCCTCTTAAGAAAAAAAAACACGTCCCTTATACCAGATATAACAACATTTTCACTGAACTGTGAAAGAAAGAATGTTTTACATTTTAACAACATTTTTATGGATACATATGTGTTTTCCGGATGTAATTGTATTTAAAAACATTAATATTACAACATTAAACAAAAAGAAAGATAAAAATGTAAATGTATTGTGTTACGAAAACCCTTACATTCCAGTAATGAATGTGCGTCACAACATATTTAGGTACAATTTTTTTTTGAAGCAAGGCGAACTATTTGCCTAAACCAAGTAGGTATACATTCTTTAGGTCAAAAAAGTTTTTTTTATAGATGTTCCGTGTTAAGAGTTAGATTTATAAACTTTTAGTTAGGTGTCGGATAAATCTTTTATATTTAGATACGAAACAGAGTTACATATATTTCTTGAACTTTATTTTGGAAGTATTTGAGGAAGTCCCATTTTTCTATTTTATTTTGGCACGATTTGCTAGTCTTACGAACGTAGGACGAAGCCTAACTTTTCTTTTATAACTATGTTTGTTTTATTGGCACGGGCATGTCCAATGAAATATAGCACAATGCAAATATTAGCGTGATCATGGACGGCTGTTTTCGAATTTAGTTTTTTAATATCTATGTTTATTTAGGGTTAATTCAAGTCCTTTGGCCCGCAGCGTCACACGGTTCAGTATATATTTTTTTATTTTATAATAAAAATCAAACTAATATAAAATTTCAACTAAAGAGATGTGAATTGACCTGGTTTCTATAAGAATACCTGAAGAACGCTTCCGTTGCTAAAATTAACTTAAGTTAGTTGATTTTTAAGCTGCTTATTTTTGGCGCAATTTATGATGTTTTTTGGGTAGTTTGACGATTCTAATTTCACTCCGGCCACCCACCGTCCTCCGAAAAATGTTTGCTTTGAGTACCATAAATGGGATTCTGAACATATACCACTTTGTTATATTAGCGTCTAAAATAATATCTTCTTCATCGGAAGAAGATGACAATGCACAGTCCATGTTTATATCTCAATGTCGAGAGAGAAGCTGATCGACAAGGAAGACAATGAGCTAGGCTCGGTGCGCCGTTGTGGACACTACTGTGCGGTACTATGGTGCCAGGCTATGAGCGAGGACGCTGTGCGGTGCTCCGTTGTGGCCATACACTTAGTGTGAGCCTAGCTCCTTGCCTTGCCTGTAGATCAGCTTGTCTCTCGACATCGAGATATAAACATCACTTTGTGTTGTCATATTCTTCCGCTGAAGGCTATACAGGGTGATTCACGCTGGATGGAACGTTAGACGTTTCTGGAGAACGGGAGATCAGTTTTGTTCTGAAAATTTGGTTTTCCAGATAACCGACCATGGTCTACAGTTCTAAAATATTGAACTCAAAAACTTGGAGAGTTAAATATGTAAGTATAAGTATATATTTTTAGGAAGCTACTTTTATCATTTTTCCAAATCAGTATTGATATACAGGATGTCCAATTTGAAAAAAATCAAGTTTCGGGCATTTTTTCAAGTAACCTACAAACAATTATTTTTGGGCCACTCTGTATGCTTGAACTCAGATATGATCAAAAAAGAAAATACCCAAGGCATTTTTAAACCGTACGCAACATTTCAACATAGGAATATTTCAGAGTTTGGAGAAAACCATATTTATTAGAAGTCATGTTTTCTTTAAAAAAAATGATAATTAATTAATAACTAAAAAACGGCAACAGATAGTTATAGGAAAGTATTAATAAAAATTGCTCAGAAATAGATGTAGAACCTGAAAATGTATAAATTTATAGGGAGTTCCATTTAATATAACAATGTTGCCATTACATTCTTCATCGGAAGAAGATAACAACGCACAGTCCATGTTTATATCTCGATGTCGAGGGACTACTGTGCGAAGCTCAAGCTAGGCTGTGCGGTGCTATGGTACCAGGGCGATGGGCGGTGCCACTTTGTGGACACACACTTAGACGAAAATGATCTAAATCTAAATTTTCTGACGATGTAACCCAAGTACACCAGCAGTTTCCGAAATATGGCCGGTGGCCGGTCTTAATGAAACACCCTGTATAAATACTTAAATGTCGACTATTTAATTTAAAAACTACTTAAGATATGAGCATGTATGTACTGAGCATTTAAATAAAGAATGTAATTAGACACGTATAAATTTACAGTTAGTGCGCGATAAATTTAAAAAATAATGAGGATAATGTTATTACGACAAATTGTGAATGATAGCTGCCATGTCATCGTGGCTCGAACTACGTTTAAGAAGATTAATAAAAAAAATATAAATTGCCGAATTATCAAATACCATTAGCTCGTTATTACATGGGTTGTTGTTAACATTTACTTGTTAACGAAAAACGTTCCTAAACAAACGTAGACGAACGCCACACACCATTTCTTACTATATACACCGTGTGTCGAAGATAAGGAGGGCCAGTACAGGGATCTCGGAAACCGTAAGAGATACGAAATCGGTTAAATGGAGGAAAAGTTGCGCATTTACGTGCCTAATAAGATGCCGTTTAGAAAGTTTTAATATTCCGAGTAGTTCCGGAGATATCCGTTAAAAAAAACGAAATTCTGAAACATCGTTTCATTTTTTTCCTGGGTTTTTTTGAGATCGAATTCTACAGCAAATTGGACTTCTACATTGCCACTTTCTCCGCTCTATCTAACAGTGTTAATTGTTTTGTAATCCGACGAGTCGTCTTCGAAGGGCCATCAACTTTCTTTTTTTAAATACGGTCCTGTTTTCCTGATATTGGAATTCGAGACTTTTTTTCTTTCGAATGCAACGATGTATGACACATTGTGGTTGAATGACGTTTCAACGAACAACATCAGGATATTTTGGGATACGGTCCTGTATTTCTTCTAATTTTATAAATAATATCTCATAAGTAAGCTCTAAATTTTTACTTATGTTGGACTAGTTCAATAAATAACAAATAATTTAATAATAAACAACAAATAAGTGAACAAAATACAGAAACATTATTTCAAACTTCTGTTGATACGGGATTTAAAAAAAAGTAGGCGTTTGGAACAAAAAAATTAAGATGGTGATGCGTGATTTGTTTCACTTGACATTCACATTGTGATCGTTTGAGAGCATTTTAAGAGGTTTTCTATTTTCCAGAAAATATGGAACATAAATTTACAAATGCTGAAAAGTTTGATATTCTATCGCATGTTTTATTTTATATCAAAAAAACTGTTAGGTGGCAGTTAGAAGATCAACATTTGAAAGCGTTTTACGAGGTTATATATTTTCCAGAAAATATGGAACATAATTTTACAAATGCTGAAAAGTTTGATATTCTATTGTGTTTTATTTTATCTCAAAAGAACTGATATCTGGCATAGCGGATGCATTTGGAGAAGTGTCTAAAAAGGAGAAAACGAAATAACGGAAATCATTTTGAACACCTGATTATGTAGTTCCTTACTTTTTCATTGTTCATTTTATTACTGTTTTGGTAAGTTTTTTGTTCACTTATTATTGTTTTGCATTATTTTTTGTTCACTTATTTGTGGTTTATTATTAAATTATTTATTATTTATTAAACAAGTCGCACAAGTAAAAATTTTAGGGCTTACTTAAGATATTATTTATAAAATTAGGAGAAATACAGGACCTTATCCCAAAATATCCTGATGTTGTTCAATAAACCGTCGAAACGTCATTAAACTATAATGTGCCATACATCGTTGCGTTCGGAAGAAAAAAAGCTCTCAAATTCCAATATAAGGAAAACAGGACCGTATTTAAAAAAATAAAGTTGATAATGGCCCTTCGAAGACGACTGATCAGATTACAGAACAATTAACGTTGTTAGATAGAGCGGAAAAAGTGGTAATGTAATGTGCAATTTACTTTAGAATTCGATCCCAAAAAAACCCAGGAAAAAAATAAAACCATTTTTCAGAATTTCGTTTTTTTCCGAATATCTCCGTAACTACTCGGAATTCTAAAACTTTCTAAACGGCATATTATTAGGCACGTAAATGCGCAACTTTATATTCTAAAAAAATTATAATCCTTGTTTACGGACCTCTTTGATTATTTTTTAGAGAAGTAGATCAATACCGATAAATAAAAAAACATATACTTATGGAACTAAAAAGATGAACTTAAGCCAACTTAAATTCGACGACCGATTATACTTTTTTATGATGAGACACAAGCACTATAGGGAAAATCCTTTAAGGCACTTTGGGAATGGTGCGTATGCGAAAGAAGCGATTCACTTAGGTTTTGAATCGTTGGAGGTTATACTCGTTGGGAAACACAATCTCCGGAAAAATATGTCAATACACAAGAGTACACAGCCTAAGGAAATCATGTCGTTTCGCCTTCAACGTCAAAAATTTTTTTATTACAACCATGTAATAATGACATTTCATCTATCTTTAAAAGGTGAAAAGTTGACGTTTTTTACCCGGGTGGAAAGTAAATTATTTTTTTATAATTTTTAAAAAAATCGATATCACAAAATAATATACGATTTTCTTAAAAATGCTAATAGCTTTGCGTGTTTAGATATGTCTGCTTTTTCCCTAATTGATAGAGTGGTCCTCAGCATTGAATATTGTTACCAAATCGTTGATATCTTCTTTGTCTTGGCATTTTCACTGAAATAGTAGCGCCGACCAGGATTTTGAACTTTGTTTCCCGTACACCATTCTTTGAAACACTTAAATGCCTTGTCATATCTCGGGCGGCTTTTAGTTGGCAGAAGATCGGCTTCCACTATTTTGGATGCTTCTCGAATTTCTGGTGGAGTAGCAGCAAAATTAATTTTCTCATCTGATAACATTTTTCTGTTGTTAAAATAATATATTGTTTACTGACAGGAAACCATATTAAAAAAATTATATTTGCCATCTTGATGTGTATTATTACCTACGTTATTTTACCACCTGTGGTTATTTGAAATTTCTGTCTAATTTTTCAATGGAAAAGTCAAAATGACATTTATCTTTTATTAATACTTTTAACTCAAAATAATAAGAAATGAATGATGTGGTTGTAAATAAAATAGTATACAAACCTCAGTGAAAAGTTTCATTACTGTCTCGATATTTAGTTACCGACTCTCTCGACAGGAATGAAACACTTTGCTTATTTGGGTTTATAATAAGAGATTTTTTTTGTTCGGATTTGTTATTCATTTGTTGATATTTTTTATTATGTTATTTTCATTATACACGGTCCTGTGTCTCTGCTCCCGTTTTCTAGAGCTCAGTTATTACGTTAAGATTGTGATATTTTGCAGACTTTATCCATATCTTAGCATCAGTTTCAGAAAAATATTTTTGAACATACAGGGTATCACAAAAATGTGTCATTATGATGGTTGATTAACAAGACTGTTAGACCGCGTCATAGAAATAAGTAAACTTAGAACGACCGTCAAGTCAAAAAATAGGCTGTACCGTCAACGGTTATTTAAGTACTTTAGACGTGGCGACCTTCAGAAAGTGATGCGGAATTATTTGATAGCCCGTGTTAAACATTATATTAATCAGAAGAATTTCTAAGTGTCGGCGACATGGTCGGGCGAGAATCGCCAATATCTAAGCATAAATGAAGCACAGCATAGGTTTATTTGTATATGACCTTGTTTAATAAGTATCTTGTATAATTACTATTTTTCATTAATTAAAAAAAATTTCCTGATATTACGAACCGATTACAATATAATTTTAGGAGTAAGTAAATAATCATAAGGGACATTCAAATAACCAACAATATGGTATGTAATTTAAAAAAATAAAATATCATGACGTTACTCTTTTTTGGGACTCCCTGTATATTAAAAAATATTTTCATGGGACACCTTGGGATTCGGGTAAAGCCTGCAAGATATCAAAATCCTAACTTAATTAATATTCAAGCTATACAGGAAGGTAACAGGACTCAAGTTCCGAAAACTTGTGTTTTGAAAAATACCATAGCGGCGAATTGCCCGCGGCGACACTGCCCCCGCGGCGAAATGGCGAAACGTACTAGACCCAAAGCTATACCTAAATTTTACGACTCAATGTTTATACTATAAATTGTGCATAAACAATAAAAACTTAAATCAAATTCAAATTTATTTAAAATTAATAATAGAGATTCACAATAATTATTTATTCACAAGTTTCTAGAATATATCGCAAAGTAAAACTGCACCTAGGTATGAGATACCTGTATGTGCAAGATTCTTATCACAGTTGTATTTATGTTTCAAGATAGTTTATAATAACTTATCAGAAAATCAATTACATTGACAATCATAATATCGGTGCCCGAAATGATATCTTAAGTAAGCAATACAAGAAAAGAAGTCTAGACCTAAAACCATCCGAAAAGCTGTTGATAATGAAAATAACATTTTTTATACAAAACATTGAAACGTTTTTTGTTATTTACCTTTTTATGTTATCAGGAATAAGATTGTACAATTTAGGACCCAAATAGGAAACAAAATACTGAGCATTACCATTTCTACAAAGAGTCACATTAAATAAGTCATATGTGTTCCCTTTAGTAGCATAGTTGCGAGATATATAGTTTAGCTCAAATTTATCGGTACAGGGAACAAAATTATATGCTGGAAGTATGTACATTCCTTTGAGATTTTTGCACATCCTCTGAATAAATTTGTTGGATATAATTTTGTTCTTTTTAAAATTATTTTAACTAAATAGTTTTGAATTGGTCTAAAGTGTTCTAAGTGAGTATTATAAGCTCCTCCCCAGACAGGAATACCATACCGCAGTAGTGGTTCAACAAGTGTTTTGTATATAATGTTGTAAAGTTTTTTACATACAATTTCTTTGAGAGTATAGAATTTAAAAATAAGTCATCTAATTTTTTTGCACATATACAACACATGCTGGTCCCATTTAAGGTGGTTATCACTAATAATACCCAGATATTTGGTATTAGAGGTTTCTTTAAGGGGATTGGGCTATATTCTCTATTTGTATAGAATCAAAAACTGGAGTATTGGCCTCTGTTAAAGAAAATGGGACATAATGTATTTTACTGATGTTTAAACTAAGTTTAAAAGTATCCAAGTAGGTTTTTATCTTTGAAAAACCAGATTTTAATTGCTCCCTTAGCCTGTCCCGTGCTCCCTCGGAAAAAAAATATGACAGTGTCGTCAGCATAGGATATGACAGTGTCGTCAGCATAGGATATGACACGACCCTCCACATTAAGACTACAAAGCCCATTAATGTATAGGTTAAACAATATAGGTCCAAGCTCTGTAACCTGCGGTACTCCATGCTCTACTACTTTTGGGTCACTAATTACATTTCCCATTTTAACATGTTGTGCTCGATTTTTTAAAAGTAGCTGACAAATGCCTCCAACACGGGACCTCTCACCCCATACGCCCCCAGCACGTCAACGAGCGGGGTGTGAGGGACCGTATCGGACGCCTTAGCCAGGTCAAGAAATAAACCCAAGCATTTGTCTCCCTGATTCAATTTCTCTGTGACAGTGTTAACGACTTCAAACATTGCATGTTCAGTACTTGGTCCCTTTATGAAACATGATGGTTTTGGTTCAGTAAAATATGTTCAGATGATTTTTTTAGCATATCCCCATTTTAATTAGAGCCAAATGTAAATATCTCAGTGAATCAGCGGTCCTATGTCCTGTTCATTTCATCCTAAAAACGGTCCAATAGCGGTCTTTGGGGCGCAATTACCGGGAATTTCAATTACCAAAAAATAAATACAAATTAATAGAATCAAGAAACGTAGTTTTGAAAATTTTATCTACTTTTATAAATTTTTTTATAAAAAATTTTAACCTCAAAGTTTAATCGAGTCTCAAAAACGGGTTAAATAAAACGAGAAGGTATATTAATCGAATCAAGTTACTTTAAGATATTTATATAAAACTATTAGTAATAATATTACTATCAGCGGAAGTGTACAGGGTGATCATGTATAATTACCCCCTCTTAACTTTTTTTTCATACCTTAGAAAAATTAAACAGATGCTACAGGGTTTTTCAAGTAGTACTTGCAAGGGGATCAAATATCATTTTAGGTCTATTGATTTACAGCGGGTATCAAACAGTGTTTTGTTTTAATCGGATATCCTGTACATTAAGTGATTTTCCAATTCTAGGTGAAATTCTGAACATAATTTGTGTAATAACCATATAACCAAAGTCAACCGTTTTCGATATAAGTACAGTGAAACCTCTGATAAGCGGGCATCTCTATTAAGCGGACATTTTCTCATAGTCCGGAACTAGGTATATGAAATTCCATGAAAATCAACCTTTCTTGGACGAACTCTCCGTTGGGCGGACGCGGACAGGCTGTTTTCATACAAAGAATGCGAAAACTCTCCTTTAAAGGGACAAAAATTTTTTAAAGTATTTGGGAGAGGAATAAGTACGGTGCAAAAACTCTGTGAATACAGACTGGCAAACAATCGCATATGCGTGGCAGAGCGAAAGGACTTCGCCGAATGAAAGTATGTGTGATTCCCCGACAGCAGTCCGCCGCTTATTTGTGAGTTGTAAGGTGAAAATCGTAAACAATGACAGAAAAACGCTGCGTTTTGAGTCTGAAAGAGAATATTGATGTTGTGGAATTTGATAACAATGATTTGGGCGAGATCATTAACATTGATAGCAATGTGCTATTAGAAGACGATAGTGACCCCAATCCTACCGATTATGTAGCGCAAATTAAAACCACATCAATATCTGACGACTCTGATAAAGAAGTTGACTGCAATAATCAGACAAATGTCATCAAATATCAACAAGCCATTAGTATGTTAAAGGAATTACAAGAGTATGCAAAGAATAGAGGTGACTCTACAATAATGGAATTGTTATCAGACTTGGAATTACATTTTCTAGATTGCAAGTTTAAAACGCAACTACGCTATTAGATTTTTTTAGTACTACATCCTAACTAAAACTAGTGTATTTATATTATGTTATGTTTATTTGTACATACATATACATAGTAATAATTTTGCAGTTACATATTACCTAATAACAAATTTCCCATGGGCGGACACCTCTATTAGGCTGCCACATTTAGACAGTCCCGTAGGTGTCCGCCTAAGAGAGGTTTCACTGTATTGACAATTGGAAATTGGCAAGATCCAATATTAAAAATATCAAAAAATGCGGAATGAGAGAAAATCGAGATTGCCATGGAGAACAAAATTGAGACGGGTTATTTGTTCTTTATTTTCCATTACGATCTCGATTATATTTCATTTCTGCATTTTTAGATATCTTTACTATTTGATCTTGACAATTATTTTTAATTGTCAATATATCGTTGAAACGGTTGCATTTGGGTATAGGGTATATTACATAAATAACATTCCGAATTTAATGTAGAATTGGAAAATCCGTTAATATACAGGATGTCCTTTTAAAAAAAAATTTTGATCCCCCCCCATGTAAATCAACAGACATAAAATGATTTCATTCCCTTGCAAATACTACTTTAAAACCCCTGTATAGCATTCTTTTGACATGAGGGGATATGATACGTGATCACCCTATACCATCTGAGACAGAGAAGTATTAAATAATTATAGATAGTATTTTTTCTATAAAAGGTGGCAACGTTGACGTTTTAATTTTGGTTCATTTAACTTATCAGTAATAAAGTTTCTTATTTTCATCGATGATAAACTTCTTACTTATTTGTGAAAAAAGTAATATTTTCTTCTTGTTACGTGAACATTAAATTAAGCTTAAATTTGATTCATTCCACGAATACACCTGGGACGTTCTTAGCCACTCTGAGCTAGAAGAAGGATTGTATTGAGGTTCCTCTGATCCCTAATAATTCCGACATTCCTCGTTTCCGAAATCCGCCCGTTTCAGCCTCGCAACTTTTAGTATAGCGCAAAATGATGAATGAATGAAATTCATCTTCGACTTACCTTGATGGAAAAATAAAGGGAGGCTGGGATCACTTGGAATGCGTTGAAAACGTGTAATTTTGAATGCAACTGAATTATAATATAAATAAAGGGAAATGTATAAAATTATAAGAAACAATAAAACTAAGTTATATTTCTTTTCCACTATATTCGTAAAAATTACATGTTTCGCTATCAATGTAGCTTCTTCAGATTGAGAATGAATGAATATTTTTCTATATCTAACAAAATGTACAATCTTAAAATATTATTACAGGTAGAAAGATGGGGTAGGGTATATGGGATATAATAGTATATAACAGTGGGATTTTCCAAATGGCCAGTATAGTGATAATATAAATTATTTTATAGATTTATTTATACATGTAATAGCGGATTAGTGAAATAAATTTAACAAATTAGAATTGTTAAGATCTATTTGATCATTCAGTAAAACATCGGAATTTTTAAGTTTATTTATTTCCATGGATTCTAACAGGTTAAGTTTTATGCCTCTATTTTCAGTATGTAAGATTTTAAAATTTAAATCAAAATGATGTTGGTTTTCTTTTAAATGGTTGGAATAAATAGAATCTGTTTTATTTTCTATCTAACTTTATAATGTTCTTGTATTCTTTTCCCAAAATGACTCCCTGTTTGGCCAATGTATGTTTTCGGACAATCTTCACATTTTAATTTATACATCCCTGATTTTCTATTTTTATGATTTTTAGTTTTATTATTTTTTATATATTTCCCTGTGTGTGTTAGTGTTGTTGTTTTGTAAGCTACCATTAGGTTGAGTTTATTAAGCAACTTTCCCACAATTTTACTAGGTTTTCCAATGAAAGTGACAAGTTTAAATTTATCTGTTGACGTTTTAGTGTTTGGAAAATCTAAATCAATAGTTTTTTGTAAGTCTTTTTCTTTAAGATTTTGTTCATTAAATTCGAAGAATACCATTATTGACTGCTATTTGTTTAATGATATTTAGTTCTATATGAATGTTATTTTTGTTAAGTGGGAGAGTTAGTAGTCTATGAATCATACTGTGGAAAGCTGCTAACTTTTGTTGTATTGGGTGACAAGAATAATTATGGATCGTTGTTTCTATATGAGAAGGTTTGTGGGAAACTGATAAAATATATTTATTATTTTCTCTTTTTACAGTTAAATCTAGCAAGTTAATGGAATTCTGGTTTTCTTCCTCTATTGTGAAATTGATATTTTTATGTAAACTATTGATATATTCTAGAAATATTTTTAACTGTCTGTCCGTTCCGAGAAAACATGTTAAGATGTCGTCGTCAACATATCTGTGCCAATAAAGAAGCTGTTTAAAAAGAGGGTGTTTACTAATTTTACTTTCAAAAAAATCCATAAATATTTCAGCTAGTAACGGACTCAAAATAATTGTGTACTGTAAGAGAACTGATTAATTCTTGTTTCTTTATAAAATTGATATTCTTTGACATTCTTCGAGTTTAACGATAGGTTTTATACAAGTAAATATGGTTTTATTATGGGGAACCCACTCAGTCCGTTACTAGCTGAAATATTTACGTATTTTTTTGCAGGTAAAATTACTAAACATCATCTTTTTAAACAGTTTCTCCTTTGTTAAAATTATTTCACTAATCCGCTATACATGTATAAATAAATCTATAAAATAATTTATATAATCACTTTACTGAGCATTTGGAAAATCCCACTGTTACTATTATATCCCCTACACCCTACACCCTACACCATCTTTATACCTGTAATAATATTTTAGGATTGTACACTTTGTTAGATATAGAAAAATATTCATTCATTCTCAATCTGATGAAGCTACAGTGATAGCGAAACATGTAATTTTAAAGACTATATTGGAAAAGAAATATAACAATTACAAAAAGAATGATAACCCACTTAACAAAAATAATATGGTTATGTTCTGAAACATACTTTTTAAAAATATCGCGACATGACCCCAGAACTAAAGGTAAATTGTCCAACCTTTTTCAGGAAGTTTTTACCACATTCTTATAATATAATCGCTACGGAGAGAATTTAAGCTCCTTCATAAATTCATATCCTTTGTAGAATATCATATTCGCGGTTCAGCAAATAATCTCTTTGAGTTCTTTAATTATTTTGGGAATTTACTTTTAAATGAACTAAAACCTTGAGTGTGGAAACTCTTTGCTTTAATAATATTTAGTTGATTTTTTTACTTCCTTGTGAAAATGATATGCCTAAAATAAGTGATATTGCTTATAGATCACTTATAGATTATTTTTTCTTTTAAGGATTCGGTAGCTACCCGCATTTACAGTATTCATAATAAATTTCTAGCTATTCCGCCTGCCGGCGCGGGTGTCCGAGAGTAGCGTCCGCCACTGATGTTAGGTGGGCGACTGATCTAGATTATTAATTCCCCTTAGAATCAGATAAAAAAAATTAGTTCAGATATAAGCTATAAAATATTGGAAAGTCCATATAATTATAATGTTGCTAAACTAAAATATAAATGATTTAACAATATGCAGGGTCTTATGGAAATGACTTATTATATTTCAACCGGCAAATCCTGAGATGAAAATGAATTG
Source organism: Barypeithes pellucidus (assembly GCA_963991005.1). Lineage (NCBI taxonomy): Eukaryota > Metazoa > Arthropoda > Insecta > Coleoptera > Curculionidae > Barypeithes > Barypeithes pellucidus. The sequence goes on along the minus strand of OZ022556.1, from coordinate 31,178,008 downwards.
AAGAAAAATATCGCTAAATGGCGCTTTGAATTATTAAGCGAAATATGCAATTTATATGAAATCTGAAAATTTACGTTGCCGCTACTGACCGACGTTTGCAATCAATAATGTATTGAGGGAGTCTCAAGTCTCAAAAGAGGTCAGCGTATTGGACGCGGTGTTGTCATATTACAACACAAACGCACGTGTTCAGTTTTTGACAACAAGACGTCTTTAACCCGCGTTATCACTTCTTTTTCAAACCTTTTAGTAACACAGAAACACAATAAATATATTTTGCAACAAAACAAACAGTAGATAATATCACACAAATTTGAAATCACATCACAATTTTTATTATTATGAATTATTTCACAACAGGAAAAAAAATCGGGTAATGCTACAACTAACAAAACGTTTAAAATTCGTATACATCAAGTACGTGAAACCCTAGGAAGCGTCGTTCCATTCCCGCGTATCGAAACATACTGAGCAACGATACTGAAAATGCAATATCCTGAAACTAGATGGTGCGGCGCGAGAGAGCATGTAGACAAAAAGAGTTTTTGGCTTAGTATTTAAATATTTGATTTAAAAAAAAGTATATAGACTTGCGCTAGGACACTCAAGGAGTCACCCATTTAAATATAATAAGTAATTTCCATAACACCCTGTATATACATATATACAGGGTGATTCACGAAGAGCTTGCATTAGAACTTTATGGAGAACTACTGAATATATGTTTCTGAAACTTTGAGGGATTTAGGTGTATCCATATGCTCTCTTTAGCTAAAATATTCACATGTTTCTGTCATTTCCGGTTTTACCGGAAGTAGCTGCCAATTTTCGTTTTTTAAATACAACATGGTAATTTTTATTATATTTTTCAATTAAGCGTTAAATACTAAGCGCATTTTATAGAACATGTTTTTGTCAGACTCTGTTAGTTTTTGAGATATCTGGTAATTATTTGGCAAATGCATGACGATGAAATAATCCATATAATTTTTTTACCTTAGCTCTTGGCCTAAAAATTTTTTCTCACCGAATAGCTAGAAGATCATCTAGTCTCAAAAATATTTCAAATTCGGCAGAAAATGTACAGGGTTGTGACATGCTCATTGTGAAAGAATTCAACCATTAAAAACTTTCTTATTTTAAATGGAACACCCTCTATATTTTTGTTTAATTTGATGGCAAATTAGTTGTTCGTTATAAATAGTATTCACTATCCTATACCTATATTAAAGCGTTTTCTCAAAAAATCCAATTTTATTCCGAAAATACTATTTGTTCAAGTGTGCTATGAAATCAATTGTACTCACGGGCTGTATACTGATGTCTATACGGATTTTCAAGTGAAGATTTTTTAAATTTATTTACGGTTTACATTGAATGTCGCAAAATTAAGTTAAGAGCATGTCGAATAGTCTCATGGGAACGTTTAAAATAATAGAGTCATCATTTTATAATGCAACTTGGTTTATTATCTATTTTCCCTAAACACATTAATTAACAAAAAGCCAGTCCTACCTTAGTCGACTACTGCTTTTGGATGGGGGCTATGTCACCAATTGTTAGGTCGCTTGTCTTGCTGCGAGAGGTTCTTTCTACCAGTCATGGTTACTTAAGAAGCTGAAGACCAAGTCGAGGATGAAGACGCACACCAAGTATCTCTCGGTCTCCTCGGCACTATCCAGCAGGACTCGGGTTAACCCCCCGTAGCGCTGAAGTAATGCGCGCAACCGTTTGCGCGCCGTACTTGTACTGGGCTACGGGGCCAGCAGAAAGGGCCGACGCGTGGAAAATCGTTAATACAGGGTGAATTGGTGACAATATATCGGGATAAATAACCAAATAGGCCGATTCCCACACCTGATATTATTAGAATACTAACTAATAATTCTTTAATATTTGGATCATTTGAAGCCAAAGTACGAAAAATTAAACCAATACTGGACAATGAGGTATTGGAAGTTACCATTTTATCCTAAGAATTTAAAGTTTATAAACTTGTTTCATTGCTATTTTTAAAAAAAATTATATTTAATCCATTGAATTTAAAACAATTTAACACAACCAACTGCATTTTATTTATAAATTCAATTAAGAAACGCTTTAGAACGTTGTATTTTCAAACAATTAATCACTTTTCCTCCGTATCGACATCAGTATACCCCTAAGTACAATTATTTTCATAGCACACTTGAACAAATAGTATTTTGGAATCAAATTGGATTTTTTGAGAAAACGCTTTGATATATTTATAGGACAGTAAATACTATTTATAAAGAACAACTAATTTGCAATAAAATTAAATAAAAATATACAGGGTGTTCCATTTAAAATAAGAAAGTTTTTAATGATTCAATTCTTTCATAATGAACCTTGAATTGTGACCACCCTGTACATTTCCTACCGAAATTTGAAATATTTTTGAGACTTGATGATCTTCTAGCTATTCGGTGAGAAAAAATTTTTAGTCCAAGAGCTAAGGTAAAAAAATTATATGGATTATTTCATCGTCATGCATTTGCCAAATAACATGTTGTATAAAATGTGCTTAGTATTTAATGCTTAATCGAAAAATGTAATAAAAATTATCATGTTATATTTAAAAAACGAAAGTTGGCAGCTACTTCCGGTATAACCGGAAATGACAAGAACATGTGAATATTTTAGTTCAAGAGCGCTTATCGATTAACCTAAATTCCCTAAGTTTCAGAAACATATATTCAGTAGTTCTCCATAAAGTTCTAATGCAAGCTCGTCGTGAATCACCCTGTATATATGTATATAGGAATCTTAATAAGAGTAAACTATTTAAATATTTAATCAATAATAATATATTACTACTAACTGAAAAGACTGTATAAATTTTTGGCACATTAATAATATGTAAACAAGTTCTCATATATGGGTCATTCTTTTACAAACCGCACACTTTTTAACCATGACATTTTAGAATCCTCCGAAATTATTTGTTTACAATTTATCAATTAGTTGACACGCATTTCAGGATTTTGCGGAAAAACATTTATTTTCCACTATATCCACATATGACTTCTTGATAATTTGCTGGATTTTATCCAATCTTCTCATACTAGAAATATAATATCTCCAGTTGTGCTGATAGTATCAATGTCGTCCTTTTTTTTTATTTAACACTTTGTTATATTAGCTTTCGAAATGTATTACAAAAATTTGTCATTGTGAATAAATGCACAATTATAACAATTTAATTGTTTAAATAGTTTTAACATGCTCGGGTTTGGTCATGTTTACGAAAAAGTGGCACCTTTATTAGATCGGTAGTTACTAATTATATATTTTTGGATCGCATGTCAAACAGCGCGCGAAGAGCGAAATGCGGGAAAGATCGAAGCGTGACAGAACTACGCTCTCGAATGAATGAAGGATGAAAATATTAATGATTCACACCGCACCGAGCTGGTGCATTCCGCGCGCTCTGTGCGACTTGCGATCGAAGATGCAACCGATCTAATAGAGGTGTAACTTTTTCGTAAAATGGGTTTTGCAGATAAGAGGATAAAGACCGAGCCGATATTTTTTAAAATTAATTTAACGTGGGAGTCGAGCATGCTAAAACAATTTCAGCCCTTAAATTATTATTTTGCATTTGTTCGGGTTTGTTCGGGTTTGTTCACACAATGATATATTTTTTAATACACTTAATAAAAAAAGAACGATATTCGATCAGTACAACTAAAGATAGTACATTTCAAGGATGAGACAATTGGAGAAAATCCAGCAATTTATCAAAAATTCACGTGCGGATATTTTGGAAAATAAATGTTATTTAACAAAATTCTGAAATACGTGTCAACTAATCGTATGTATGGAAGTTGTAAAAATTTTTTTAAGACCATTCTAAAATGTCAAGGTAAAAAGTTTGCAGTTTGTAAAAGAATTTACCTATCCACGGTTTTTTTTTATGTTCAAACAGAAGCACTATAGGAAAGATCCTTTAGGGCACTCTGGGAATGGTGCGTGTGCGCAAAAAGCGATGCACGTTGGATTTGAATCGTTGGAGATTATATTCGTTGGGAAACACGACCTCGGGAAGGTCGTTCCATAAGGATGTGAAGTCCTCCTGATGGAAGAATTCTTAAATAATGAAATTCGAGGAGTACTAAGCTTCACCACATATGGATGGGCGGCAGTGGTTCGTCGTGTATTTCTGATATTCACCGCTCTGGGCGGAATTAAGAGGGCAAGGTCAGCCGAGCAATTTCCATGAAAATATCTGTAAAGAGAGTCAAATCCCCAACCTGTCTTCGATGTTCTAGGCTGTCGCGGTTCTACGTCAGCTAGTGGTCTCCAATCAGACGAATGGATTTTGCCAGTGGGATTGGGGACGGTATGTTCCCGGATCGACGCATAAATAGGTGAAAAAGACTAAAATTCTTTGAGTTGAAACTTCATTATCTGGGGTTCAGCCAACAACTCCTAGAAAGTTGTTGGTTTAGCCCGTCTTGGATAGGAACTGGATAGAATATTAATTTAGAAAAATCAAGAATGCTTTGAAAATTTACAAAAATATTTGTTATCCCATTAGTAAAGTGAATTTTATCAAGAAGATAGGTATGACCAAATGTTATTCGAAAACGATGTTCGGAAAGCAAAGCTCAGTACGAGTACAATATTTTTAAGGCGTATGCCTACTTTGCTATTTTGCATTATTTTCATTCTACACTCTCTATTGAAGATATTATTTTAAAAAGTCATTTAAGGAAAGTAATCCAAAATAATAAATTAAACACGTCTATTAGACATTTACATAATTTAAAACTTTTTAATATCTTTAATAGGGAGGGTGTGGAATGAGAATAATGCAAAATATCAAAGTAGGCATTTTTAATAACATTTTGTCGTATCCCCTAGATAAAATGCATATTACTAGCGGGAAAAAGGCAATTTCCAAGGCATATTTGATTTTTCTAAATTAAAATTATGACACAAATTAGTTCCTATGAACCCCAGAAGATGAAGTTTCCACTCAAAAAAATTTGTCTTTTCACCTATTCATTAGTCGATCCGGGTACACAATATAGATCATTATTTTAATGCCAAGACTACCTATAATAATACCAACAACCGTATCATAATTAATGCTAGCTATTTAGTAGTTAACAAACCACAAATTTATTTAAATCACCAAAATAAAACAGTTGTCTAAACCATGTCCTTGTACTTTAATCTTTTAAATTATAATGTTAACCGTATATTTATGAAAAATTTAATAATCTTTTTTCCTTCTCTTGTACCGTGGCGAGAAATTGTTTGTTTTGTAAGAGAATTTTCATTATTATCAAATTTAGCATTTGCAATTAAATAAATGAGGCAAATCGTGCTATGGTTCATGGTAAAGGTTCATGATAAATAATTTTTATTACGTCATCTTAAGGGCCATGGTCCCATAGCAAAATCTTACTGAATATTCCCCAAATTTGCTACAAGTGTAAGAATAAATATATTTTGTCATTTTATACAGGGTGATTCACGATCTATGGGAGGTTAGACCAATATGGAAAACGAGTAATAGTATTACTTAAAACATTTGGCCTTTGGATAGATATAAGCGCACCTGCTCCATCAGTCAAAAATATTTTCAGCATTTGAGCATTGCCGCTTCTACATAAAGATTTTAGCAACCTTACTATTAGGCGGACACCTACGGGACCGTCTAAATGTGTCCGCCTCATAGAGGTGTCCACTCATGGGAAATTTGTTATTAGGTAATATGTAAATGCAAAATTATATTTTATATATTAATATATTTTATATATTTTTAAGCATATGGATTTATCTTGCGAATACCGATATTTTTTGTTAACTATGTCCTATACCTAAATCTTATAATTTCTGAAATATTTTAAGATTTGTCTTAATTCAGGTAAAAATTGGAAGTTCTGATTACAGAATTTAGTCAAGATAGCCTTGGAACAAAAACAATTTAATTTATTTTCAAATGAACTAACTGTGAAACTGATAAAACAAGAAGTGCACCTAGGATGCTGGGATAAGCTATAGCTAAGAAATTAAATTAATTAATCAAATTTAACAATATTTACCTTCTCAGCATTTCGCTGATAAGAAACAAATAAAAATAATAATAAAAATATTATAAATTATGTTCAATATGACCTCCTAAATTTAAGATGCAAGCCCGAATTCTTTTTTCAAAAGATTCGCCTACATTTCTCAACATATTCGGCGTAATTGTGTGAATAACTTCCCAAATTCGTGCTTGCATGTTTTCTTTTGTTGTGGGAGCAGTTTGGTATACTGTCTCTTTAACGTATCCCCATAAGAAAAAATCAAGCTAGGTCAGATCGGGAGATCTTGCCGGCTACGATATTGGTCCTCCTCTACCTATATCCACTGATCAGTAAATCGTTCATTTAAAAAATTTCTTACGAGCATACTGTAATGAGGTGGTGCTCCATCTTGTTGAAGTCACATTCTTCCACGAGTGTGTACTGGCAACACATTTAAAAGTCCGGGTAAATAATTTTGTAAAAAATCAAGGTAAATCTGACCTGTAACTTTTCCGTCAAAAAAAATGTGGTCCAATAACAAGATTACCTATTATGCCGGCCCACACATTAGCACTCCATCTATGTTGATTCTTAACTTTCCTAGTGAAAAAAGGATTGCATGTATCGTAGTAATGAAATTTATGCCGATTTACTGATCCATTGTTATGAAACTAACTAATAACATAACAGAAAAACTGAGTGTGATGTTGTATCATATCCTGTGCCCACTGACAAAGATATCTCTCCTTTCATAGTCGTGTTCTCCTAATTCCATAATTCTTGTAACACTTGTATGTGATAGGGATGTAATTTTTCACTTCGGATAATCCTTGATGCCGATGATGCGCTGAAAGGGAATTCGTGGCCAAGCTGCCTCGTACTTTTGTGGGGATCTTCAACAAAATTTAACATAACAATAAAACTCTTTCATGTTTCTCGTAATCAACACTCCCTGTTCAATCTCTCGTTTAACCTTTCAAACGATTTTCGATCAGGATGAGTTCTATGAGGATATTGTTCTGGGTATACTCTGGAAGCCAAAAATACATTTCTATCGCTTGCGCCCAAAACGTAGATCATATTAAACAGTTCCTCTTTGGAAAAATTCATATTTCTATTATCTCGATAAAGTTAACTAAAGGAATTCAAGTCTTAAGCAGTAATGAACCACAAACTTAAGAAAACTAACTTTATAATGACAGCTACTTTAAAGAAAATGATTTATTTTTGTTGCTATCTTGACTAAATTCTGTAATCAGAACCAATTTTTACCTGAATTAAGACAAATCGTAAAATATTTCAGAAATTATAAGATTTAGGTATAGGACATATTTAACAAAAAATAACGGTATTCGTAAGATTAGTCCATATGCCTGAAAATATATAGAGTGACCTCTTTAAAAAATTATATTAAAGCATATTTAAAATCCCTAAATTGTCCAAGATCTAACGAACGCTTTGTATAAAAGATTTAAAAATTACTAACATAAATCGATATAAAGCACTTTAGGGTACCCACAATGTAAATCGCATTTGTTCAGGTTGTACCAATGGGTTGCTATGATTTTTATATCGTACCATTAAAAAGTACTAAAATTTCAGAAAAAAATTAATTACTTGACAACGCTGCATTTCAGTTAAAAAAATTAAATACCGTTGGAACGCTCTTGGTTTGCTGTGGAAAAATATACCTAGTGTCTCATTTAAAAAAAATATAAAATATTGCGTGCCAGTTTTTAGCGCCACCCCGTAGATAGAAAAATATTTTCAGGTTATGTATCTTAGTAAACCATTTATCTTTTGTACAGAACGTTTTCGCCTATCTTTAAGAATTTAGGCGCTATCGAAGCCAAACACCTTAGTGACACATCCTGTATATATGTATGTACAAATAAACATAACATAACAAAAATACACTAGTTTTAGTTAGGATGTAGTACTAAAAAAATATAATAAAGTAGTTTGACGTGTTTCCGTTTTATACTTGCAATCTAGAAAATGTAATTCCAAGTCTGATAACAATTCCATTGCTGTAGAGTCTCCTCTATTCTTTGAATACCCTTATAATTCCTTTACCATACTAATGGCTTATTGATAATTGGTGTCATTTGTTTCATTATTGCATTCAACTTCTTCATCAAAGTCGTCAGATAGTAATGTGGTTTCAGTTTGGACTACATAATCGGTAGGAATGGGGTCACTATCATCTCCTAATAGCACATTGCCATCAATGTTAATGAACTCGCCCAAATCATTGTTATCAAATTACCACCAATTCCACAACATCAATATTCTCTTTCAGACTCAAAACGCGACATTTTTGTGAAATTGTTTACGATTTTAACCTTACAACTCACAAATAAACCGCGGACTGCTGTCGGGGAATCACACATACTTTCATTCGGCGAAGTCCTTTCGCTCTACCACTCATACGCGATTGGTTGCCGGGTCCGTCTTCAATGAGTTTTTGCACCGTACTTATTCATCTCTCAAATACTTTTTTGTCCAAAGGAGAGTCCGCCCAAGAGAGGTTGATTTTCATGGAATTTCATATACCTAGTTCCGGACTATGAAAAAATGTCCGCCTAATAGAGATGTTCGCTTATTAGAGATGTCCTTTATGAGAGGTTTCACTGTAATATGCAAACCTTAGTTGAATACTTGTAAATTTGTGGTTTGAATTCATAGAAATTTTGGTGATCGTTGAATGAAACCCAATCTATTATGTAATGTAATATAATAAATGTAATTATGTTTATTTCCGTTAGTTCTAAAAAGGAGTCAATGGCTGTTTTTTTATGAGACTCATCTATAATATTTTTTAAATTAGAAGGTTAAAATAGCTCTCAAACGATATACTAGTCAGTTTTTTGGAAAATAAATTAATTCATAAGAATTTCATTTGTCTAACAATTTTCGTTCATTTTCAGAAGGTCTCTTTTTAGAAAAGGTCAGTAAGAATTCAACAGTTGTGCTTAAAATTTTCATAAGCTGTCATTATATAACATGGCTACTTGACTACCTACATGAAAACCCTATAGGGATAGCTTTTATAACTATTTTTATAATTTTGTAAGGATATCCTTTACAATAAAGAATACACGTGGGGTTTACTCACTGTAGTCACGACATGCCTAACCCTTCCACCAATTTTGAATCAATTTTTCGATTAACCCTTAAATCCTAAGCAAATTTTATTGAACATGTTTTTGGTCTGACAATACCAATTAATGGGATCTCTTTGAGACTTTTTGTAATTATCTATGCTTTTTTTGTTTTTATTAATACACAGAAACCATCCATGAACACAATTGTGTTATATTTGATTTATGTATCTCGGTGGCCATGTATCCATTTAATAAACATATTCCTTACATAAATGTACCGTAGATTATGAGATATATTGGCCATTTTTTACCATAGCTATACCAGAATATTCTTTAATTTATTTCTAAGGTGGAATGTAACAAATTATATCAATTTCCGCGTGCTTCATGCCGTTTTCGTTGCTAATGGGATTCTGTATCAAAAATGATTACTATATCTTCAACGCTGTTTCACAGGAAAGTTTTATAAATATATATAATTCCATATAAATATGTACAGGATGTCCTATTTTATCAAAAATAAAATATTGTGATTTTCACTTTAGCGTACCACCGAATTACATGTGATAAATATATGGACAGAGTATTAGACAGAATAATATACAGGGTGTTGCTTAATGACGTGCTAATATTTTAGAGTGATTTATTAGGTCATTTTATAAAGAAAAGTTCATATGAACATATGTCCGCAACGGCTTAAATTTTTTGCTACAGGGTGTAGAATTTTTATTTTTTAAATTGTTATTTTAATAGCTCCAAAAGTACTTTAGATATTATTTTCAATTTTGGTATATGTTAATAGGATATAGAGCCACAATTTTAGTTAGAAAAGTTATTCAATTGTTCCACCAGTGGCGTTTCTTCAAACATGTCCTCTGATATTTTTTACAAAAATGATGACATAGCCACTGACATTTTTCCATGTGAATATTTTTTCTGATTCGCCTGGTCAATTCTACATGTAAACGGTATCCACGAACTAACCACTAAATTTATATTGAAACTCATTATTATTAACATTGATAAAATAATTAATGATAAATTTTGTTTTATAAAAATTGTTGGAAATGGCCACCTTCCCTTAAAAGGCATGCTTCCGCCCGTCTTCGCATCGAATTGCCCACTCGTTCAAATATTCCCAGCGTATTCCTTATTGTTTCACACGAGGTAACTATTCGCTCTCTTAAATCTTAAAAAAGTGTTAATGGGAGTTTTAAGATGACCCCACAAAAGAAATCTAAACTGTTGAGATCGGGTGATCTTGCTGGGCATTGCTATGGTCCTCCGCGACCTACCCAACGATTAGGATAAACCGCATGTAAATAGTCGCGAACAATTACACTGAGTGTGAGTGTGAGTTAAAGTGAGCATTAGCTACATCGTGCATGTACCACATTTGTTTCCTTAACGCAATTGGTACATCCTCAAGCAACATAGGTTGATCCTCTTGGAGGAAATGTAGGTAAGACTGTCCATCAAGGCGTCCTGGCAGAAAAAATGGGCCAATAAGATGATTACCAATAATTCCTGCCCATACATTAACCGAAAATTGCTGTTGGAAATGGGTTTCGGTTATGGCATGGGGGTTTTCGTCCGCCAACATATGATTATTATGGAATTTTGAATAAGATTCCTAGAAAAATTTGCTGAAATTTGTGACTCAAACTGCGGATTTAGTGTAACATTCTGAAGGTACAACTGACAGAAGTTCACACGCTTTGGAAAATCGTTGGGAAGCAATGGCTTTACTCTTAGAATATGGTACGGATACAGCAAATAATCAAACAAAATTCGCCAAACAATTTGATGACAAATATTCAGACCTCTAGCGCTCTTCCTCGTACTCGTCTCAGGATGTTCGTCGATTTCCTGCAACACTGCTTCCTCAATTTCTGGTGTTCTGGCAGTTCGAGGTCTAGCTTCCGAAGTACCTTTATGGAAACTACCAGTTTCACTAAGACGGCGATGAATAGTCGAAAATATTCGGCTATCTGGCAAGGCACGACTAGGATATCTTTCCTGATAAATACGTCTCACTTCTGTTACATTACCGTCTGAGTGACAATATACGTAATGCATTACCGCCATTTCCGCATTCGTATAATTCACCAGATTGGAATAAAAACAGCAAAAAAATAAAATAAATTCGATGAAACACTAAAAATCGATGAAATAATACTTATGAGATGGTTTTAAATACCAACAACTTACCTTATGTCAACAAGTACTGTTTGAAAAATGATGTTTATAAAAACGTAATTTATTCCAGGATAACTAGATGTATGTGTTAAAAAATATTGGTCAGTACTGCTAAATGAAGCAATTTGATTTTAATTGTTTTAATCAAGAATGATGCTTCTGACGAGAAAAACTAAAGAGATCGTTTTCATGAAGAATTGACCAAGCTAATCGGAAAAAATATCTGCATGGAAAAATATCAGTGGCGTACCATCGTTTTTGGAAAAAATATCAGAGAACATGTTTGCAGGGACGCCACTGGTTGAACAATTGAATAACTTTTCTAACTAAAATTTGTGGTTCGATATCCTATATTGACACATACCAAAATTGAAAATAATATCCAAGTACTTTCGGAGATATTAAAAAGTAACCATTTAAAAAAAAAGTCAACACCCTGTAGCAAAACAATTAAGCCGTTGCGGACATATGAACTTGTCTTCATAAAATGAGCTAAGGAATCACGACCTGAAAAATTAGCACGTCATTAAGGAACACCCTGTATATTACATGTAATAAAGATATTACATCAATATTAATGTGTGTATTACATAACTTATTTTGTAATCTAAAAGTGATTTGTGTCAAAATTTGAATTTTCGCTGTAAAAAATGATTTTTAAAATTAAAAATTAGTTTAAAATATTTTTTAATTTGAATTTACTCTATTAGTGCATTAATGGTTAAGGAAATCGTCCGGAATTGGTCAGCAAATTTTAACAGCGCTCATGTCGACAAAGAAGAAGAAACCGAGAAGCAATATCCCCCCGACTGTCAGAAAAAGGCGACAAAATAAAATAGAGGTTACAAAGAAACATTAATCAATTATGTTAATAAAAATCAAATGGAGCTCAAAATTGAACACTTCATTGACACAAGACAAAACAGGGCTGTTCCTGGCTTTAGTTATTTAGAGTTTTTCAAGTAAATCCAACCTTTTACCCTTTTGGCAATCATGTAAAATGTTTACATTTTCAGATGTCGAAAAAGTATGTCCCAACTTCAACAAATGGTTTGCGAAGGCTGATTTGGTATTATTTATGTCCGTATTTCGGTATTTGTGAAATAAACTAAGGTGTTCATGAACTCTAGTGGATATTTTTCTACCTGATTGACCCACGTACACAAAGCTAATGTAATATTAAATGGTTTAAAAAACTTTGCTAGTTGTAGAGAAACATTACCAAACAATGTCAATGATTTATATTTAATATTCTTTGATTTAGAATGACAATGAAACGCAATAAATATTGTCTCTCATGAGATCTTACAGCGTACTCCTAACCGGGAATAAACGTAGTTTCAAAATATTGAAAATACACGGCAAGTAGTCATGTGCGTTAGAAATATAATACGAGAACTTTCAAATGGTTTAATCTGTTTTGTTTTTAACAACAAAAGCACAATTTTAGAATTTAAAATAACAAATATTTATATTGATATATACAGGGTGTTCCTTAATAACGTACTAATATTTAAGGGTGCAATTCCTTAGGTCATTTTATAAAGAAAAGTTCATATGTCCGCAACGGCTTAAATTTTTGGCTACACACTACTACCACAAATTTTAGTTAGGAAAGTTATTCAATTGTTCCACCAATGGCGTCCCTTCAAACATGTCCTCTGATATTTTTTACAAAAAAAGATTGTACGCCACTGACATTTTTCCATTAGCCCGGTCAATTCTACATGAAAATGGTCTCTTGAGTTTTTCTCGTCAGACGCACCGTTCTTGATTAAAACCACTAAATTCATATTGAAACTCATTATTAACATTGATAAAATAATTAATGATAAATTTTGTTTCATAAAAACTGTTGGAAATGTCCATCTTTACTTAAAAGGCATGCTTTCGTTCGTCATCGCATCGAATTGCCCACTCCAACAATTTTTATAAAAGAAAATTCATCTTTAATTATTTTATCAATTTTAATAATAATGAGTTTCAATATGAATTTATTGATTTTAATCAAGAACAGTGCGTGCGTCTGACGAGAAAAACAAAAGCAATCGTTTTCACGTAGAATTGACCAGGCTAATCACGAAAAATATCCACATGGAAAAATGTCAGTGGCGTACCATCTTTTTTGTAAAAAATATAAGAGGACATGTTTGCAGGGACGCCACTGGTGGAACAATCGATTAACTTTTCTAACTAAAATTTGTACTTCTATATCATATTAACAAATACCAAAATTGAAAATAATATCTATAGTACTTTCGGAGATATTAAAAAATAACCATTTAAAAAATAAAAATTCAACACCCTGTAGCAAAAAATTTAAGCCGTTGCGGACATATGAACTTTTCTTTATAAAATGACCTAAGGAATCACACCCTGAAATGTTAGCACGTCATTAAGGAACACCCTGTATAATAAAAAGTAGGTATGGCTTATATATCTAATGATTTTGTATTTTTAATGATAAGTAAGTGAATTAAATTACTAGATAATTACTGATATTATTTCTATTTTTTATTTAGAAGCTAAAAGTGATCAAATATCGCTTTGATTCTTTACGTAACACCTTTTCGACATAACGTATTTAGATGAAATGATAATTTTTTGGTACCTCGAGTGGCAGTATCTAACCCAGGTATATCTCTAACGGCTGATTTCACCACTTCGCTTAGAACTACAACTTAACTAAGGTCCAACTTAGCTTAAGGTGAACCCTAAGGGAGATGCGGTTTTCACCGGTAATTTCTTAGTTAAGTTTATCAAACACTTGGCAATATCGCAAAAGTAGTTCAGATGAACCAACCAACACTATAAAAAGAAGAAAAACAATTTCGTAACCTAACCTAAGTTCTAGCTTCGTCCTTTTTCTGTTTTGCTTCCATAAGCTTTTATTTGTTTGCTCTTGTATTTTTGTGTGGTCAAAAAGCTGGGTAAATTAATGGACGATAAAAAAAGAGCCACAAATTTTTCAAACAGAGAAAATGTTTTGCTTTTAAACCTTATAGCGGATTTGAAGGACGTTATTGAAAATAAAAAAACCAATAGCCAGACTTGGAGGCAGAAGGATTAAGTGTAGCAAAAGATTACAGATTTATTTAATAGCCAGACTTCTGAAAATTACCCTAGAACCAAAGAGTCACTGAGAAAGTTTTACGATAATATAAAAAGTCTCTTAGGAAAGTTGTTGCAGAAGAAAAAAAGGAAGTTCAAAAAACAGGAGGAGGAGGCTACAAAGTTATTGTTGATCCCATTAATGAATTGCTTTGGGCATTGTCAATTCAAAAACAGTATTTGGCCTGTCAAATCCATTTGACAGCGATGGAACAGTGGAAGAGGAGATAATTGACAATATTATGGAAGGCCATATGTATTCTGCAAAAGCTACTCCTGTCCCTGCTCAATCAATATCAGTAACATCTGTTAGTATAACAATCTTCAGTAAACTTTGGACACCTAACACCTAAGGACAGGGTTGAAATTAGAAGATAGTCACTTGGCTCGAATCTATAAACACTACTTTCTTTTGCATTATTAAAATACGGTATAAAATGGTACTTACAAATTATGAGGGTATTCTATTTCATTCTCAATAAGGCTTAAAATAAATAGAGCAGTTTCCTTCGTTACCCTGAACCTTTTAAAAAAAGTCCAATTGAGGAGCAACTGTGCAAAACGCATTAAATCCATTTTTTATAATTTTCAAGGTAAATATAAAAATGTAGTCCTTTTTAATCAATCTATCATTAGAACAATCCAGTTCGATCAAAGCGCATTAAATCCATTAGAAATAGCCATATCAAAAACACTCAGCTAAGCAAAACGGATTGATTCCAATGCACGTTTAAGCAAAGTGCATTAAATCCAAAAAATAATATTTCTGTTTAAACTTAAACCATTCTTTTATTTCAATTATCTTAGTTTAAACTTTCGCAATCAGATGTCGCACTGTGTTTTACATTTTGCAGATTAATAAGCAAACGGTTAGGAGTAGGGATCTATTACCGCGCAGTGGCACCGCTAAATGGGCTATTTTTAGATTCAGTTGGTTGTTGAATTCCGTTCTAGAGGCTGTGTGTTTATCGTCTGATTTGAGAGCAGTGACAAGTGAGCAGTGCGTGTTTTAAAATGGAAGACATAGATTTCAACATCTCTGTAAAAGATGGCAGTGTGGGAAGTCGAAAAAAAAACACTGAAAGTTTCTGAAAAAACGGTTCAAAAATGTAAAAGGTAAGATAATGAAATTTTAAAGTTAATGTAGTAACTCTGTTTGTAATACACATTTTCGTTTGTTGCAGGTATCAAAATAAGGATCCATTGCTTAAAAAATATAAAAGACCCTGCAAGCATTTAGGTAAAACTTTCAACTCTAATAATATTCAATTGTCTGATATTCTGCTATTAAGAAAAAACTTTTATGCCACCGCTATTAAGACAGACCAGGATTTAAAACTATCGTATCGTATCGTATCCACTGGCCCCGTCGAACGAAAACGTGCTACCAAAACAAATCCTCGACAAAACTTCCCTTCTTAAAAAAGGTTAGAAGGACTCCCAGTTAAAAACGGAACTTCTTCAACTTGGAAGACCTATTAAAGAGAAAAAGAAAAAATCCTTAAAGCATTTATTAACCCAAGAGTTTGGAGTAGAATGGGAGCAAGAAGATGATCTAGCATGGTACAAAACTATTTTAGAAACTACTGCAGTTGAAATAGAAGAAGGCCAACAAGACGAAGCCGAAAAGGCCTGCGACTGCCTAGAAGAAGATGTTGGTTTACATATTTAATTGTTTTTTTATTTTTTTTTATTTTGTTAATAAATTATTTCACTGAAGTTTTAAATTTTTTTGGCCTTATAAAGTAATGTAAACTTAATTTCTTCAAGCAAAACGCAGTAAATCCAAATAAGAAGTAAGCAAAAAGGAATAAATCCATACTAACCGGGCAAAATGACATAAATCCACGTTCTGGTTAAACAAAATGCAGTAAATCCACTAAAAAATATACCATATTGTCGTTAAAATCGAAAATTTAGATTGAAAAGGGAAATATTCCTTTTTAATCCTATTACATAAATCATTCTGCGCCACATAAAAATCTTAATTTTTCTTCTAACTTACTTTGCTAGTTTTTTAAGTTTTATTCAAAACAACATATTATGGATTTAATGCGTTTTGCACAGTTACTCCTCAATTATAAAGTAGTTGGCTCTATCATAAATTATTCTAGGAATTCCAAAAAATATTAAATTTAGATCGTCCCAATCATCATCGTCATCTATAGCAAACCCTCTTCTGTTAATAGCCATTTAACACTCACAAATTATCTAACTTCAAATTCGAAAGAAATCACAAAAAACACTGACATTTAGGTTATGGTATGCCTAAGTGCAACTTAAGCTCCAAAAATCCTGGGCTTAACTTAACTCCTACTTAAGTTACACTTAAATGACGGTGAAATCCAAAAGTCTAACTTAAGTTCCAACTTAATTTAAATCCACCTTAAGTGCAACTGGTGTAATCAGCCGTTATTGGTTTAGTTTAAAAAATCTGCCCTGAACTCTAGAATCTATTTTCTATCAGCTAAAAAAAATTATTAAAATGTTATAATTATTAACTAAATAACAGCTTATTAATAAGGACGTGAATTTTTGAATATTCGATAATTAATTGGCAAAGTATATTAGGCACATAATGAGTTCACATGATTGACCTCTAATTCTGTACGTCTAATAAAATATTGATAAAATAAGATCGATAGTAGTATATAAAATAAGAAATATTTATATAAGAACTTTTTTTTATATTCGAGGGAAAAGTAGTGACATGTAAGCAGGCGGATCCACAACTTCATTTGAGAGGTGGTCAAACCTGGTTTGGGGAGGGGGGTCCAGACTTTTTTGTAGGGAGGGGGAGGGTCATACAAGGAACGGTTGCGAAAAGTAATACGCTGTCCATTAGTCCGTTATATATGTTATTTTTCGTATTCCATTGTTTGTTCGCGGGGGGTTCATGACCCCCATGACCTCCCTCCAGGATCCGCGCTTGCATGGAGGGGAACTGAGCATGGATTTTCTTTATTTACTTATAATTTCTTTACAGGTAACTGTTAATTTCGACGCCTTGTATGGGTCGTTGTCAATATTCCCCATTATATTTTTCAAGAAAAATAATAGAAACGAGATTTTTATTTCTAATAGATAGATCCCCAAATATTCATTATACCTAAAATCCACTTATCAAAATAATATATTGCATTTGTAAAAATATTTATTGTATAAACTATACTAGTCAACAGAACTTTATTGAAAACCCATGTGTAACCATTAGAATGTGGATCCTGAATTGATCAGTCAAGGCACAGTCCAAGACAACTATTGTCGACTAAATTACCTACCTGGTTTGGGTACAACATTGTTCAATAAGTTTTAGCCCAAAATTCAGAGGGCCTAAACGAGATAGTAATAACAACATGTTAGTTGGCATCGAATCAATTTATATTAATCATTTTGCCATGATTTTGAGAAATCAATTTACAAATTTACTTTTATCGGTATGACTCAGCACAAATAATATATAAAATAAATAAAATTCGCTATAAACCACAAATATCAAAAATAAAATTTTCCTTCCACCTTTTATCAAGACGTGTTTCGTCATATCACGGCACGCCAGTGAGGCTAGAGACCGATCCACTGCATCTGATCTGTACTGTTTTGGGTTGCAAGCACACTGGGAGATGTCTCGACGAGTATTATACACCGGTAGACATTCTAGCTAGTTCATAGTGTCGGAGTCTAGCCTCACTGATGAGCCGTGACACGGCGAAACGTATCTAGTATGAGCTTGACAAAAGGATGAAAGCAAACATTATATTTGTGATATTTGTGGTTTAAATTTATTTCTTTCACTTAAAACTTTAACTACTGTCAGAATGGACTGCTTCTTGAACATTAAAACCAACAGTCTAGCATATTTAATCCGGCAATTTATTTTTTTGGACAGTCGAGAAAAAATCTGCTTACAGACATTTTACAGCCTGTAAGGTAGTGTGGGGATGACAATTCTCTGAAGGAGATATTGCTAACCGACTAAACCCCCTGTTAAGTCAGGCATAGGCCTTTAACTTATTTTCGGTCGCGGTGTTCTCTTTGTGTATCATAAATATGATATTTCTTTTACAGCTTTTAAGCTATGACTATATTTGGTTTCAATTATTGTATCTTCCTCATTCGAATTTAATCGAATTAAGAAAATACAAGAGCTCCGAACATTTAGATTTTACGACAGTGTAGTGGAGTGTTTTTGTCTTTGCTTTATTTATAATGTTTTTTGGTAAGATTATGATGTGCTTCACTTAAGCTTATGTATTCGTGTTTGTGTTTGTTTAGTGTTTTCTGAGTGTGTAGAGGTAGTGTTTGTCCCGCTGATTATTGCTTGAGCAATTGCAGCAGGACTGGAGTGTTTATTAGTGCTAAAGTAAAAAGATTAATTCTTTCCTTATAGCACCTTTGTGTCTAGCACCAGCAATCAAACAGTTTTCCGTTTGTTTCTGCGATGTTGGTGGGTTGGTTGGTCGGTTAAAGGCGGGGGTCGGTTTAAAGGCCCAAAGTTCAAATCACTGCAGCCTTTCGGCTTATCCCGATCTTGTTAGAAGATGTTTGTTCCTTCCATGAGGTCCACTAACCTTCTACCAAGCTTGTCATGTGGGAGGTTGTCACCACGTTGTATGTTCCCGAAGATATTTTGTCTCCTACGCGCTACGCAGCGGTATATTATGTGTGAGGCGGTTTCATCCTCTTCGCCGCAGAGTCTACATTCAATGGATCCATTGTTTATCCCTATCCGTTGAAGGTGTTTTCGCAAGTGGCCTGTTAGCAGACCAATAACTTGTTTCAACTGGGGCCGCGTCAAGGTTAGCATCCCATTCGATAGTATTTTCGATGGTTTTCCAATTACGGCCGTGCGTGTATTTGACCAGGTAATTCTTGCCATCGAGATAGGTGTTGTTTTTCGACCATCTATCTAATATTGTTTTTGTCGCCTGTTTTGATAGTCCAAGGCCGGTTCGGGGCCCCTGAGACTTTGAGCAGATCCGACTCTCGCTGGTTCATCCGCTTTTTCATTTCCTAATATCCCGGAGTGACCAAGGACCCACAAGAGTTCCACCTTATTCCCCCTGGCCGCCAGTACTTTTTGGTTGGTATGGCACTCTAGTGTAAGTTTTGAAGTAAACCCATTGGAGTTCCGAGCCTTAAGAGCAGCTTGGCTGTCCGAAAGGATGTAAATCTTTTTGTTGTGGTAGCCAAGATTTTGTAGTACACATGCTTGTATGGCATGAACTTCCACTTGGTATACTGTGGCGTAGGTCCCCAGAGGAATGCTCATGTCCATCCTGGGCCTTTCCCCAAATATACCTGCGCCCACACCGTTGTCGGTTTTTGATCCATCGGTGTACCAAACGAGATCCTTATCAAACGACGGGGATGCACTGATTGTCCATTTATCAAAGTTCCAGTAAATCTTTGAAGGCTTTGTGAAATCGTATGTTGCTTTCATCCGATCAGTTTGCATATCCAAGAGCTCATTGTTCTGCGATGTTAGTAATTCTTGTAGGTGCTGTGAGTCTTTTTGTTTAATTTTATGTTTTTTGCTTTCGTTGGAGATTGATTGTGTTCCTGTTGCAAACGAAGTGTTTGGATTCACTTGCTTACAGTCTGATAATCCGCTAATTTAGGAATAACCACCAACTGCGTCAGATATTTTCTACGATACTGCTTTGGGTGGCAAGTACACAAGGAGATGTTCCGACAAGTTTTGTACTCTCATAGACATTCATTCTAGGTACGTACTTACTTGACAGTGTCGCAAAGACCTTCCTCATTTTGTCGGAGTATATCGTTACTGACGAGCCGTGATACGGCGCAACACATCTAAGCATTTATACATCAAGTAGTGTATCTCTCTTAAGACGTAAATTTATAGAGGCCAAAATTTCCCAAGAAACAAATTACTGGATACGGCCCTGAGTTCAACAACTTCCGTCTTGAGTACAAAACATCGTTGACTCGTGTTACCGAAGCAAAAAAAATATCAAAAACCAAGGTAACAAAAAACTGGCTTAAATAAACAGTAAAAAGTTAATACCTGTTATTATGATGGGTTTTTGGTAAATTACATGTCAATTATTTATATTTTTTACATCCTAATTTTTTGCTGTTAATATTTCAATTAAAAATCCTACTCAAAACAAAAGGTTTGCAATTCTACCACTGTGTCGCCGGCGTCGCTGTTTCTACTTTTTTTTTAATTAGCTGACCGGATTTTGTACTTATCACGTATTGATTTTATTTATCTCCGCTTTATTGTGGATGATGCTGAAGTGGTCTTTAACTAGGAGAAAAGTATACAAATCTGGAATTATTAATATTGGGATATTCCGTATTTTGAAACTGGGTGAACAAGAATAACTAAAGGGAATCATGCTATATACCCGAACAAACCCAAATAGCATAAACACGTCTCTAAGACGTCTTAAAGATATTGGCGAAAGATGTTTGGGACGTCTTTAAAACATCGGCTAATATCCTAAACACATCTTAAAGGCGTCTTAAAGACGTACATTGTTACAAAATTGTAAAACGCCGTTTTACGACATCTTAAAGACGTTCCATTACGTCGTGTTTTCGGCATTGTAGGTATGGTACACAGGTGGTGAATTTCTCTGAAACTTAAAAAAAATTGCAGTTCTTGGCGATCTCACTATATCCTTATTTTTATTCATTCCATTTTTTGTTTATATGAGTATATTATTTACACCGCTTTTTTTCCCTATGGTTAGCCCGTCGTAACCATGCCTGAATGGACACCTCAGTTTCCTTCTGGCTTGACGCTTATTAGCTACCTCAGCAGACCCTAAAAGTAAACGTTCACATTATTATAAATCGTACATTAGCTGGTACATCACAAATAAAACCCTTAGTTCTCACATCAAACAAATGATTAACATAAAAGCCATTATTTATTACACTTTTTCTAATTGTGTTGATCAGGAATTCTAACTTCTACATTACTTCTTCATCAGAGGACACCGAGGGGGACATCACAACCTCCTCGAGCCCTCTTAGCCCGCATATAATATTTATGGATGTCCCTTACACTCATGTTTACTATAACAAGTGTAGTAATTAATAAAAATTAGTACCTGGATCTTTGTCAAACAGAATTATAAACGCCAAAGAAAATATAATAAATTCAATTCACAATCACAAAAGTAGTTTAGAAATCTCGCCGGAAGCCAATTCGCTAATGACGTTTACGCCATTTTAATGGATAAGCACCGCACCGTTATCCAGCATTGTCATATTTACTTAGTTCTTTATCGAAATAAAGATCGGTGTAATGCTGTTATTTGTATATTTTTTACTTCCAAATAAATAATAAGTATTTTATTTTTTAGAGAATTGATTTAAACAAAAAAGTATTGTTCCCTTATAGTAATAATATAACCACCTCTAGTAGTTAGTACATCCGGCAATACCGGTTCTTGTTGCGGCCTGTAAATGTTTTATGTAACCCTTTTAATATTTATTGCAAGACAGGGCAATAATGTAGAAGAAAGTACAAAACGATGGCCCCGCAAAAACACAAATTATATTAAAATTAATGTTTCGTAATTAAGGTTATATTTTTTATGAAAAAAATATATAGGTTCTATCGTCGTCCACTTTTTGACTTAAATACGCCGATGTAGTGACATCTTTAAAATGTGTTTTTTACGTCCAAAGCACACCGAAGACGTTCAGGCTAAAGATAGGCATAATATTGACGTCTTTAAAACGTAGTGTGCTATCTGGGTACGTGCACAAACAAGTAATCAAATATGACCGCCTGACATTGATTTTGACTAGATTGGTTATAATCACAAAGATTTTACATACATTATTAAAATATCTATAATATACAGGACTCTGCAATAGTGCGTCAGGGTTCCATTGCTCCTATACGCATTAAGTTAGCAATTTCATTCATATGATGACTAACACTGTATCATGAGGTGTATTTCAGGAAAATATGTTGCTATATACAGGGTGGCCCAAAAAAGTGTGATAAATAAACATAAACTTGTATTTTCTAAAATAGGACACCCTGTATTTTATTGCATATTTAAGTTCGCATTAGGGTCCTCTATAATTCCCTACCTAAAATGTTATCTAATTTGCTTAGGTGGTTCAAGAGCAATATATTAAAAACTAAAAAAAGAAGTTTTGTAGTTCTGAGAAGAAAAATCAAAAAAACATTCCAAAATTATTTTTTTTAACCACAGAATTATGTGAGCTTTATAACAAGGGGTCTAGAAATACTATGAATCTAATAGTGTTTATTCGTTTTATACAGGGTGTTCATAATAAGGTTCCTAGAAGGACAAATTTAAAAATTATATTTCTCAAGATTTTCAACTGAAACACCCTGTATATTATTTGGATCCTGGATGTAGAATTAGTAGGCACATTTTTTTGTAATCTTCTTTTTCTGGTGCATATCCACTAATGGATGTTCGCGATAACATTTTCCGTTGCTTCCCTATCTCTTGAGGTATGTATCAGCGACTGAACATCGTGTTTCCGTGTCCATTGTCTGATGTTCCTCAGTCAAGACATACACAAACATTTAACAAAACAGTTGTTTAGAATTAAAATATGTCCATGCCCTCTTACTATAAGAAAAAATATTAAAATTTTGATTTAGCCCCGTATAATATTTTTTTTTTATTTAGCTTTAATATGTATTCAAACAAATCATAATCAAGTCAATTGGGTATAACAATTTTCAAAATTCGATTTACTCACACAATATATTTTCTGTTTCCTTCACAATCTACATAATTCATATGGAAGCTATTGCAGTTAATTGAAGGGATATAATTTCATATCCATCCTAGTTAGGATTAGAAAATGACAAATCAAAGTTAGAGTTACATACCCAGGTAACTATTCGTTCTTAAATGTCAATTAATAATGCATCTGTCCAAGTAATTATTGCCAGTTCATAAACTATTAGAAAATTCAACCATCTGCTAGTCTCATTAACTCAGTGGTATCTCGGAAACCGTTAACGTTAACGTTTGGGTTTGTTCGGGTTTGTTCGTTGTTTAAGAAATGTGGCCAAGAGAAATAGCTAGAAATAATTTTAAGATTCTAGGTTGACCGCTAGAGGGCGTCACACTAATTACAAATTAGAAAAACGAAGTTTCTACTTATTTTCCCTAGCTAATGTATACTTCAAATATTTTTTTCAAATCTTTGGAAAATTCTACATCATTTTGTACCCGAATGTTTTTCTGTAGCTCACCAAATAAAGTGGTGGGGGGAAGGGCAAATATTTACTTTCTTAAATGTGTATTTGCGCATATAAACTAATTTTATACCTTTTCTATATTTTTCTAAATAAAATTACTTTACTATCGGGTGAATTAAATATTTATTAACCTCCACTGTATGTTGTTCAACTTAAGGCTATTCTAAGTACACTTTATATGGTTATTGAACATGCACCAATTTTTGCGGGTATTTGAATTCTGATTGTATATCTGATAATAAAAAATCCAATTTGTTGCACGGACCACCCTGTATGTTCTGACGGAATGACATATTTGCATAAATTGTCGACTAACCGGGATTTTTAGGCTTGAGGATTTTTTGTATGGTAAAATTAATTTTAATTAATTTTTTTTTGTGGTCGGGCTCTATTTTTTGTATTTTATATTCATTAATTTCTTATTTCATTTATCTTCTTACTAACAACCACTGGCAGGACTTTTTAATCCATCTTCTATAGCCCCCTGACAACTTACAAATAGATCATGTTTATTATCAGGATATCAGAAGGCACAAAAAGTTGAGCTGAGCAGCGGTAAAAGAATAAATCTGGCTGTATTTGACGTCAAAAATATATCCTAAATTGACCTATAAGATTACCATTATTTGCCCGAAAATATTTGCGATTTATTTGAACAAACCACCCATTTACAAACATGAACGGCTCTGTTCAATGCATACTAAAAAAAAATGTTTATTGTACAACTATTTAAAAATTTTATTATTCTTAACAATGGAATTGGTCATTTAATTTTCTATGTATGTTGTGTTAGAAAACATTAGAATTATTGAAGGATTTTACAAAATTTTTGACAACAAATTGTAAATTCCGTCCTTATCCATTGCTTAACTTAAATTTTTAGCATAATTTAATTATTTTACTTTACAATGACGTGAAGGTGAAAAGTACTTTTCAGGTGAAAAGTATAGACTCTTTATTTTTGATTTATTCAAATAACGTCTCGTTCAGACTATGTGGGACTGCTAAGAGATGGCGCGACGTGCTGTATTTTCTCGACTACCGATGATAATGCAGCGTGAAGTATTAGATCTTCTCTGTTGACAGGTATGTACACCTACCCTGTACTGACGAGAACAAAAGAGTTCGAAACCGGTCTGCAGGTGGTGACATCGTATCAATGAAAAAGCTTCCTTTTCTTGGTAGTACCATTCAATCTGAAATAGTATTATAAGTGCTACTGTGTAGAACTGTGTAGACTAAATACGCCCTTATTGATAAGGTATCATCGGGTGTTCTGGGAAATAATAATTTTCCTATACATTGATATTTGATATTAATACCACCTGAAAAGTATAGACTCTTTATTTTTGATTTATTCAAAAAACTGAAAGTTAAAACGAAAATACCACTACCAATAAAGTGAACCGACATTCAAAAATAACATTCGTTGCTATAATTCTTCGAATACGTGTTTGACGCTACCAAACGCATATCCGTAATCGGACCAATATAAAATTATTAATTTTAGTAGTTGTAACAAGTATTTTGGAAGCGGTATGGATATCGAACAGGAACAGCACATATCTGCTACAAAAAAATTTTGGGTTTTAACATCCTTGTATGTAAAAAAGAGGGGACTAATAACTAATACCCGTCAAGACATTTTGAGAAGAAAAACAGTTATTTGAATTTCAAGGAATAATCCAGCTGCGAAATCAATACAGCATGGTTTTTATATATTTTTCTGCCCTCGCTTGTCATACGGAAACATTTAAATAAAACTGGGAAAACAATAGCGCTATCTATTTCAAACGCATTTGCGTTTCCCAGCCTTACATCCGGAGGCTTAAACAGAATATACATTTCATTACAGATAATCTGGCGAGAGTAGGAATATCTTTTAGGCAAGTAAATAACAACTGTAGATAAAATGGTATGTCCTTAATCTACTGGCCACAGATTTGGTCTAAGGCATTAACTAACACACAGTAAAATCTCACAAGTAATCCCTTAAGCGGTCTCGGATTACATGAGGTGTGTGGCGTTTTGAAGTGATAAAATCCACTTGAGTGATTTCTTAAGACTCCAACGCGAAAGTAAAGGTTTAACGGAATTTAACTTTCCCCTGGAAATAACTTCTTTACTACATCAGGAGAGCTCGAGGCAGGGACGGTCCTAGCGGATGATAAGATGGCGCAGAGAACATAGATGGCCAAATCATAGATCAGCGAAGTGTTTTGCAACGTAAAAATCAAACTTGTTATCTCTATTTATTTAAATTAAATTAATTTTCGAAGCAAACGAACCAGTCTGTAAATGTTGAGAGTTTTTGATCCTTAGGCATTCTGAAAGTGGTGCGTGTGCGAATAAAGCGATTCACGTTAGTTTTGAATCGTTGGAGGATATATTCGTTGGAAAAACTACCTCGGGAAGGTCGTTCCCTAAGGATGAAGTCCACCAGGTGAAAGAATTCTGAAATAATGATGTTCGAGGAGTATTAAGCTGAACCACATTTGGATGGGCGGCAGTTGTTCGTCGTGTATTTCTGCTATTGGCCGTTCTTGGCGGAATTAAGAGGGCAAGGTCAGTCTAGCATTTTCCAAGGAAATATCTGTAAAAGAGAGTCAAATCCCCAACTTTTCTTCGATGTTCTAGGCTGTCGAGGCTCTTTGTCAGCTCGTGGTCTCCGATCAGATGAATGGTCCTCTTTTCAATGGAATACAGTAGCCGAAGAGTATGTTTGGTTTCATAGTAATATAACGAGAAGCTATCCAGATAGACGAGCATCTACAAATAAATATGCATCTACAAATAAATAAAATATTATACTTTTATAATAATTATAAAACAACTTTACTGTAAACTAATGAACTTATTTCTAATTGAAGGGAAACATCTTTTCTGCTCGCTCCTCATCGTCTATGAATTTTTGTTATACTATCTTCCAACCAATTGGTAATCCCGATCAATTTCCTCTTTAAAAGCAGTCTAAATGTTTATATCTTGCTCTCTCATACTCTATACACACTATCTATAATTTCCCTAGATTGAGACCCAGGAACAAACTACCTATAATTATAATTAACATTGGCATTTTTTTTTTGGTAATTGTAAGTACAGGTCAACAAGTTTATCTGTATCTATGAAAGAAATGCGGGCAAATTCTGTGGTTAACAATGTTGTCACATGTATTAAGTTTTAAATTAATAATCTCCCGAGAAAAACCTAAATTTATATTTAAGCATTTAAAAAAAATGTAATAGGTATATAAGAAACCAATTATTCTATTATAGTTTCAATATTATTAAACCCTTCTTCTCAAAATATTCATTTTGATATTTAAATGCAAGATGATGATTAATATATTTTTTTGATTAAGTGAAGATTGATTAGGTGATGAGAAATCACAAATCAATATATTTAAACTGCGACTTAAACGAAAGCTATAAACGGACATTAATACGACGAAAAGTGAAAAATTATTATTAATCAATTAATCATGTAGCTGTTTTTTCCATGTTGAAAAATTTACATCTTGTAAAATGTAATTTTTAAAGCTTGATATAAATAGTTACCTACCTTCAAACATAAAATGTAATTATTTTTATTACATTTACATTACATTACATTATATTACATTACATTATTTAAAATAATAATAGCACGCCCATGGCTAGACCATGTTTTAAACGATATTGCGTACCCTTACCGATACGTCGGAGACACAGATTCACTGCTCGGCCAGTATGTCTACCAATAATTTTTTCATATTTTAGCCCTTTCTTATTTTTTTCCTTATTAATTAGTTATAGACCTTAATTTAATTGCTTTTTCTTTATTTTAGGTAAGTTACGACAATTCAGTGAGGCAGTAGCAATTATCTGCAAAAGCTGTGAGTAAAAGTATATAGATACTTTTTTAAGTAAATTATATTTAATTGTTACATATTAAGTGTATAAAATATGTATGTGACATTATCAAATGTAAATATTTTTTTCGTCTTATTTTATTCTTGTATACAGGGTTGGAAATTACGTATTCTATTTAAATGGGTGACTCCTTGGGTATCCTAGAGAAGCGTTACATATTTTTTTTTTAAATCGACCGTTTTAAAAGTGGGGTAATATACACTCTTACTCACAGGTCAGTCCGCGCTACTGTAAAACATTTCACTCAGAGGCAATGGCAATGTTGCCAAACTTAATGTAAAACTGAAATTCCACACTCCTGGAAACACTTTATATACACACAGTAATAGTCAAACAGAACCGATAGTTAGCTCCTAAAAATACAATAATACAGATTATACTACAGATTATTAGATTTTATTACACGCGACGAAATTTGACGTCCAGAAGAAACGCCTCAATAAAAACAATATTCAAAGACGGGCAAGATACACTTGTAAACCGAAAAAACAGACCGAGTTGCTGAGAGTGTGTTGGTGATCGACGAGACACAACGTATCCGCTGGTTGTCTTCAACTAACAGACGCAAGCGTGCGGCGCTATATGAAACTACTTCGCTCAGCCGATGTAATCGTCAAGAGGTCATTGGCATTTGACCTAGTGACGTACGTGGCTATTACTATTCCATATGTTTTTTCGGGTTGTTTAAAACATAGTCCGTCGTAGATGTTCTTCAATTAATTCTACAAAAAGGTATTACAGAATGGAAATGTGTTTAAATTATTTTATTTTGTCTAAAGAGTTTGGTGTACATATGAAAATACCGGCCAGAATTCCTTGATTGCTTACATGTATCGCAGTGCCACATATGTGTTTTTCTTGATTGACGTCAGGTCACTTTTACCGCTGAATGAATTGAAAGCGCCATTTATGGCTATTTTTCTTCAATTTATCTTTATCTCAGGAATTGCCGGTTTAAATATAATACGTCATTTCCATAACACCCTGTATTAATTCTGCGGAGGGAGCGCCTTTGAAAACACGGGAGGTCGCGTCGCTGTTTTCTATACCGCCAGCAAAATAAAGCTAATGCTCCTTGGGAAATTAATTCTAATTAGAAAATACATACAAAACTAAATAACTATGATTATAACTAACGACAATATTTGAACAATGATGTAACATAAAGTAAATACCAAAAAATAAATTTTCATTAAATTGTGAAGTAATGTAGGAAATCAATTATTTATTCTAGAAGTTAGAACTATGCAAAATAGAGATGTTCGGATACTGTATCAGGACAGTTGGAGAGGTTATTCTATATATTAAAATAATATAGTCATATAACAAAACGTTGCAAACGAAAAATTTTTGATTCCATTTCAAAGCTGATTTTAGTACAAACTAACAAAAATTTTAAACTCAAGTTTGCGGCTAAACAGTGTAGTTTATAGACTCGAATAAAGAGTATTCAATCAAGTATTCTGTTGTCCTTAAAATTGCATATCATGTTATCAAATAACTGTCAAAATAAAAAACAAAAACAAATTTCCGGCAATCGCTTTCAACTGTCCATCAGTAAGTGGTACTTTTGAAGGTTCCTCTATCTCTAAAATTTGAAACTTATATTTTTTCCTCAAAAATAATGCAAGAAATTACAGCCAGATTTTGTAAACATAATTTACAATAGAATATGTTTGCGGAATATATTTTAGGTTAAAAAAATATAGAAGATAATATCAAATATGCTCCTTACATGACCGGTCGCATTGCGGCACAGAGTACCGCGGATCGGCACTGATTAATTTTACGTATCAAAACATAGTAACAAAAATAAAACAATAAAAACCATGTTGTTCAGATTCTCAAAATAGTCATTGATACATACCTAAACCGCCAAGAATCTGAGCGAAAAAGACGAAGGGTTAAAACAAAATAAACTACTCAAAAATTAATAATCAACTGAAAATTCGATTATTTAAGATATTCAAGAATTTTAAATTATATAAATCTCTATAGATGAATTGAAATAAACCCATCGTGTTTAATCCTATGTTAGGCGTGCTGGTTTCAGTCGCAAATTTAGCCGCGCGGTCTACGATTGTAGACCAATTTTTTTTTTGCTTATGTAGTAATTATTTTTTATAAACTCTATATGCTTAATTGTTCATCTATGGTTAAGTATTCACCACAAAGTTGTTTTGAAAGTTGGCAACAAATGTTTCAAATACTTCCCGTATGGGTGCTAACTTTTCCATTTGTCTTCTTTCATCTCTTTTTCTGATGTCGTTAAACCTAATGCACCTAGAGAAATCTAAATCTCTTGTCGCTCATTGCAAGGTAACAAGATTCGATACCGCTTCCTTTTGAATTATTCCAAATTTTGTGAACATTCTTCTTTGAGCATTTGAGAGATCCAATCAGAAACAAAATTCGAATAAACGCACATACTTCTCTTAAATCCGTTGATCTAGCGTCCCTGTCCCTTTCAAATTTATTTTTGATCTTATTTATGTATATGTTTGTTGAATTGGTTATTATTTGAATGATATTGTCATTCAGAAAGAGCTTTAAACAATTAATTTCAGACATTGCATTTCGAGCATCACGTTTGGGTACAGGCAAAAGTTTTATAATATTGTGGGAACGAACACACACTTGTAAATTATTTATTGTTTTCCCATTTAGTAGTTTTATCTTTCCCTAAGTAAAAATTTGTATTTGAATCGTCTTCGTCTGATGATAAATCTTGGTCTGAAACTTCTTGCTCAGACTTTGAATTATGATTACTAAATTGCACATTGTCTTCTTCTACTTCGTCTTCATTCTCTTCATCTAAAGGACTTTCTTCGCCGCCGCTGGACTCTTCCTCATACCATTTCATCCAAACCTCTGGGTCTCTACTTTCTACCCGTCTCTTTTTATTGGCTGTAAAATAAAGAAGAAAATGTGAATAAAAATCATAATAAATATCAGGTAAACAAAGAAAAGAACTAAAAAAACTTCAGTGTGAAACGCGAAAAAATTAAATATACACTTTAATTACTTTATGATACTAGAACAATGTGCATAAGGAAAGAAAAACAAAATATTACTTACCTAAATATAATTACAAAAAAGTTTGAGAATTTTGGTGCCGACTAAAAAAATTAACACGTTTAGCCCCGTAGTATAGGATTGTAGACCAGTAGTATTTGGTTACCACTAAATCAATCAAACACACTCTTCTACTGCATTTGCCATATTAAATAGGTTCTGATATATTACCGACAGCTAATTAAGGCGACGGATCGATAAACAAATTCCTTTGCAATTGGTGAGTAGTTAAAGGTGCGTGGTCTACAATTGCAGACCGCGAGACTAACGGAGTGTTAATTTATTATTTTGAATAACTTTTCTTAAAGAAGTTTCCTAATATCTTCAATAGGGAAGGTAGAATGATGATAATTCAAAATATTACAGTCGGCGTAGAATTTTAAACTTCACTAAGTTTTTCTTCCTGAACATATTTTCTTAATAATATTTTTTCGTATCTCCTAAAGAAAAAGCACGTTACTAGTGGGAAAAAATATTTTGGGAATTTCCAAAGCATACTTGATTTTCAATCGGGTTGAAGTGAGAATATGGTGGTAACGGTAAATAATTTAACTCTTTTGTTAATTCATTTCCATGGGAATGGCCATTGTTAAGCAACTTAAGGCAGAACAGCAGAAAAAGTATATGGTTTAATTTAAAAATTAATATCTTCCTGTCTTTACGAAATAACTCGAGGATTACCAAAAATATTTCGTTAGAACCTAATAAGTCAGAAATTACATTTGCAGCAATAAAGAGATTCTTCAAATTTGCAATGCTTCCTAAACATAACACAGAAATATAGTATTAATTCTTAATGATAAATTAAGGGTCATATCAAAATCGACAAAATTCTCTATCCAACCCAGGAAGAGCGATCCACTCACTGATTCTCGAATGTAATACCACAAGATGTGTTGGGATTACCGAATAATACTTTTACCTGACACGAAACGCGTTACCCGGCAACAACACTACGACTCCGAAGGAGGAGTTTCTTAAAAATATCGTGTATATCGTGTATATCGTGTATTTTGTAACATTTGGACTTAAACTAATATACAACTGGCCCTCAAATGTTTATATTGGCCTCAGATTTCTTGGAAGGGTCGAATAGGCCCATTAATAGGTAATAAACGGTCGCCTCATCGTTATTTGCGGCTTATTTGGATCTATGCTTGAAATATCCCTTTAGTCATTACTATATAATCATTTAGTAAACATCTATTAATATTTTCGCTTAGATCTACATGCGTGGTAAAACGGTACCAAAAATGTCGATGCGTGTTTGCGTTAATAAAGCCGATACCTGCTGTTATATTTGTGGCGAAGTTACCGCGAAAGCGTGCCAAAAACCGATATCTTCATTAGTAAAAAAGGCTTATGAACTGTACTTTGGATGCAAAGTTGGCGATGAAGATAGGTCCTGGGCCCCAAAAATGTGGTGCAGTTCGTGCTCGAGAACATTAACTGGATGGCTGAAAGTTACTCATAAATCTATGCCATTCGCAGTTCCAATGGTTTGGAGGGAACCTCGTAATCACGTAGATGATTGTTATTTTTGCATGACAAATATTAAAGGAATTACTAGCAAAACCAAGCATAGCATTCAGTACCCCAATATTCCTTCTGCAATGCGACCAGTGCCCCATGACAACTCATTACCCATTCCCCAGCCACCTGAGAGTTACACTCTTGATTCCGAATCAGACTCCGGAAGTATTTCACCAGAAGCCGGACCAAGCTACATCCCTAGTTCTCATGATTTGCCTGATACACCACATTAATCACTCAAGGTAAATTAAATGACCTTGTTCGTGACTTGGACCTCCCGAAAACAAAAGCTGAACTTCTTGGATCCCGCCTGCAGCAGTGGAAGCTCTTGGGAAAAGGAGTGAAGGTGTCCATCTACAGGAAGACGCAATCTACTCTCACAATTTTTTTTGCAGTGGAAGGTGATTTAGTATTTTGCCATGACATACCTGGCCTAATGACCGAACTGAACTTACTATATACTCCCGATAAATGGAGACTATTCATTGATTCGTCTAAAACAAGTCTAAAAGCTGTTTTACTTTTTAATGGAAACGAGCATCCATCGGTTCCTATAGGTCATTCGGTAAATATGAAAGAAACATATGACAATCTTAAGATGTTACTAAGATGTGTAAAGTACGAAGATCACAAATGAAACATATGTGCAGATTTAAAAGTGGTGGCGTTACTGACAGGACTGCAAGCAGGCTATACAAAATACTGTTGCTTTTTGTGTGAATGGGACAGCCGTGCAAGAGACAAACATTATAAAATTAAGGTTTGGCCTCCACGTGACACAATACAAGTTGGCGTTAAAAATTTGACCCGAGAACCATTAGTTCAGAAAGAAAAAATATATTTACCTCCACTTCCCATTAAGCTGGGTCTGATCAAAAATTTTGTTAAAGCACTGGATAGAGAAGTATTTAAAAGACAAATTTCCACGTATCAGTGAGGCCAAAATTAAAGAAGGAATTTTTGTTGGATCCCAAATTAGGCAATTGTTTAAAGATGCGAACTTCAGGCAAATTTTAAGTGACAATGAAAGGCGGGCATGGAATGCATTTGAAAGTGTTTGCAACAATTTTCTTGGAAATAATAAATCAGAAAATTATCGTGAACTCGTGGAAGAACTACTCACGGCCTATCATATTTTAGAATGCAACATGTCACTAAAACTTCACTTTCTCCATTCTCATTTGGACTTTTTTCCTGAAAATTTAGGAGCAGTATCAGATGAGTATGGAGAACGATTTCACCAAGATATTGCCTCCATAGAGAAAAGGTATACAGGAAAGTGGAGCTCGAATATGTTAGCCGACTATTGCTGGACCCTAATACAAGACACATCCAGGAGTTCTTATAAAAGAAAGACGTTAGGGAAGTAAATATTAAATTTTAAATTATTTATAAATGTTTATAATGTACCTAAGCTAACTGTTAATAAAATATATTATAGGTTTTTAATTGTTCAAAGCATATGTCCCTCCCTTATCATTGGAGGCTGATATCGAAAATCTGAGCCAGATCCGGGTTCAGCAGGCCAAAATATATCATATCCAGCTAAATTCCAGCATTCCAGGGAGGAAAAATTTTTTTAAAAATGTTCGTCAGTGTAATTGAATGAGAACCCTTGAATTTGATTAGCTTATCATAATAACAATAATTGTGTTAGGAAAATATGATAAAGATGTTATAGACCGATACAAGGAGGAGGAAAAACCAAAGGTGAAAATCGCAAGTTCCTATCTTTTCTCGAACCGGAGATATCAATGAAAAATGAATTTACATTTTTACTACTAAAATAAAATATAAGAAGGCTTGGGAAACAGAAGACATGTATATAATATTGGGCTGAATCGTCAAATAATTCATTTTAACATCAATTTTCTTTTAAGTTGCCTTTTATATTAATTTCCTGCTTCTCGTTTCATATGAATTTAACAATTTCAGTCAAATGGTCATTAATAAGCGTAGCATGCGAAGTATTCAAGAGCCTTATCTGCCCTATGGGTCTAACAATATATTGTATAGTTTCCTATTTACTAATAACGTACGTGGTACGTGTACCTCTAAAATGACTCATTATTTGCAAGGGTTAGGGTACAGGTCCTCCTGGACCGAAGTCACATTATGTCGCCTTTACGGTCTTCATTAATGGCTGGAAATATTTTATCCTCCCAAATAATATAATATATCAAAACGAACGCAAAAGGCTGTAAAGTGCTTTATTAACCTGTCCCCCAGACTCGTCCATTATAGAAGCTTATCAGTAAGCAGAAGATTAATGGAGATTGCCTACATATTTTTGACTTAAAGGCGCTGCTATACCTATACGTTAGTGGTATGCAAATCAATCATTTATAGGCGACCGAATGAGTCACTGGGCGATTTCAAAAACGATCGAATCTTTCCAATGATTCAATCATCTTTTGTATTATGCATGCATTCAAAAGCATACTAGTCTTAATATTTATAGGTATGTTCACGTGTTCCGTTTACCGAACGACTGGATTATACAGATTGTCCGCTAATTAATGGGACATTGAAAAACCGCAGACTCCTTACGTAAAAATATTAGAATTTAATTATACTTACCTATATTCGAAAGTTGATATTAACTGAGATACAAGGTGTTAAAGTTAAAACTTCATTTTTGTTTTTCTCTAATAACTTTGAGAGAAACTAATAGTTTTTTACAAAATTTGGTAATTATGGTTTTTTTAGGACGAGAAATTGATTTCTTTGTGAAATTTTAATGTACAATGTAGGGAGCGCTGTCTGCGGCATTTTTCGCACATTCATACGGTCATAACTTTTTTATGCCTCAGTGTATTTAAGTTTTTAATGAAAATAATACTTTCCTCATATTTATTACGTAAAAAAGGTCTACTAAGTTCAGGTCGCCCAGAGTTACCGTTTCGGAGATATTTGCATTTAAATTGTTTAGTGCGTTAGCTCAGACAAGAAAATAATATATTGTTACTTCTTCCCAATTCACTTTTACATAATAATTAATGTTCTACTAAAGGTAATTGGGAATAATAAATACAACAATTGGATTGTTCTTTAACTTACTTTAATGGTGTTATGGAAATGACGTATTACATTTAAATGGGTGACTCCTTGGGTATCCTAGAGACCGTTTTAAAAGTGGGGTAACAAACACTCTTACTCACAAGTCAATCCGCGCTACTGTACAACATCACCCAGACCCAATGCCAATGTTGCCAAACTTAAGATAATACTGGTATGCATATAAATTATAAAATTTAATTACTTAATTGTATTTATCTTATAACTAAAGAGCGGGACATCCAGGTACATACATAATCAGTTGTTTATTCTTTTTAATAAGAACAGTTTATACGAATAAACCTGAACAACACATAGTGGAAGAGAACTAATAAGTTTGTTGTAAAGACACTATCAGATTATTTTATTACACGCGACGCGACGAAATTTGACTTATTGACGTTGTGAACGGCAGCTGTTGGGTCCAGCAGAAACTACCGGTCTTAAAATGAGCAATTTAAAAAACAATATTCATAGTTTATTTGTGTCTCGCTCTTTAGTTATAAGATACGTACAAGTAAGTAATTAATTTTTATAATTTATATGCAATTTCAGTTTTACATTAAGTTTGGCAAGAGTTTTTTCCTAAAACTTCTTTTTTTTATACAAATTATGAAACTAATAATTGTGTTTAAATAAGTAAAGATTTTTTTTAAAGATATTGGAAGATAATCATTTAAAATTTCAATGACGTTTGATCTTTTACTTTCTTGTGCTTGTGACGAATTTTAAATTTATGTGTGATATCTATTATTTGTTTTGCAAAACGTTTTTCGTCGTCGGTTTTCTGGAATTATATTTGTTCATAAACGATAGAATGAAAAATTGTTAAAATTATAATTTCGTTCTAAAGAGTTTGCCCTGTAAATATGACAACACCGGCCGAAATACGCTGACGTTTGCTAACACTGCAGACCTTTTATTTTATTGATTGCGACCGTCGTCAGTAGCGGTCATGTAAATTTTCAAATTTCATATAAAGTGAATAATTCAAAGCGCCATTTATGGTTATTTTTCTTCAATTTATTTTCATCTCAGGATTTTCCGTTTTAAATATAATACGTCATTTCCATAACACCCTGTATAAGAAATACATTACCGACAAAAATTGGTCAAAATTGTATTCAAAAACTAACATTCATAAAGGAGTTTACCTAAAATTTATAAAAATAGAGAGATAAATTGATAGCAACATGCTGAACATGTAAATAAATGTTACAATAAATAATAAACAATGCCGATTATTCTTTAAAAATCATCTACGTGTTTATATCTAACGAATATGTTATTAGAAATGTATTGTACCAGCTCCAAGAGCATCGGATGAAAGACTAGTAAGCTAGTTCCAGAAATTATTTTTGATGGGTACCAGATTGTTACGTAAAAGGTACTAAAAAGTATTAAGTATATTTATTAAATTTGAACTTTTGTCACAACACTATGTAAGACAATAAGACAATGCCTAACCCATGGTAGAGGCGATGAGCAAAAAAAACAAGGTCATCAACCCATATCATCTCATGATTTTAAAAAGTATTACATTTGAGGTCGACGGTACTAAAATACAAAATGTCTCGAAAAAGTACCAAATCTAGTACTATAGTACTAACTCGGTAGTACTGAAGGTAAACGGAAAACGGTGGCTGACGCGCGGTTTTACGTGCAGCAATGCATGGCCCTAAATACGTCAAGTCAAGTAAACAAGAAATAAACACTTATTAACTGTTAATGTAAATTATTAATCATAATTTGTTTTTATTTAGAACATCACCGAAGAAACAATTTTATTATGATGAAATATGTATCTTCAATTAAACATATATTAACTTCAAACAAGGCAGTCGTTTTTAAAAAATCAAATATTTTTCAAAGATTACTGTTAGTAAACATCATTGGTTAATATAGAATATGTTTAGTTTACTATAAATAAAGATCACCTAAATACGAATTTATTAATTAAAAACCCTTTTTGTTCAGTGTGTACCGGGTCCTGCATTAGTGCGTCGGGCATCCATAGCGTCCTTATTTACAATAGTAGAAAAAAAGTTTAATATAAAAGTTGTAGGATGTAGATAGATGCATATTTTAAAAATATTTGTAAATATACAGGGTGGTCCAAAAAAGTGTAACGTCATAAAATATATTTTTTTAAATGACACACCCTGTATTTTTTGGCACACTTAGGTTCATTTTGGTGTTCTCTCTTATGTGCGAAAATATGTTTTTATTTGCTTCGATATTTTAGGAGCAATAAATAAAAAAAGATAAAAAGATCGTTTTGCACGCTTGGAAAAATTAGATTAAAAATCTTGTCAGATCTGTTTTGTTCCAGCTAAATAGTGTGAACAGTAATGCTAGAGATCTAATAATACGCTGACAATAAACAGGTTTTTCTTATTTTATACAGGGTGTTCAAAATTTTATTACAAAAATGGCAACTTTCAAATCAGTTTTTCTTAATATTTTTAAATGGCATACGCTGTATTTTATTTTATCATTTAATGCAGAATTTAAGTACAAGCATATTTTGTTATAACGAATGTATTAAAATTCTCAATGGTTTTAGAGATATTTACCAAAAACCATAAATATCCTCATTAAACTAGTGCAGTGCATTGGGAAATTATCATAGACAGCCATGAATGCCCCAGAATTGAAATATTATCCCAGCAAGCTATGGAAAAACAATTGGTACTTTTCAACAACAAATGATTTTGACATTTCTAGTTCCTTGTAATAATTTTTTTTATCTCATTTAGTTCTTTTCTGGAGTATTAGTTTTTAAAAAATAAAGTTTTCAAGGGAAGAGTTAATTGATATGGTATTTGTGTTGGGGAATTGTGACAAAAATTGTTTACTGACCAGTAGAGTCCAGATCCCCGAAGCTTTGCTAGATTGCTCGAGCATTTTATCGAGACAGGGAGTGTGGACTATAAAAAGGAATAAAGAACAAAACCGGCTACAAATGAGGAAAATCAACTAGCAGTTTTGTTAAGAGTTAATGAAAATCCAAACATAAGTCAGGCACGCGTGGGAGAAGAGGTTGAAATTAGTGAAAGGTCAGTTCAGCGAATTTTAACAATGCATCGTTATCATGCATATCATATTCAGCTACACCAGGCTATGAGTGAAAATGACTTTCAGTGCACAGGGTACAATGTTGCGAGTGGGCTCGAACACGTCTTCAAGAAAATCCACGTTTTTTTATGTCGGTGTTATTTACTGATGAGGCGATATTTCACAACAACGGATGCGTAAACAAACAAAATTTTCATTATTATGCCGCCGAAAATCCACGCATTTTTCGTGAAATGAACCATCAACATCGTTGGTCGAAAAATGTTTGAGGAGGAGTGATTGGTGGTAATGAGATCGGTCCTCATTTTTTTGACGGCCACCTTACTGGTCAAATTTATCTTGAATTCTGGAGAAGCGATTTACCTGTATTACTTGCTAATTTACTACCAAATATGCTGGCACAAATGTGGTTCCAACAAGATGAAGCTCCAGCCCATTATGCGCAACAGGTCAGACCAGAGTTAGATAATACGCACGGA
The DNA here is from genome assembly GCA_963991005.1 of Barypeithes pellucidus. Taxonomy (NCBI): domain Eukaryota; kingdom Metazoa; phylum Arthropoda; class Insecta; order Coleoptera; family Curculionidae; genus Barypeithes; species Barypeithes pellucidus. Next base: position 31,139,173 of record OZ022556.1, on the reverse strand, counting down.
AATCGCTGGATTGGAAGAGGAGGGCCAGTTCGATGGCCTCCGAGGTCGTTCGACTTAACCAAATTAGATTTCTTCCTGTGGGGGTATGTAAAAGATCTAGTTTATAAGGCGCGGCCAACTACCGAGGAGAACATGCGGCAGAGAATAATTAACGCATTTGCGACAATTACACCAGCGATGCTGGGCGATGTGGATAGCAGCTTACAAGTAAGAATAAACAAATGTTTGCAGCAAAATCGAAGACATTTTGAACATTTGTTAAAATAAATTGCCAATAGTTCCTGCTAAAGCCTGTAAAGTGATAAATAAACACCTACATATTGTTTTTCCATGGCTATCTATAATATTTTCTCAATACTTTTTTAGTTTAATGAGGATATTTATGGGTTTTGGTAGATATCTCTAAAACCATTGAGAATTTTAATACATTCGTTATAACAAAATATGTTTGTAGTTAAATTCTGCATTAAAAAATGGAATAAAATACAGGGTATGCCATTTAAAAATACTAAGAAAAACTGATTTGAAAGTTGCCATTTTTGAAACCAAATTTTGAACACCCTGTATACAATAAGAAAAACCTGTTTACTGTCAGAGTATTATTAGACCTCTAGCATTACTGTTTACACTATTTAGCTGGAATAAAACAGATCTAACAAGATTTTTATTCTAATTTTTCAAAGCGTGCAAAACGATCTTTTTATCTTTTTTTATTTATTGCTCCTAAACTATGGAAGAAAATTAAGAAATATTTTTGCACATAAGAGAAAACACCAAAACGTACCCAAATATGACAAAAATACAGGTTGTGTCATTTAAAAAAAAATATTTTATGACGTCACAATTTTTTGGACCACCCTGTATATTTAAAATATTTTTAAAATATGCATCAACCCACATCCTACAACTTTTGTATTAAACTTTTTTTTTCTACTGTCGTAAATAAGGACGCTATGGATGCCCGACGCACTAATGCATGACCCAGTATAAGAAAAGAAATGTTTTACCGTGAATATTACTTTTTAAAAAAGCAGAACCGTTTAGCAAATACAGTTGTTTCGAAATGTGAAATAGGACACACTGCCTCGCCGGCACCCGCTATATTTCTTCCTTGGTATATTATTTTTTATCGTTTATTTCTGTAATTGTTAAGAAAACCTGATAAATATCATCAGTTTCCGAAATAAAATTTTTCAAATACGCCATTTTTCTATCGCCGTAAATTTATTTAGGAAACTCGACAACCTTGGAAAACGTAGATTAATTGTAATTTATTTTTGTATGCAATAATTATAAAATAAAATAATTTCCTATCAATTTTGATTCTTTCATAATGTCGCCGATGCTTCAAAAACATATTTACATAGGAAATCAAATTATAACCAGAATTTCAAAATCTGTGAAATATTTTCCTCTTGGTTAAGTACCACTTCTGTACACAGAACACGTATTGTGTCTGCCTGAAAATTCGTATAAGAGCCTGGTTTTAAAGCAAACAATTTTTAAAAGTTCTAAAATTATTTACTAAACTTTTAGTTGGTTATTTTATTTGGATTGCTAATAATCACATTTAAAGTTATTTGTGTGTAATTGACAATAATATCTACTTGTTAACACCAGCATTTGTTAATGTTGCATCACTATTTAAATTACAAAATTTTACCGTTAGACATAATAGCATTTTTATTATTATTCTATTGTATCATAAATACATTAATGATATTTAAAAAAAAAAAATTTTAATGAAAATTATGAAAATATTACACGGAAAAAAGGCTATAGTAAAATTATTACAGTAAAGATTTAATTGTAAAATTTCCTATAAAATATAGTATTAATTAAATTTTTTATTTAATAATGCATATCTATCATATTGTAAATATTTAAACAAAAAACTATAGTTAGGATTTCTAATAATGGACCCCGCACGGAACATATGGGAATCGGCCGTCGGTTAAAAACTTTGATACTCGGGGATTCAAAAATCGATGTTGATCAAAAGTCTCCATGGGTCCGAGGTCCGAAAATGCGATCCCGGGGAGCTACCTTCATCGCAATCAAAATAGTAAAAATGCACTAGCAATAGTGTGTCACGCTTCCATAGCTCCTATACTAATTAACTTAGGAATGTCATTCATATGCCGATTTATACTGTAGTATATGGTACATTTCAGGAAAATATTTTCCAATATACAGGATGGCCCAAAAAGTGTGGTAACATAATGCTGTCTTTTTTTAAATGGGACACCCAGTATTTTATTGCATATTTAGGTTCGCATTAGTGTCCTTTATAATTGCCTAAAGTTTTATTTCATTTGGTTATGTAGTTTAAGAGTAATAAATTAAAAATTAAAAATAAGGTTTTGGAGTCTTAGAAAAAAATTCAAAAACTACCTAAAATAACTTTTTTAACCAAGGCATTGAGTAGAATTTAAGACAAGAGGTCTAGAGATACTGTGAATATAATAACGTTTATTTATACAGGGTGTTCATAATTAGGTTTCAAACACGACAAATTTCAAAATAATTTTTCTCCAGATTTTCAAATAATAAACAGATCAATTCTTATTTTATTTCAAAGCCTACGATGGTTTTTAGGCATAACCATCACTAATGAGCGATCTTGCTAGTATTTCGCCTGAAATGTTGAGGAATGTAAATAGATTATTTGAAGAGCGTATTAACTTGTGCTCAGATCAACATGGTAGGAATTTTGAACATTTACTTTAGTTTATAATTCTTTATCTGGTCACCTATGCTTAATTTTCATAATAAAAACTGTATTTAAACAACATAATTTATGAAATTTGTAATTATTCGAGAACGACTAGAAATAACATGCTTGCATTACAAAAAAAAGAATGCTTATGAATTCTACATCCAATAGCCAAATAATATACAGGGCGTTCCATTTGAAAATCTGGAGAAAAATTATTTTGAAATGTGTCGTGTTTGAAACGAAATTATGAGCACCCTGTATAAATAAACGTTATTATATTCACAGTTTCTCTAGACATCTTCTCTTAAATTCTACTCAATGCCTTGGTGAAAAAAGTTATTTTAGGTAGTATTTTAGGTAGTTTTTTCTAAGACTCAAAAACTTTCTTGTTTAATTTTTAATTTATTACTCTTAAACTACATAACCAAATGAAATAAAACTTTAGGCAACTATAAAGAACACTAATACGAACCTAATTATGCAATAAAATACTGCGTGTTCCATTTAAAAAAGACAGTATTGTGTTACCACACTTTTTTGGGCCACCCTGTATATTGGAAAAGATTTTCCTGAAATGGAGACATGGAGACTTTGGATCAGCATCGATTTTTGGATAATATCCCCGAGTATCAAAGTTTTTAACCGAGGGCCGATTCCCATATGTTCCGTGCGGGATCCTTTAGTAAAATGAAGTCACTACCTACTAAAATATATTGTAAATTTTACAATGAATGTATGTGCACGGAACAAACACTATAGTAAAAATTTTATAGTACGATTTCCTATAAAATATTGTATTAATTACAATTTTTATTATTATTACGTACGAAAATAATATGTAGATACACATAATTTATAAAAAAGTATAGTTAGAATTCCCTATAAATTTAGTAAAATCAAGTAAATTATCATTATCAAGCATTTAAAATTTTTTGAAAATATATCATATATTATACTGATTAATATTTAACTATTTGTTTTTGTAAAAATGGCCCAGTTTAAATGAAGTGCTGTAAAAATATTTTTACAAGAATAAAAGGCATAGATGAGATGAAACGGATTCCTAGGATTTCGATTTTTGTAACAAATATTAGATAGAAAACTTAACAGGAAACGTACCATCGATCGATGAAGTCAAGCGAGGGAATGCGAGTATATAACTTGGACGGACGATCGCTTCGAAGGACCATGTGTCAAAATTTTTAGAATGATTTCGCAAATTCTGCCCAAGAGTTTAGTAAATTTTACAAAAGATTTAAGTAAATTATACAAAAACCTTTCATATAAATGGTATACTAAATATTTTTGTAATTTTTACTAAAAATATAGGTTAAAATTTTCCTATAATTTAATGGGAGTTATTAATAAAGTTATTGCAGTCGCATATGTTATGGTCAGTTTTACTATTTTTATAGTGAATTTGAAGTTTTTCTTTCCGTGTATCGATCTTCCTGGTAGTTAGTTTAGTCTACACTACGGCATTTATGCGACGATATTTATATTTTTATGTTAACATACGTGCAATAAATGTCATTTTTCAAATAATGACAATATCACAAAAAACATTTAGTTCAGACTTATTATCTAATGACCTCTGATTAAAAATATATTTAGAATTTTGGGTAAAATCCAAAACTGCCATAAAAATAGCAACGGATTATTTAAATTATTAAAGTTGGCAATAGAAACGAAAGCGAAAAAATAATGTATGAATAATTACAAATACAATAGATTATTATTTCTATTATTTAGCCAGTGCAACATTTTCAAATTTTCATAATTTCTTAACATCCTGTACATCTAATCTCAAATTTGTATATCGTAAATTACTTTTCAAGTGCTCCGAGGCCAAATAAATAAAGAAATTCTTCAGACTTTTTCCCAAACAGCTTTGAAAAATTAACAACAAATTCAATTTATATAATATACAGGGTTATTCACTTTATTCGAGAAGACATATTATAGCTAAGCTATTTGTTTTGGATAAAAAAATATTCAGGGTGGATAGGGGCCTATTTGAGGTACATTTTAAAATTATTTTCATAATGTACAGCTTGTCTCAAAAACACGGAACGTATCAAAGTTGCATTTTTTTAAATGGAATGCCCAGTATATTATTTCATTTTCGGTTCCTACGATCAAAATAAATATTACTTTCATTATGGTTTACCGTACTAAAACCTTACGGTTTGTGAAATAATTTATATTTTGTCAAAATGTAGTAACAATTTTAATGATTAAATTCTCAACATGTATTTTGTTTTTTAAACCCAATTTCTCAGTGGACTCTACTCACTGATTAAGTTTTGTGTATCAGTTATGAAAAATTCACTAACTTATACACGGTGTCCAAAAAGTACTACTAAATACTTACAAGTTTGAAATGGTAATAACTTGCTTAATTTAAATATAACACCATGTATTTTATGCCACTACCAGATGTATAATTTAATTGTCTATCAAAAAGTATAAACCTCTCCCATATCTAATTACTCGCATTTTCATGAAAAATGCAAATATTCACAGGCTAATTATAATCAATTTAATATTAATCAAGTCGCCTATGACATTTTGACAGATCAGATCTAGATTCTAGAGAAACACAGGGTTTACAGTAAATGTCAGTTATTTCTAAAAGATTTCGCTGCAAATCGTCATTTAGTTATAATAGTGATAGTTTCTGTTTTTTTTATTTTATTAGTTACTTGCAACAATGATTTTTTACAAATGAAAGTAACATGGGAAGAAAAATTTAACTGACTATCTAATATTACCCCTAAATACTTTATTTTCTTTGCGTGTTCAATAGGTTTATTATCAATACAAATCCTATAACCATGATCCAAAAACATTTTACAATTTTGTTTGTTACCAAAAATCATAAATTTTGTTTTGTACAAATGTAAAATTTTAATTTATTAACACACAACCAATTATATAATACAGGGTGTTATGGAAATGACGTATTATATTTAAACCGGCAATTCCTGAGATGAATACAAATTGAAGAAAAATATCCTTAAATGGCGCTTTCAATTCATTTAGCGGTAAAAATGACCTGACGTCAAACCAGGAATACCTCTGTACCGCACTGCGGCACATCCGAATTCTCACCGGTGTTGTCAGAATTACACCTTACACTCTTTAAGTTTGAAATACCCAACTACGTAACTAGGTCAAATGCCAATGACCTTTTGACTTTTGATTGGCTGATTGAATTTTTAATGTAATTTTATTTAGGCCACACACATACCCTTACCTTGTCGGTCTTATTTAAAAATTAATGTCAACTTCTATAAAAACTTATACAGCGTTTTAGTAAAGAAACTGGCACATCACATAACCCATAATCGGAAAACTTCACATGAACACTGGCCAAAACACACACAAAATTCACTTGGAGACATCGTTTTTTATTAACATTGGGTTGTCTCGCCTAGATTTGTATGAACTTTTGTTTTTAATTATAAAACACATTGTAAAATGTAAATAACATTTATTTGAACTAAAAATGACGCATTTAAAACACGAACTGTCAAAAACTAGAAATGTATTAATGCAATGCATGTTTTCCGGTAGATTCCTGCGCATTCACCAAAAAAGGTTGAAATAAATAATTATAATAATCTACAGCACTTATTTATTATTTTCCTTCACTGCTGTAGATACCAATAAAGATTAAAAAACTTGTTAATCGCTGCTCTGGTGCTTTATTTCGTTCGAAAAGCTTAAAAAAATTAAATCGATCGTTTCACAGCGGGATTTTAAAACCAGCCACATCTCTAGTATAAATCGACAGGATAGAAGTTGACATTTGCTTGACAACAAGCGGCTTCGCGCGAAAGTGTTTTTTCGGGATATTTAATCAACTGTACAGTGCGAATAAGTGGGAAAATGTAGTACATACAGAAAAATCAAGTCGAAGGCATATTAGAAAATGTTCCTTTAGTAAGAGACTGGAAATCGCAAGGTCACCGGATCTTCCATCATGCAATTTTTTTCTATGGTTTACGATGAATAAAGAAATAGTTGATAAAGTCGAAGATATGGATCAGTTGAGATATAAGATATTGGATGCATCAGATAAAACATTTGCTGAACGTTTTAGTTTATAAAGTGCCAATTGTGTCCTATTTGTGTGTTTGTTAAAGAATGCATTAGTGTGTAACGATTTTGTGTGACAAGGGCCTATCTTAAAAAAACTAATTTGAAACATGTGTGTGTTTCTTTAAGTGGTTTATGGTAATTTGTTCAGTGTTTCACTATTTGTTTTGTGTCTCTGACGATATACAGGGTCATGTTCTGAGATTGGAAGAAAAACGCCGAAGGGGTTTTAGTGGGGTATAAGCTTTACCCACTAAAACCAAAAAAACTGAAGATTTATGTGCCCTGGATTACTTGCTAGTATGGTTGGTTGGTTGGTTAAAGGCGGGGGTCGGTTTAAAGGCCCGAACTTCTATCACTGCAGCCTTCCGGCTTATTGTGTACCCCGATCTGGTTAGACGATGTTTGTTCCTTCTATGAGGTCCAGTATCCTTCTACCAAGTTTGTCATGTGGGAGGTTGTCACCACATTGTATGTTCCCGAAGATATTTTGTCTTCTACGAGACAGTGCTGCGCAGCGGTATATTATGTGTGAGGCGGTTTCATCCTCTTCGCCGCAGAGTCTGCATTCAATGGATCCGTTGTTTATACCCATCCGTTGAAGGTGTTTTCGCAAGTGGCAGTGGCCTGTTAGCAGACCCATCACTTGTTTCAACTGGGGCCGTGTTAGGGCTAGCATCCCATTCGATAGTATCCTCGATGGTTTTCCAATTACGGCCCTTGCGTGTATTTGACCAGGTAACCCTTGCCATCGAGATAGGTGTTGTTTTTTCGACCATCTATCTAATGTTGTTTTCGTTGCCTGTTTTGATATCCCAAAGGCCGGTTCGGGGCCCCTGAGATTTTGGGCGGATCCGGCTCTCGTTAGTTCATCCGCTTTTTCATTTCCTAATATCCCAGAGTGACCAGGGACCCACAAGAGCTCTATCTTGTTCCCCCTGGCCGCCAGTACTTTTAGGTTGGTATGGCACTCCAGTGTAAGTTTGGAAGTAAACCGATTGGAGTTCAGAGCCTTAAGAGCAGCTTGGCTGTCCGACAGGATGTAAATCTTTTGGTTGTGATAGCCCTTTTCAAGATTTTGCAGTACGCATGCTTGTATGGCATGAACTTCCGCTTGGTATACTGTGGCGTAGTTCCCCAGAGGAATGCTTATGTCCATCCTGGGTCTTTCCCCAAATATACCTGCGCCCACACCGTTGGCGGTTTTTGATCCATCGGTGTACCAAACTAGACCCTTGTCAAATGACGGGGGTGCACCGTTCGTCCATTCATCAAAGTTCCAGTCAATTTTGAAGGGCTTTGTGAAATCGTATGTTGCTCTCATACGATCGGTTTGCATGTCCCAGAGCTCATCGTTGATTAGATCCGTGGCTCTTGTGTGTCCAATTTTTACGGGGTGTTGTGTCAATTCCCCATTGGTGATCATCCTTGAGGATTGCTAGTATACTGGTACCTGGATTCACTTCTATTTGGATACTAGGTAGCTAAATATTTATTTTTATAAGAATCTAAAGTTTTACACGAACAATTTGGCAGCATTGCGCCAGAACATCTGTTTATTACACAGCTGCTCAGTGTAATGTGACTGTGCCGAGGAGTTGTGTGTGGGTTTATGGGTGAATTACCCCACTTTTTAAACGTTCGATTTGAAAAAAAAATATGTAGCGCTTCTCTAGGACACCCCAGGAGTTACCCATTTAAATATAATACGTCATTTCCATAACACCCAGTATATCCAATTCTAAATTCATCATCTCAACAAGTTGTTGAAAATTCTTGCCAGACACAGTCAACAATGTATCGTCTGCAGAAAGACTGACAAAAGAATTTTTCAATATTCCATCAATGTCGTTAATGTATAAAATAAATAATAGTGGCCCAAGCAGACTTCCCTGGGGCACACCTATATAACTATTTACTTTTTTGGATATAGCACCATAAACTTTAGTAACATGACAACGATCAGTCAGATAGTCCCTAAACCATCGAAGCGCATTCGCCTCTACACCATATTTTTTTAGTTTGTCAATAAGTCGTTCCCTGTCTATAGTCTCGAACGCTCGCTGAAGGTCAATAAATACACTAAGCACGATATTCCCATCATGAATGTCAGAACGCCACACATACTGCAAAGCCTATTCACAAGAGTGTTTCTCCCTGAACCCAGATTGACCCTTATAAAGTATGGCTCGGTGGCATAGTTTCAGAGTGTACGCCTTGCGATCTGAGAGTCGCGGGTTCAAATCCCGTACTTAACATCTCTGGTTTTATTTATTTTTTTTACAAGTGCCCTGAGTCTTTGAGACCAATTAAATAAAGAAATTCTTCAGACATTTTTCTAAAACATCTTTGAAAAATTAACTACACATTCAATTTATATATAATCCGCCATTTATTATTGCTTGTATGTATGGCTGGATGGCCAAGTGGCAGAGTGTCGCGGGTTCAAATCCCGCAGTCGACAACTCTGGTTTTATTTATTTATCAGTTAAAAAACTATAAGGAGCGGGCAGTACCTACATGGTGACTCGAAACTTCGATACTTTCCCGCCCGTCCTCTCGGAGACGTCTGGAAAGCACCACTTTTGGTGAAGTGAACATGCATGAAAAGAGGCACTTTCGAGGCACTTGTAAAAAAAAAGTACGGTACATATGTCGGGCCGTCACGTCGGAAACTTTACGGACTCGTCCGTAAAAGCTTCTTTTCGGCCCTTAATACCTCAACAAGCAGAATATTTTATAAAGAATGACTTTTGGTGGTCAATAATAAAGATTTTTCCCTCTAGGGGACACTATCCGCGGGCATAGTGTATCTAGTTTTAACCAAATATGATTTTGAATAGTTTGTTCGTATTAAAATTTTTTTATTAATTGTTATGAAATTGTACATTCACTTTATTCATAACGACATTTACCCTTCAATCTTATGTTATTACTTTCCTTGTTGTTTTATTAAATAACGATACCACTTATTTTGGTGTAAATGAATGGTAATTTTATTTTACATTATTATCAAAGGAACAAGGAAAAATAGGGCAAAATTTATAATAATTTGGTGTAAATAAAACGTGATTAATTTTATTTGATATTTTACTTCAAAACTTCAAAGAGAGCCTTAGAATTATTATATTAAGTTCTCTCCTCTATTCAATTTCGTATGAGTATTTTAGGTCTGTCCTTTATATGTATAATTCAATAATAAGTCTCTTTGACAATTATGGATGATTTCTTTACATTTCATATAGAATTGATGTCACGTGTCTTGTCTCACATCTTTACGACAAAAGGTTTCTGAAGGAAAAGAAATAAAACATATATTTTGTTTCAAAAAATATTTACAATAATGTTATTTTGAGGTTAAGATTTGGCACTTTTAAAAAATATGTATTTCTCAAGAGGTTTTATGATGTTTAATTTTATAAAAGTATTATACAAAGTGAGTCAGGAAGAATGGACCGAAGATCATTTGTATATTACAAGTGAAAATAATGTAAGGAAACTCTTCTCCTTATCCGATGTTCATTTGTTTACTAGTTATGGCGTAATTACAAATAAACAAAGTTTCATACATTATCAATTTTTAATATTAGCGGTCTTTTCTTTTTTTTTTATGATCAAACACAAGCACTATAGGAAAAATCCTTTAGGGCACTCTGGGAGTGGTGCGTGTGCGCAAAAAGCGATTCACGTTGGTTTTGAATCGTTGGAGGTTATATTCGTTGGGCAAAACGACCTCGGGAAGGTCGTTCCACAAGGATCAAGTCCTCCAGATGAAAGAATTCGTAAATAATGAAGTTCGAGGAGTAGTAAGCTTAACCACATATGGATGGGCGGCAGTGGTTCATCGTGTATTTCTGCTATTCGTCGCTCTGGGCGGAATTAAGAGGGCAAGGTCAGCCCGTTTCGAAGTTTCGAAAAACGCCCTGACTAAATTCACTACAGGCAACGCAGTAATGCGCGCCACAACAATTGCATCGCTTGGTACATGATCAGGACCTGCGAATTCACCGAACTGCTACATGAAGAAAAATATCAATATTTGAAACAAATCGCTCTGCAGTGAACAGCATTGTTTGGATCCACCTATTTGTGCGAATCTGCGTTTCCGAAATGAAAATAATAAAGTCAAAACATCGAAATCGGTTAACTGACGAACGTCTGTCTTCATGCTTGCGTTTAACACTCACTAAATACGTATCATCCTATGAGAAATATGCAGAAAATATGCAGTGCCATGCATCGACATCTAAAGACTAAGTTACATTCAGAAATAATAAAATAATTTTTTGTGTTCAAATTATACTTTTCATATGCTATAACTTATCTTAAATAGAATATATATTTTTCCTGCCTAGTCCTAGTGCCTAGTTGCTTTCAGTTATATCAAAAGTAATGGAGGAAGCTATTAACCAACATCTTCTAAAGTTCCTGGAAGGCTTCAACATTATCAGCGATCATCAATATGGTTTTCGGAAGTCCAGATCAACTGGAGATCTTCTAGCCTATGTCACCCATATTTGGAACAACGCAATCGAACATCATGGGGAGTCTCGGGCTGTTGCACTGGATATTTCTAAAGCTTTTGATCGTGTTTGGCATGAGGGGCTTCTAAGTATACTCCTACTCTCTTCTTACTTTACATTAACGACCTTCTAGTGAAACCTAAAAATCCGATATTTAGTTTTGCTGACGATAGAACACTTATCTCATCTATCTCTTTGAATGCGCAAACATCGGCTGCCGATGCACATTTTCGCAGACAGCATGAAGTATCACGCCTCAACAAAGACTTGGAAGAAAATTTGGCTTGGGGTGACAGTAACCAAGTCGAATTTAGCACTAAAAAAACCCAGGCAGCAGTTTTCTCTAAAAAGGTTAACATTACAGAACCGGATATAGTCATGGACACACAATCCCACTGGCTTCATCTATTCATTTGCTGGGAGTCAATCTGGGAGGAAATATGTCTTGGCATAACCACGTTGTGGCAATCGCCAAGATAGCTTCTCAGAAGCTTGGGGTACTCTTCCGAACCAGAAAGTTGTACACACCTCAACAACTTTTGACACTATACAAAGCCCAGATTCGACCATCACTAGAGTACTGCTCTCATGTCTGGAGCTCTGCACCCAAACATACTCTTCGGCTACTGGATTCCATCGAAAGGTCAGCCATTCGCCTGATCGGAGACCACGAGCTGACGAAGAACCTCGACAGCCTAAAACATCGAAGACAGGTTGGGGATTTGACTCTCTTTTACAGATATTTTCATGGAAGGTGCTCGACTGACCTTGCCCTCTTAATTCCGTCCAAAGCGACGAATAGCAGAAATACACGACGAACCACTGCCGCCCATCCATATGTGGTAAAGCTTAACACTCCTCGAACTTCATTATTTAAGAATTCTATCATCTGGAGGACTTTATCCTTGTGGAACGACTTTCCCGAGGTCGTTTTTCCCAACGAATATAACCCAAAACGATTCAAAACCAACGTGAATCGCTTTTGCGCACACGCACCACTCCCAGAGCGCCCTAAAGGATTTTTCGTATAGTGATTGTGTTTGTTCATCATAATCATTCATCATAAAATAAAAATAAAAAAAATTCGATCGCTTGCCGTATAATTTCTTCCCTATAGATCGCATATAGTAAAAGTTAGAGAACCCCTGTTTTAAAATATCGCCATTGTCCTCATTTTCTGCTTCGTACGTACTAAGGGCATCTGTTGCTCTCCTGTGTGCTTCATATATTTTTTGTAGTAAAGGTGGCAGTATTTCTAATACAACGAATCAGGGCATTGCGAATGTCAACTTTTACTCGGTGTAGAGTTTATTTTTGAACCAGCCCAGCCCAGTAAACAGAACACGTCTTGTGGTGTGAGGTCTGGAGATTTTGAAGGTTTTTTTTTATTAGAAATTAAAGAAAATCCAGGAGTATTAAATCCAGTAACCTAGACGGCTCTTCATATACCATACTTACATAAAATATACTTGTCAAAAAAAAAATTTGACGGGTCTAAGCATAGTTCTAATGTATTTTATCGGGGATATTTGGGAGACAGAATATTATGCCCTGATCACACTGTATACCAATTTTAATTTCATCATATTATAAGTTATTCCAAGGCTCTCTTATGTCATTTTGTATCAGCTAACAATATTAAAAGCCATTTCGTCATTAGGAAATTCAATAAAAAGTCGAAGTGTCATTTATTTTTCCACACTTATTATAACTTTTCGACAAACAAGGCATATAGGGTGTTCCCTGATGAAATTTTAATATAGATCATTTTATGAAGAAAACTTAATATGAACATACATATGTATACAGGATGTCCCAGAATATGTGGGCAATCTCCCGGGTTCAGATAGAACACTTAAAAATAACAGAAGAAACTCCTATAATTTTTTTTCCTACGGCCTCCTCTACGGAGATACGTTCCCATAACAGACGTCCCTGGTAATCATTGTTTTTTAAATAATTTTTTAAGTACTAGGTGTAATTTAATAATTTCTTCGTATAATGGTTACTAGATGAGTCTCCTTAAAATTCTCCCTTTTAAACACATTTGGCTTATTTAGTTTGCCAGGGACGGACTAGACGTAACACAAAAATGCTTTTTTTACACCCTGAATGATGAAGGAACGACAATAATATTTTTGGATATTCTGAACCTTAAGTTGAAAAAGGTAATCTTGTGTCAGTTTATGGTAGTGTCTTGAAATTTGCGGTTTTTCTCCTTTGTCTTATTAGTTACTAACTTAGTAATGGAATTTAAGTATAATGAATATGCCGATATGCATTTAATGTATGGACAAAAATATTTTTTTCTCGGAAACACTTCATTTTATCGACATTGATCAAATGTATTTTCTTCAGCTTAAGGTTTAGAGTATCCAAAAATATTATTGTCGTTCCTTCATCATACAGGGTGTAAAAAAAATACCATTTTTGTGTTACGTCTTGTCCGTCCCTGGCAAACTAAATAAGCCAAATGTGCTTAAAAAGGCGAATTTTAAGGAGACTCATCTAGTAACCATTATACTAAAAAACTATTAAATTACACCTAGTACTTAACAAATTATTTAAAAAACAACGATTTTCAGGGACGTCCGTTATGGGCCCGTATCTCCGTAGGGGAGGCCGTAGGAAGAAAAACTTATAGGAACTTCTGCTATTATTTTTAAGTGTTCTATCTGAATCCGGGAGATTGCCCACATATTCTGGGACACCCTGTATATACGCACAGGCTTAAAATTTGGCTATTGAGTGTTGACATTTTGTTTTACCGTTTTTTTAGTATCTCCGAAAGTACTTTAGATATTATTTCCAATTTTGTTATGTGTTGATAGGATACAAGACTACATATTTTAGTGGGTGAAGCTATTCCATCGATCTACCAGTGGCGTATCTGCAAACATCCTCAGATGTTCTTTCCAAAAAAAGTGGTACGCCACTGATATTTTTCCATGTAGATAATGTCTTCTTATTAGCCTGATCAATTCTACATTAAAATGTTCTCTGGCAATTTTCCCATTACCGTTCTTGATTAAAAAAATTAAATTCAGATTGAAAGTGAATTAGCAAAGGTTAAATGAAATACTATCTCTCGATGGTGGTTTCGGCATTTTTGAGCAACTTGATTGGGCATCCATTCCACGTGTTCTCTTTTGCTAAATGACAAGCTTATGATGTTCTATGATACAATAGCACAAGATATGATATCGCCCAAGGAGGCGTTCTCAAATTACTCTCCAGTTACGTCACTTCGCTCTCCAGAAGAAAAATATCTTGACATCATATCGCGTGACGTCAAATTTGCCTTATTGCGCGCATCAGACGCTTTTAAATTTGGGTTTCCTTGCTTAAATAAATGCAAATATATTCTCTCTTCACAAAACATCATTATTGACGCGAGGCATATTGCTTTCTAATTTTAGAATTTTTTTTTGATATTTTATTATACTAATTGTTTAAGTTCTTGGGACAATGGGAATATTAGAATGACATTATTTAAATAAAGGCATTGTTAAGATGTTACTATGGCATTAATTAGCATGGCAATAGAGAATTTACTTATACAGGGTTGAGAAAATATAGGCTTAATTACAGGAGAAGGAACATGATGTCAGATTAAGGTTTGTGACAATCGATAGGACTAAAATTTTACTATTTGACTGTGCATTCCACATGACAGTAGCGTCATCAACTGTTAAGGCATGATGTTATTTCTAATTTTTTTTTTAAGGGATCACACCGTATATTATTAGTTATTCTAAATTCTGAATAAATATAAATATATAAAATATTTTACCTATAACATACCACATGTCTAAATTCTAATGGTTCGGAAATATCTCGGAAATATTGACAAATAAATGAAGAAATTCAATAGATACATATTATTTTAAAAAATAAATTTAAAATAAGTTATTTAACTAAATGTTTAAACTGTCGCCTTTCAGCCACCTGACAGTTAACAAGCCTCTCTGAAAACTGGGAAAGCATATTTTGAAAATGTTGACGAAAATTAACTTGAACAATGTAACAATTTAAATTTTAAATTGGGAAAGTATGGAACTTTGCCTTATACTCGAACATGAAAATCACTTTACTTATTTTTCTGCAATACCTTCAGTAGTTCCGCAGATACTTAAAAAAAAATGCTTGAACATAGATTACCATAATTTCATAGAATCCTTGATGACAAAATCTTGATTAAATAAAAAAATTTAGAACTAATTTAATACACATTTTTATATTATTATGAAGTAAATTCTTAGGTTAGTGGTTCAGATTTCTTGTTAAAAAACTAGCATTAGCTGAATGTCCCTTACAGCAACCAGGTTTGGTGACGACCAGCCAACATAGCCACGCTTTTGTTCCTCAGTGACGCAGTTTGAAAGCGCAACATCATACGGGTACATATAGCTCCGTTGTCGAATCCCGAAAGAAATGGTACTAAACCTCGGCTGCTGACATTCCCTAGAAGTTACTTTGGTCTGGTAATCATATTTCTCAATTGTGTTTATTATCTTCAGATTGGATTTTCGAAAGTGAAGAAAAGTTCGTTGTTGTTCCGTTGAAATTTTTCGTACTATCCTATCTAACCTCATTTTTCTAACAAAGTTCCAGCTCGCGCACGTCTTGACAGAGCCGTGACAGCAGACAATATAAACAAGTGATTCGAAATTTTTATGTCCCTTTTGCTGTGAAGTGTTCAAGTACTTAATACAGAACAAAAAAACCAGTATCGTTCCTTATCTGAACCTTACTCGGCAATAAGAGACATGAGGCCACTCAAAACCCAAGTTAATAGAAATTTGATATTTTTTTCTTTCATTACTTCCTGTTATGAATCTATCTCTCCCGTTTTGTGAATTTTAAGGCACTGAGAATCGTTTTTTTCTCCATTGCATGCCTCACCTCCTCACCTCTTCTACACATGCTAAGTAGATGATCATCATTTTCACTTCAACGTAAAAGCTCAGTTTAACTAAGCTGTGTAAATGTCCTAAGATATATTCCTGTTGAAAACCCTTTAAGGACCAATTCTAAGGAAGGGTGTTCTGAGCCCCAATATACAGTGATGGGCTAAAATATGGAACAAATTCATTTAAAATTAATTAATTAATTTTTTCTAAAAACGCTCGGACACGTCGATTATAATTTTTTCTTCCGGATTTTTTGCATCAAAAAGAAATTATACTGGGTGTGTCAAAAAGTAGATGTAGGTATAATTTTGAAAAATTATTTTATTAAGTGTTGAAAATGCAAACCATTAACTTCTTGACAATATGTCAATCTACTTAAAAACCCTTCTAAAACATTATTTACAGTATTTTCATTAATTTGCCTAATTTTAAATTTTAAGTCTTCCGAATTTTTTGGTTTATCCTTATACACTTTTGATTTCAAATAACCCCAAAGAAAGAAATCCATTGGTGTAAGATCGGGAGATCTTGCAGG
Source organism: Barypeithes pellucidus (assembly GCA_963991005.1). Taxonomy (NCBI): domain Eukaryota; kingdom Metazoa; phylum Arthropoda; class Insecta; order Coleoptera; family Curculionidae; genus Barypeithes; species Barypeithes pellucidus. Next base: position 31,122,379 of record OZ022556.1, on the reverse strand, counting down.
CCATTTTATGGGTCCTCTTCTACCTATCCATCGTTCGGAAAAAATAGTATTCAAATACTCTCGTACTTGTCGAGCAAAATGAGGCGGAGCACCATCCTGCTGAAACCAAATAGACGCTTCTGGTAGATTAGGCTGATTCGGATTTGGAAAATCCGCTGCTAGTGTGGGAATTAATTTTGAAGAAATTGTAAATACCGGTCTCCTGTAAGATTTCCATCGAAGAAAAAAGGTCCAATAATTCTATCATTTAATATTCCTGCCCAAACATTTACTTTTTGTGAGTATTACGTATGCTGTTCTCTCATCCAACGGGGATTATTTGTACTCCAATACCGAAAATTTTGTCTGTTTACCGAACCATTCAAACAAAACGTGGCTTCATCGCTAAAAAGTACGCTGCGATGGAAAAATAGATTTAAGTTGCAAATTTCCATCATAGTTTCACAAAACTGTAGTCGGCGGTCGGGATCATCTTCGTTTAGCTCGTGCAGCAACCTAATTTTATACGGATGGTACTTTTCTTGTTTCAATACCCGCAAAACAGATCGTCGGCCAACATCATTATTAAGGGCTACTTCAGTGGATGCACTATGGGGATTATCTTCAACTTCTAACAAAATGTTCAATTTTGTGTTTTCACTAATTTTTGGACGACCTGGCCGTAGACGATCCTTTACATTCCCTGTTTCCCTGAATTTTTTCTCAATTTTACTCACTGTAGATCTTGTAATCCGTCGTTCTGTATACTTAGCGCTAAACAAGTTACAAACTTCTTCTTAACTTCTTGTTTTGTCTCCACATCCAATTAAAATTAAAATTTCGATTCTTTGAGTTTCATTTAAATGCACCATGATCACCGTTTTTTCAAAATTGTACTTAAAATTCTTTTTGATTGACACATGACTTTCTATCGTAGTAACAATTAATTTAAATTTACCTGTTTACCTTTAAGTAGGTACATGTACCTTTTTTTAAAGAAATTTCTTTTTTAAGATGTAATTTTTCTCTAAAACCGTTAGAGATAAGGATAGAGTATGCTACATGAATTATGCTCAGAATTTGATGTAGAATTTATGTGATAAGTAAAAATAGGGTGGTTCTATTTAAAATACAAAAAAATTTTACAAAATCTACTTTTTGACACACCCAGTATAATTTCTTTTTGAGGCAAAAAATCCGGAAGAAAAAATTATAATCGACGTTTCCGAGCGTTTTTACAAAAAAATAAAACCTGATTTTTAAATGAATTTGTTCCATATTTTAGCCCATCATCCCTGTTCCAGGGATGTGTGATGTTCTAATGCGACGTCCGTCTCCTAAAAAACTACTTTTAAACTACGTAGGCTATATCCTGCAAGGTTGGCTGCAGCTCCTACGAGTATCAAGCACCATACTTTGCATGAGCCAAAGAAGTCTCAGCGGTAATTAGGTCTATTTTTCTTATACATTATAATAAGCGTATAAATTCTATAATATTGAGTAATTTTACATAAATTTCCCTTTTATTAAATTTCATATACATGGTGGCCCATCGAAAACAGCCAGCAAGGTTTATGGCTGTGTACGTGAAAATTAAAAAAAAACCTCGGACCCGTAAACTTGTGTTTTCAGGGGGACACGTTTCACTATTAATTTCATCCCTGTAACCTCAACCCCCCTAGCGGGGGCGGCTACTGCCATTGTTTTTACAAATGGGAATGGGTATGTTTCTTTTTAAAGGGCATTAAATTCTCTTTAAAATGGCGCTTTGTTTTGTAAATTTGAGTTACGCGCCGCCGAGAAATGGCGTTTAAAAAAAATTTAATTTTATTGAGTAATACTTACATGTTATCTTATTAAATGATCAACCACTTTACTGAAGATAAAGTTGAATTGACTGATACTTATTACTTAAAAAGAATATTGTTTACGCACAAACCTGTGTACTTGATAAGAGGTGCAGTGAAATGTTTTAACTTCCGTTGCTCGGCGGCGCGTAGCTCAAATTTGCAAAACGAAGCGCCATTTTAAAGAGAATTTAATGCCCTTTAAAAATATGTATCACAACATACCCATTCCCATTTGAAAAAAACAAGGGCAGTAGCCGCCCCCGCTAGGAGAGTTGAGGTTACAGGGATGAAATTAATAGTGAGACGTGTCCCCCTGAAAACACAAGTTTACGGGTCCGAGTTTTTTTTAATTTTCACGTACACAGCCGTAAACCTTGCTGGACTGTTTTTGATGGGCCACCCTGTATATAACAATGTAAAGTCACATCATGGTCTCGTATTACCATCATTTCTTTTCAGCTTTAGGTCACCCTGAATAAATGCATTTATCCTAAGGTACCCCTATAGTCTGTTATATTTTTTTAATATATCCATTGCACCATTTAAGGCTACTTATGTGACCCCATACATATTCTAACATTTTAAATAACTTCAAATAATTTAATAAACGTTAAAATTTAATTCAGTTAGACTTTAGTTAGTAAGAATATGTGTGTTTATAAAAATAAATAGAAAAATCTTTCTTTTTTCGAGTTTAAAATAAATCTGGCCCAACTCGAAATTTTGTGTTATACTTTGTTTTATTTCGTTCAGTTTACTAAGTCTGCTGAAGACGATCTAATACCTTCTCACTTTAATAAATAAAATGAATTAATAAACAGGAAGACTTGGTTGGCGCCCAAATCATATACTAAGAGAAAGTTATATCCACGACCCAAAGTCACCCTTTGCTTAGCCTGGCAGTAACACACGTGTAACCTACTCCAATTTAGGTTATAACAACATATAAAATTTTAGTTCCAAGATCCTCCAAAGAGTACGATATATGACTTGTCTTTAAATGACAACATAGGTAGAAATCGAGAGGTGTTGGATCTGGAGATCTAGGAGGCCATTCAATGCTCCCTCTCCTTCCTATCCACCTTTCAGGAAACGTTTCTTCCGAATAGTTGTATATGTATACAAAAATTCGGTAGCGCTCCATCTTGCTGAAACCAAATGTCATTCTGTAATATTTGATCGTCACGTTCTTATCTTTTCTTATACAAAATATATAGCGTTCCGTGATTGTTTTCGATAGTAGTCGATGTAATCAATCGAAAACAACAGCATGCATGAGAGTAATTTTCGTCATAAAATTGACATCCCAACTAGACACGTACAATTTTTCTGTGTAAAGAATTATTAAAGTTTCTATTTCGTGACTATCTTTAAATTGAGTCAGTTGCCACCCGGCTTCGGCTTCGAAAACGCTTTTAATATATTTTTTTATGGGCTATACACCTGAAAGTACTTCTGAAGGGTCCGTGTTTCTTAAGGGAATAATTAATGAATATTAATAAATATTGCAAATAGATTCGTAGCACAAATGCAAACTGCTCAGCAATAAAGCAATTAAGAGGGCCTGTTCTTACTGCAACCTGTAAAGCGACCGCAACTTCAGTCGAGTTGTTTTTAATGGAATAAACTGTTTTGATGTCTCTTCTGGTCGGTGGTCGCCCTCGTCAGATGAAAATATATCCGCTGCATACTTGCTCATGAAAAAACACCGAAAAGTTTAGGTTAAATTAATTTGGGACCTAGTTCCTAGTCCATTTAGTGTGAAATTCTTCGATATCTCCTATAATATCACGGATAGAGGAAAACTGCAAATATAAAAATGTATATTTTAAAAATATTTTTAAATATACAGTGTGTTTCATAAAAGCGGACCATTAAAATTTAATTTTCTTTAAACGGAATGATCTATATTTTTTACTCGAATTTAGTGCCCTTCCTTATTGGTTATGTTATCCCAATTCGATCAAAAATTTTTATCGACATTTGCATCTGGATTATATGAGTACTATTTATAAAATTTAAAAGTTTGGTTCAAATTTACTCAATATTTTCAAATGAAAGACCCTTTATATTTTTATCAAGAATCGAAATTTATACTATTCTAATAACTTCAAAATATTTTTATTATTTTCTGCAGCGTCGCCAATCATACTGATTTTCTAAAAATTTTCGGTATGTGTTATTTTTATTTTAAGTGTAGAGAGTCGGGATTATTGTGTTATTCCGTATTTTATTGTATTATAATGTCCATACCTTTAAACAAAATACTAAATTTTATAACGTCCAAATAAGAAAAAAAATTATAAAATAAAATAAATATTTAATTTATATTATACGTATTCAACAGTACCCTAATTTTTATAATCCAGCAGAAATGTTGAAACCTGAAATATAGAAGAACGACACCACAAAAGTTAAATAGTTTGTTGTCTCGCCCGCCATGACACAGTGATTTTGGAAACAACTGGCGACGATGACGCGTTGTTCCAAAGCTTAAAATTTTTGTACCGCCTGGATCATCAAAATTGTACCGAACCTGCTAAAACTGTACCAACATTAACCAAAAGAAATTTCTTGTACCGCCTGGATCGTCAAAAGTGTACAATCTGTACAATTTTGAATGTACCAACATAAACCAAACCAAGATAGTGAACTAAAAAAAAATGTCGCCAGCAGTAAAAATACCCTTTAATTATGGTCAAAATTATAATGTAGGTTATGACGATTTACAAATCCATTTTTATGGAAGGTGGCCTCATCAGGAAACAAAAAATTACCAAAAAGTCAAAATATATCTAAATTTTAGCTTGCGTCCAGGTTCAAATTTCGACGCGTTGTTCAAAGAGTTCTTGATGAAATTTGGTAATTATAATCATGGAAACGGTTATCCTTTAAAATCAATTGAACGGCATTTTCGCTTTCATCCACAGCATCAGCGACTGCTTGTTGACTAACGGAAGGATTTTCCGTAACAGATAATAACACAGCCAATTAATTGATTTTCTTCACTTTGAATAGGTTTATATCTCACTGGTTTTATATAGTTTACATTACCACCCGTTTGTATAAACCTCTCTAATAGATTTTGCAGGCTCCTTTTATCTGGATGTTTTCGTTCCGGATAATGCTGTGCGTAAACGACTTGCCATTCTTTTCGCATTCTCCTAATATGAAAATCATATCTACGCACTCTTCTCGGTTGTGCTCCATGACAAATAATAATGATTAGGTATAAACAGCTTAAATTATAATTAATAATAAGCTAATACAGTTTTAAATTTTATTAAATTAAATTACTAAAGTTCTCACTTTGATACACAGGTCAATAAATTGTTTTTCAAAGTCACCTTCGATTTTTATTCATTAAAATGACAGTAGAATAAATGATGAACTTTTTCTACAAATAACTCTGAATGTGATATAAATTGCGATAGGGTTTTAATAACGAAAAATGTTTGATGTTTAATTCCGCATCGCACGACATAAAAATATCTAATAATAAAAGGCTCCAATTGAAAATAAGAAAAATAAAGTGCTTTAAATTTCGGAATATTTGACACGAAATTTTGGACACTTTGTAAAATTTTTATCAATCAAACATGGTTAACAACATTGTTGAACATAATTTAATAAGCATCCTGTATAATGTTATTAATAAGGCCCTATTTCCATTTTTAATTAATTTAAAAAACCAGTGCTGCAAAATTGATTTTTTTTGGTTTTTAATTTTTTTCGCCGATATCATTCTACCGATATCAATAAAATATTAGGGGTATGTAAGTAACCACAAGGGACATCCAAAGAAGTACAAAATATATGGAATGTAATCTAAAAAAATATATCATGAGGTCACACTTTTTTGGAATATAAACAAAACTATTTTCCTCAAACGCACCCTAAGATACGGGTACAGTATGCAAAATATCAAAATCCTAACTTAATTAATGTTTGAGTTGTAGAAGACGAGATATGAGATCCAGGACCCTGTATAACTCACCATTCTCCTTTTTTGGAATGCGATATCTTTGAAACTACTTTACTACTATAATTATGGTAATATTGTATAGATAGTTAAACGGCCTTTAGTATGACGTGTTTCTTGACCGCCTTCCTATTTAAGATGTTAAGGGTAACATCTAACCCTCCCTGGGGTTTAAATTAAGAAAGCTGAAAATATAATTTAAAACTGGTAAATCTTCACTACAAAATATAGTTGTATTTCGGAGTTTTAATATGACACCCTGTATACAGGGTGTTATGGAAATGACTTATTTTATTTAAATGGGTGACTCCTTGGGTGTCCTAGAAAAAGTCTACATACTTTTTTTTGTAAATCTAAATACTAAGGTAGAAACCCTTTTTACCCACATATGTCGCCCCGTTCCATCTGTATTCACTTAGCAACAATGTGGGTCACTAGAGTATACTAACAGTGTTGTCAGATCACGCCGCGTGTCTAGCCGTTGCTTGGATACCGGCCGCGCGCAACTATCGTAACTTCATACTTCAGTATGTTTCGAGATTCGGGAGTGGAACGACATTGTAGAGGGTTCAACGTACTTGACGTATACGAATTTTAAACGTTTTGTTAGTTGTATTGGCCGATTTTTTTTTGTGAAATAATTCATAATAATAACTGTTGGTTTGTTCGTTGTTGAAAAACATATTGTTTGTGTTTTATTTTTTTATGGAATTTAATTATAAAACGGATTATTTAAAAATAAGATCGAAGGTAAGAAAATTAAAAATGTAGTTTTTTGTCTAAAACTTTTGAAGAAGAAGTGATAACGCGAGGCAAAGCCATCTTTATGTCAAAAACTGAACACGTGCGTTTAGAATTCTGTGTTGCAATGTGATAACATCGCCTATAATGCGCTAACCTCTATTGAACCTCGAGACTGCCTCAATAAACGATTGATTGCGAAGGTCCTTAGGAGCGGCCACGTAAATTTTGTGATTTCATATGAAGTGTATATTTCGCTTAATAATTCAAAGCACCATTTATGTTTATTTTTCTTCAATTTATTTTCATCTAGGGATTTGCCGGTTTAGATATAATAAGTAATTTCTATAACACCCTGTATAACTTGTTTGTTAAATACATAATCTAGTCAAAGAATTTGCGTTGCTAACAATTTTTTTTAACGTTTGTTGGTTAAATTTACAAAGTTTCGGACATTGGCATCGCCGCTCAACAGCACAAAATGGTTTGAAAATGCCAATTCCTGCGTAAAGCGAAAGAAATTATTTTTGAAGCCTCTTGGCTAGCCGTCGTTTTTTTTTCTGTTTCAATTTACTTCGGATACGTACAGTAATAATGATTAATGTCCTTTATAACATGAAATTATTTTTCTTTTTATCTCTGCGACACATGTGTTGTTATACAGCTCGACAAAAAACTATTCCCATTCAAATCTAATTATTTCCTATTCAACAGCTTGAAATAAAAATTTTAAATTTTGGTGGTTTCGTATAACTTAATATTCAAAGGTAATATAACAAGAACTCGTTTTTCTATCGATAAAATTTTTAATGGTCACGATAGTTTTGTTTTTAAAAATTTACGAAATCTGGTTGGCATATTTATTCTCTTTAAATCCCGAGAGCGAAGCTCGAGTGATTTAATCTATCGTTAAATCGGTAATTAGGTATTGTAGAATATATTAAATATTTAATGGTTCAAGTTAGTCATCCTGTATTACACGGGAGTCTGAAACAGGGACGGAACGGAAAGTTAGGTCAAAAAGTAATTTAATTTCCAAGCATAGGCGTGCTAAAATCACCTTTCTCTATCAAATACGGTATTATAGCAATAATAGGTTTCCGCTCCGCTTCTGGTCGTTACCGTTCTTCTGGTGTTGATCGTTTAGGCACCGGCGTCGGCGTCGACGCTAATGGTGAACAGTCGCTTTCTTGTCAGTTTTACAATTTAGCAAATGTTTCAGATATATCCTATCATGAATTTAATTGCACTAAATATTCATTATCTATAATGATTCTGCAATAAAAAAATTAATATGAATACATTATGATCCTAGTCTTCATTTATGAGGTCATTTAAATTATGTATTTTACTACTAAATAGCGAAAATTTTAAAATCTATTTGATAAGAGAATGAGACAATCTTTGGTGCTTATTCTTTGCCCACATTCTTTTCACTGACACAGTCGGACTAATGTGCCAAACAATATTTGATATATATATATATATATATACAATGTGTCCACGGATAGAGGTCGGAAGAGGAAAAACTTTTTTATTTGTAGATTTAGAAGAAAAAATTATTCTTCATAAAAATGTCTGCTTGTGACGAAACTACAATTTCTAATACCAAATTTACGATTACTATACAGGGTTAGTCAGAAATAACATTTTTAATTTTTTCGATTTTTTTTTTACGTAAAACGAACAACTATGGTTGCTTTCTTATTAAAATATAATTTTATATCTGGCCGAATTACGATTTTGTTGTAAGAAAACTATTTTTTATTTGTGTTTTTATTATTACATGTCATATTTCTTTAATTCATTCAATTATAAATTATAAAATATTAAAATAGACAGTTTCGGAAATTTTCTAACCGAATCCATTATCATTACAGTTACAACATCATCTTCATCATACTTTTTATTCTCCTTTTTTTTATTCAAAGCACTACCAGTTCTCATGAATTTCATTACAATTTTATTAAATCCCACGTCCGTGAGAGGAACATCAGGCCATATCTCATGGAATTGTCGGAGAACTGCCATATAGCTTGTTTCATGTCCTAAACCATAACTTCGGATAATATAAATTCTTTGTTCTAACGTAATTAAATTAGCTGTGAAATTACTTTGAAAAAATATTTATTAGGTTTTTTGCACAATTGGTGAAATAAATCACGGGTTTGAAAATATTTTCATAAAATTTGAAAAAAAATCGAAATCGAAAAACCTGAAAATATTATTTCTGACTAACCCTGCATAATAATCGTAAATTTGGTATTACAAATTGTAGTTTCGACACAAGCAGACGTTTTTATGAAGAATGACTTTTTCTTCTAAATCTAAAAGTAAAAAAGTTTTTCCTCTTCCGAACTCTATCCGTGGACACATTGTATATTTAAATAATAGTACTAAAATTTAGATAATCGTAATTTTATTTTGCCAAATGTTGGCAATTAATAGAACATTCAAAAATAATATATCATGAATATTCTTATTGTTAAAAAAAAAATAACACCAAAAAAATTATATTTCATTTAATATTTTTTATATTCACCCCATATACTGTCATCTGATTTTTACGAAGAAGTGTTTAGGATGTGCAGTTACTTTTATATTATGTGCTTATAGTTTTTAAATACATACAGTTTAATCAAAGTTAACCTCGTTTCAAACATTAACACAAAATTTATGTATGATATATATAAGTCACATACAGTGTGGCACAGACCATTTTTCTCGTATGCCCCGGTATGAAACTCCTTCAAATCTTAGACGCAAGGATAAAATAGTATATTACGTACCGAGGTGGAAAGTGTTTCATTCCTGTCGAGAAAGTCGGTAGTTAAGAGGACGCCGGAGTGAGTCGAAATCTCCGATTTGACCCGTGTTCATTTCGCGCTCTGTAGCACGGGGCGGATCGGTCGAAGGTACGTGGACGCCGGGTCAGTCGAATTCTCCGATTTGACCTCTGTTCATATTTTATTTTTCATTTCGCGCTTTGTACTAACTTTGGCATAATGTATATCGCTCGACGCCGACGGTGGGTCGCGGTTTCAGCTAGTATTCATTGGCACTATTGGCAGTTGTATTTGATTTTTACTTTCCAACGTAACCAATTATTATAAAGATTTCATATTTAAATAAATCAAATTTAATAAAACAATTTATTCATGTATGTATCGCACAGCTTTAGGAAACATTTTTCTATAGGAAAAGTGGCAGAGAGAAATTTCTCTAGTTATATACAGGGTGTCCCATCGGGAATCAACTCGATCCACTATAGCAAAAATTTCGAAAAATGAACAGTATGCTGGATGTTGATGGAACTTGACTAAAATATTTTCAATATGGTCGCACTTCCGGTTATACCGGAAGTTGGTGTCAACTTGCTTATTTTAAATGGATTATCCTTTATTACATTTTGGAATTTACGAAAGATTCCAGGCAGAAAATATTATTAAAAGTAACCTGATTTAATAGATTTTATATAATATTTTGTGGTGTTCAAACAATAAGATTAAAAATGAAATTGAGAAAACTGCAAAAATCTACATTTTCAAATGAAAACTCCCAAATTTTCTAATTATTTCCTATTTAGCATTAAAATAACTGTTTTTCAAAGCCGTCATAGAAAACTAGTATAGTAACTGTACTAAAAATTGGCAGCAAACTTGCCACATAACAATATTAAATTGACAATATTTCGAAAACGATACAAATATTCGGAATAGACAACCTTACACAAACTTATCTTTATTTTAATGCTAATAGAAAGTATTAATAAAATTTGGGGTTTTCAACCTAGCTCAGTCTCCAGTGCCGGATACTTTATAGTACTGTAGCATAGGAGAAGTTTGCAAAAATACAAAATTTCCACAAGAATACATAATATCGATAAAATAACCTATGTTTACTTATGCCTATATAGTATAATAATAAATGCACTCGCATAAGTACTTTCACGCGAACTAGCAAAAGTACTACACACACAGTCGCATACCCGCAAGCATATAAAACGTTCGTGGTAACATATACGCATATATAAACACATACCGCGTGTTTCAGGAGGAACGTTCACCCCTATAACTTTTTTACTGTTTAAATTAAAGAAATAAAATTTGGTGGGTTTATGTAGTTTGACATAATTTTGCATATTATGACATGACGGGCTCCATTTTGGCACTTCAGGTTTAACCGGAAATGACCTCAACTTTGAATGTTTAAATGGTTCACCCTGTATATGTATTTTTGGCTATATCGATTCCACACCATTCGACCATTCCAAATGGAACGACACCCCATACGTAACTTTTTGAGACAAAATAATTTTTCTTTTTATTTTTCATCTAGATTACTTACTATGAACTCCTAAAATGGTTTACTTCTAACCCAATTTCTTGATAAAAATGAAATTTTCAAATTCTATTGCGTTTTAAATTTTGTACACACTTTTTAAACTTTTAAGAAGGCTTTTTCCCGGAAAACTCACACTGAGGAAAATGGTTACTGAAAATCGACTTGCCACAGCTAGAAATCGTAATAACATAGGGGACAGATGAGCACAGTTGCTGTGGTTACAAAAATAAAAATGCTGGTCCATCTGACTTATCACAAGTAGCATCCACATAAGTCGATTGAGCTTGTTGTCGTTACTAAACAATTTTGCTGCTGTTACTAAACAATTGTTTTGCCGTTACAATAAACGTTGTTACCGGTAGTATTACTTTTAACTGACGCAAGTAATATAAAAAAATAAATTGCTGTCATAAGTAGTGCGTTTATTTGTCACAACTAATTGTTGCTCCTGCTGTAGCAACATTCTCGACTTAGAAACTAAAGTTAAAGTTTGCGTTTTTAGGTAGTTTTTGCACTACTAACGTAATAAATAGGAACTTAATACTGGATAAAAAAAATTACGAAATTTTTGAAAAACTTCATTTATTCCTGAAAGCTTAATAACTTTAAATAATATATACATATATATAACAATGGATTATACAGGGTGTAAAATGAATTCTTGAAATTTGGGTTAGGAACATTATTAGCTCTACTAGTAACCAACTATAACCATATCTATCTTCAATAAATTGAAATTTAAAAAAATATCAGTAATCGTTCTCTCAATATTTTTAATGCACCCTGGATAATCATATTATTATATTTTTAATGCTTAATACAGAACTTAACATATTATGAGATAAAAAAATCACTGGAAATACGACAGGCCTAATTATTACATAATAAATAATTACTGATAATATATACAATAATTGTGCAGTGGCGTATATAGGGAGCCCCCCGCTTTATACTCCACTGGTCATATGAACAAAAAATAATGTATAACATAAAAATGTGCAATGGATTTCTTTATCTCACTGATCCTTTTCTTGAAAATGAGCCGCGGGTCACTTTTCATCCTCATCAATCATTAGGGGAAACCTTTCATCGTCGATACCTTCTTCTATAATAGGTTTTTTTTTCTTTGGAGGTTATATTCGTTGGGAAAAACGACCTTCGTCGGTCGTTCCATAAGGATGAAGTCCTCCAGATGAAAGAATTCTTAAATAATGAAGTTCGGGGAGTACTAAGCTTAACTACATATGGATGAGCGGCAGTGGTTCGTCGTGTATTTCTGCTATTCGCTGCTCTGGGCGGAATTAAGAGGGCAAGGTCAGCCGAGCACTTTCCATGAAAATATCTGTAAAAGAGAGTAAGAGAGAGGTGTAAAAAAATAAAATAAATAAATAAATAATGGGACGTTGTCTCAAGCATTTATTACGTTCGAGTGCCTCAACGTATCTGTCTAATCCCCATTCTAGTAATGTTAATTTGTACGCCATTGCGAAATTTTAAATAAATCTAAAAATATAATAATAAAATAACCACCAATTCCTTGCTATTTAAAAAAATATATATTCACCATCCCAGGAAATGAAACAACTGGATAATATCAATTTGTGTTTGTGCATCAACTTTCAAGCGATTTCTGTGGTTTTAAAGAACTACGTTACTCGATCACTCACAACAACAGAAACTCAAGATATTTACGAGTATGTAAAATTGCAAAAACTTCCTATATTTAACAGAAAAGCATACAAATACTCACACCCATGCACACACGGTAGTATACTCGTATATAAAAACACGATTGGCCATCTTAAAACATCGTTATTTTTTATTATATTTAGAATTTAGCTAGAGCAGTGCATTTTTAACATATTTTAGTACCCAATTGACTATTTTTTATATTTTTATATAAAAACTTACCTTAATTCTCCACAAAAGAAATCACAAAAGCGTCTTACTCTCTTTGCGACGAAAACCTATGAGTTACTAATTGATAAACGCGTTTCCCGCCAGCAGCACGACTATATCCCGACTAGTCCCGAAAATCTCCGATCGACACATAGCTACGATTTTTAGTTCTCGCTACTCGCTATTTTGCTGTCGCTACTACTCTTCGACTTGTGGCAAACCTGGTATATACTTGCAGTAAGTACAATAATATTAAGTTGGGTATTCAAGTAACTACAGCAACATAGTAAGTTGTGGTAATTGAATAATAATTTTCAGTTGCTACAGTAATAAGAATTAGTATTAATCATTAATAGGTGGTTTCAAATAAAAATATTAGTAACTATAAGTAATTCGGTTTAGTTATAGCAATTAAAATATAGCAACCATTGCAATCATTTGCTCTGTGGGTACTAAGAATTTTCAGCATAGAAATCGAGCTGGTCCAATTTTCTCAGTGCAATTTTTTCAAATGGAAACATATAACATATAATATATAATACATAACTCACTCGGGCAAAAAGATAGAGCACTTTTTTTCCAACAATTTGATATCACACACCTTTATGTCAAGTTAAGGTCGGTATTAGACTATCAAATATATTTGACAAAGATCTTTTATAAAATATTTTGTAGCATTTCTTTGATAATATTTCTTTTATAAAAGGTTTTACTAGTATTACACTGTCAAAGAACTTTGACAATTTTTGAAGGGACTTGTCAAGTTTTTACAATTAAAAATGAACGATAGACGTGCATTAGCTTGTCTAGCGTTAAGTGCTACCGTGATTACAATGTGTTTAGTATTAAAAAAGAAAAAAAAGAGCCAGGCGCCTTTGGGTAAGGCCCTGAGTGGCAAACGTAATTTAAGAGGTATCCACCACAATCTCCTTCAGGAGTTACGAGTTGAAGGTATTAGGAGTTATAAAAACTATTTAAGAATGGACGACGAAACATTTAACTTTATTGTTTTAAAGATATCACCATTGATATCCCGACAGAATACACATTTAAGGAACTGTATCAGCGTTGAGGAACGCCTTATGGTTACCCTTCGGTTTATGGCAACAGGAGAGAGTTATGCTAGTTTACAGTACAGCAGAGGCATACCTCAATGTATCCTTTCAGGCATAATCCCAGAAACTTGCAAGGCAAAAATGAAAATAAATAAATAAATATATCCAGTCTTTTATTTCGGTGTTTGTAATCCGGGTGTTGATGGTTGTATAATATTTCGAACCTTTCATACTCCGAAATTAGCAATTTTGTTGTTGATATGCACCAGACAAACGTATTTTCCGCCATGGTATTATATACCAATTCCAGTCGCAGTCAATGTCAAATTTATGCCTTATTGTCAGAAAATGAGGTTACTACCGTTACCAATCAACTATAAAATCTTTTATCAAAGATAATCGTCTGTTGTTATCTTTTATAAAATATCTTTTATAAAATAAATATTTTATGAAAGAACTGATATTACACTTCAAATATTTTATAAAATTTCTTTTATAAAATTTCTTTGTCAAATATATTTGATAGTCTAATACCGGCCTAAGAAAGGAGAGATAATTTATTAAAAATACAATTCATGACAAGAAATACCACAAGAAGTGCAAACGGCTTCGCATTTATCTAGGTCCCCATGGCGCCATAATGCTAACAAACAAATGAACATAAATACAACTTTAAAATCCGCCATAATTTATTTGGCATACCTAGAAGTAAACCATTTTAGAGAGTTCACAGCAATCTAGATCAAAAAATAAAAATTATTTAGATGTCAAAAAGTGACGTATGGGCGTGGTTGAATTTGGAATGATGTTTTAAATCGATATAGCCAAAATTATATTGGGTATTCTATTTAAAAATCCAAAGTTGACGTCATTTCCGGTTAAACCGGCAGTGACAAAATTTAGTCCGACATGTCATAAAATGCAAATTAATATCACATACAACACAATACACTAGTTTTATTTCTGTAATTTAAAAAATAAAAAAGTTATGGAGGTGAGCGTTCCTGCTGAAACACCCGGTATACACACCCAAGTATAACAGGTACAATTCTAAAGATCAACTGACACTCTCTGTACCACTTCCTGTATCTAAATCAAGATGTATACACTGTAGCAGAGTCAAAAAATTTTTACAGGCAACTTTCAGTCCTTAGCATATAACTTACTAAAATAAACTATTTGCCTGTAGAAATGATTATAATTTGCGAAATATATGTAACCGCTTACATAGAAAGCAATTTTAAAATTTTTTTTTTTAGACTATAGCTGCAGTACTATAATTTGAATTTAAAAATTTATCGCCGGTCACGTATCCCCAGTCAATAATTTCTTACTTTACCCTTTTATATTTCACGTCATTTTACTAAAGTTACTTTTATATATAAATAATTTACACTCCTACTACAATTTGTATTAAAAAAATAATGTTCAAAGATCAACAGTTTAGTTTCTCTAACGCAATTATTAACCAGAAGTTCCGTCCTTGCAGCTGCATGTATCGCCGGTCACGGCAGAAATTTCTTATAAATGAAGCCACTAGAGGTCGGCCAAATAGTTTTACAAATATGACGGTATGTGTTTGAATTTGTGTAAAGTGTGCTCCTGTTTAGGTAAGTTCCTTATTATGTTTATTTAGGTATAAATTCGAACATTGAATAATTTTTATCAGGCGTATGTTTTTATGTTGTATCGCCGGTCACAGGGTTAACTCAGACCTAGCAGTCTTAATTAAGGGAAAATTACTACACGAAGTCATTCTCTTGAGTACAGACACTCATTTCAGTCTAACAAAGTTTAAGAAATATAGCTTGTATTAGCTGTTATCCACGAATTTATGCATTTTTGTATCGCTGGTCACAGTAACACCGGTCACGCATGAAAATTGATGCGACGGTTTGTTATCCGAAGCTATATACAATATTTTTTTATTAACCATTTATAAACCATTAAGGAAAGATATATTTTGATGTGCAAGTTTCCTTTACACCTTAAGTAGATTAAAAATATGACTAATTTTCTGAGTATTTTAATATTCTATAAGGAACATTCCAAATCTTTAAGCCAATATAAGACAGGGCTGTTATAAATAATAGGAAGATTGTTATAGTGACAAATTAAAATAACTCAGTTCCAAATATGGGCGTTATATGATTCAGAAGAGTAAATTAGCCATGTGACGGGCGTTAAATTATTAAAAATTCGATGCTAAATACAAAAATAGACCCAATATCTTTGTGACGATGATCTTTTGCGAGGACATATATAATTCCTCTAATTAGATACTATAAGAAACCTATTAAAAATTTTACAGGTTTTTTGAGATGATTTATTTTTAAATTCCGATTTACTGAAAGTTGCCTGTAAAGAAATTTTGACCCAACAGCAAAAGAATTTGAAACTACTAAATATCGGACGACCGCACCACAGACACAGAAAATCAAGGTCCGAAAATTCGTCCTCAGCGAAAGGGTTACTATTTCTATAGGCAATGTAAAAAATTGAAAAGTAAGGAAGAATACCCACTAATAATCACAACAACAAATCTAAAGTTATATAACAAAAGAAAAAATAGTAAATATTATTTTTTGACAAGCCGCCCTTTGGTTTTGTGTATACAATATTCTGGGATCGTAAAGTACTCGATAGGACCTTAAAAATGATGTATCGCAAGACCTCACTTCCTATTCAATTTTTCTTATCAAGATGTCGCTCCGCGGCCATTTTGGATTTGAGCACCATAAAATATTCAAGAAAGAGTAGCTCTCTGATTCCTACTACACTATGTCAAGTTGTATTTATTTTCCTAAGACGGTAAATGAAATTAAGGATAATAAAAAATACCAACTATGCAATTTTTAAAACGCCGCCATTTTGTTTTCGGGCATACAGAAGTAATTTTCTGAGATCGTAAAGTACTCGATAGTATCTTCAATATGATGTATCGCAAGACCCCCTTCCTATTTAAATTTCTTCCCGAAAATGGCGCCCATCAGCCATTTTGACAGTCTGTTATTATTCCTTCAAAAAGAAGTTTACATTCCCCTATAAACCACTCCCAAATTTTGTACAAAAAAATTAACGGCTCAAAAGTTATTAAGCCGTTTCCAAACTATATACACACACAGTATATGTTAATATGTAAGTAAGTGTCTTTAGATCTAAAAGTTAAAAGTAAAACTAATAGTAACGTCTTCTAAAATTAATACACATATTATGTGGTTGGCACTGACAATACAAAAAAACACATACGACTTAGCCCTATTTACTAACCTGGATATTTTTCTCAGTGTAGCAAAATCCTACCATGATAGCTTATTTCACGTCTACCGACAAACGTTGTTAATCATCCTATAAATTTGCGCATTGTACGCCCTTATGAACATATATGAAAAATATCGTTCGTTAATCAATCGTTAACAATTAATAATTATTTTTATACCCCAGAATAAAAGGCTATCAAGTCCAATGGTTTACCACTAAACTATAGTTTTATTCTACGGCACAGATTTTTTTTTCATCATATTCTTGTAAAATTAAGTTGTTCACACCAACGCGGTCAAGCGCTGATCCGGGGGGGGGGGGGTGTTTATGGGGGTCATGACCCCCAAACCATCAATATAACACGAAAAATACCATATATACCGGTTTGACTAACGCGCCAAGGTAATACTTTTCGTAATTTTTCTAT
The DNA here is from genome assembly GCA_963991005.1 of Barypeithes pellucidus. Lineage (NCBI taxonomy): Eukaryota > Metazoa > Arthropoda > Insecta > Coleoptera > Curculionidae > Barypeithes > Barypeithes pellucidus. Next base: position 31,104,841 of record OZ022556.1, on the reverse strand, counting down.
GCATGGCCCCCCCAAAACGAAATTTGACATAACTTTTCCTTTCTTTTCTCGTTCCTTGAACTTTCCCATTAATATGACAAACCATTATATAAATATGACAAATAATAATATATATTTAACGAATAAAAACCAATAAAATATATAAACCAAATAGCAACTTCTAGGAAGTAAAATAACACAACAAATCTCGATTGCACTTCAAAAATTCAATACCACGCGTTGAAAACGAAAATCGCAATGCATAATAAATAATTATCTTTCTTTGCCGTTCGAACAATAAATTCAAGCGTCGAGCCGGCCCGGGATCGGTACGCCGACAGAAACGGAGATAATCGGAAGAAAGGGACCGCACGTGATCTGGGTCTATACTTCAATTTTCTACGCTGAAAAACGTAGTTTTCGTCTCCTATGAAAATGATACATTTTTTTAAAAAAATTGTTTAACGAAAGATGTCTAAATTTTGTTAACAACTCGAGGAAAGTCCATCATTTTTTTCTATATGGACCAGTAAAAAAAAAAAAATCTAAAAATTTTCCGAAAAAAAAAAATATAGACTTTCCGCGAGTAACAGTTCTATTACAAAGGTTTTTTTCCTTAGACATTTTTTTCCTAAAACAGGAATAAACGATTGAGAAGAAAACTCGTTTACAGGTACTCCGGAATCCTGTTAAACGAGGCGTGAAGCGGCGTGGCTAACTACATCTCGAGACAGTAACGAAACTTTCACCGAGGTTTGTATACTATTTTATTTACAACCACTACTAACATCCACTTCTTATTATTTTGAATTAAAATTATTAATAAAAGATAAATGTCATTTTGACTTTTCCATTGAAAAATTAGACAGAAATTTCAAATAACCGTTGGTGGTAAAATAACGTAGGTAATAATACACATTAACAAAAACCATGTTAATTTTTTATTTTTTATAAATGTCATTAGGTTTATTTTAAAAAATAAAAAAAATTCATTGTCGTTAAATTTGTGTAATGAGTTGTATGTTGGTGTGTTCGTGTATTATTTTGAGTTATCAATTTTTTAAAAATTACAAAAAATAATTTACTTTCCACCCGCCCCACTTTCAAGTAAAAGTAAAAACTTTCCACCTTTCAAAGATAGACGAAATGTCATTATTACATGCATGGTTGTAAATAAAATGATTTTACATTCGTTTGTGATATTTGCGATATTGCCAGACCTACCGCTTGTCAGATATTGACAAAGTGTTTTGATTCTCTTATGAAACACCGTGTACATTTCTATTTATTTTTAGACTCTGAGCAATTAAAAGTATGTCTCGATGAAAAAATAATTTTTTCAACACAGCAGGGTTCCAAGAAAGCTTTGTAGGGCGTGTCAGTTAACTCGAATCTGGTATTTTGACATGTATTATTTAAAATTTACTGGTGACTTCTAGTAAAGTATACACAGGCTGCCTTTACAAAATTGAATTAACTTCCTTGGGACCCTGCTGCGTTCAAATTATTATTTTTCATCAAAACATCCTTTTAATTGCTCAAGAATAAGAGAAAAAAAATTGAAATACGCGTTTCATAAGAAAAACAAAATAATGTGTCAATATCTGACCAACAAATGCAAAATTTTAACGACGTCAAAAATTGAACTTTGACAAGCTATAATTAGAAAAATATTTAGTATCCGACTTTCTGTTATATACCTTACTACCTTCAATTTAAAATGTAGAGAATCAGTTTTCCGTGTATCCAGATACATTATCTGAACACCCTGTATATAACTACTTTATCATTTGATTAATGGTGGACTTTGCAGCTCTGTTAATTATTAATTCGATAGAGAATACAGAATTTCAAACGGAAAATTGAGGTTAGTTAGAAAGGAATATACGAGTTTACGTCAAATGGCCGCAAGTCAATTGAGCGAAGAGGTAAATTGGGCAAATACGTTAGTAGTCATTAAGCGAATTGACTATTATATGGCTGTTTTAATCAATTAGACAAATTAAGAGATGCTACAAAGATACAAAGATTAATTGGAATCAAACCCAACTAATACTCACATGACTGGAGCTCTGCACACAGAACAGAGACAGGTTGGTGATTTGACTCTCTTTTATAGATATTTCCTTGGCAAATGTTAACCTAGTGCGACAAATAGTAGAAATACAGGGTGAACTACTGCCTTTCAAACATATATGTTTAGCACTCCTCGAACTTCATTGTTTAAGAACTCCTTCCTCCATCTGGAGGACATCATTTTTGAGGAACGACCTTCCTGAAGTCGTGTGTGTGTGCGTTTTACAATGAATAAAATCTCCAGGGATTCAAAACCAACGTGACGCTTTACTCACATGCACCACTCACATTTCCATAACACAAGGCTGCAGTGATAGAAGTTTGGGCATCACATCCGACCCCGTGCTTTAACCAACCAATCAAGAAACTATCAGATTGCATTAAAGAAATTATCCTATTTATAAATCTGGAAACGTACTTAAATATCATAATGCATGATAACAGGAAAAGCCCAAACCCGATTTAATTCATCTTTTATAGCTAAGAAAATTCTTTCTTCTTCTTCTGGTGCTTTATCCTCGGCGGATGTTAGCTATCATCAACACAATTTGAGCCCTGTTAACGGCCCGTCTAAATGAAGTGGTTGTATTGACTCCAAACCATTCCCTAAGATTCTTGAGCCAAGAGGTACGCCTGCGACCAGGACCCCGTCTGCCTTCTATCTTGCCCTGCATAATGTTGTGTAGTAGTTTGTACCTTTCGCTACGCATTACGTGACAAAAGTATTGCAATTTCCTCTCCTTAATGGTGATCATCACTTCCAAATCCTTGTTGAGATATTGAAGAACGTCCATGTTCCTTACCCTGTCGACCCAAGATATTCGGAGTATTCTCCTGTAGCACCACATTTCAAAAGCTTGTATTCGATCGCTAGAACTTTTTGTTAATGTCCAAGCCTCCACGCCATACAGGAGAACTGAGAAGACATAGCAACGAAGCAGTCGCACTCTTAGCATCAAGGGCAGGTCTCTGCAGCATAAAACGTTCTTCATTTTATTGAAAGCAGCTCGACTCTGTTCAATGCGAGCCCTAATTTCCGTGGAGGATTCCCAGCGGTTATTTACGCAAGTACCCAGGTATTTAAAGCTTGAAACCTGTTCGATTAGTTCCCCGTTTACTAGAAAATTCTTTAATATTAAAAAATTATTAGGCCAATAGACATTTGGCTAGTGGATGTTTCGGTCAATTGACTCCAGTAATTGATTTGGGGTCAATTGAAGTGCTTCCAGTTGCACCTTGCTTATCGTGACATGCAATAATTCCGTATCTTTTTGCTCACATACTAATTTTTTTTAATCTTTATTATTTCAAATTCTGGCCTAGACAATTAAAAGAATATTAATTTTATCTTGATTGTACTGCATTGACTCATTGTCATCTCATGTGTGTTAATTAAACTAATTTTGAGAAACTGTTCGTTATTCAATAGGTCATTATTTGTTTGTGTTCCTGTTATTTGATTTGAGTTTTTTTTTTATGTTGGAACGCATTAACGTATATAAATAATTCAAGACTGTTTGTGAAGGTAAGATAAAACTCTTTTTTTATCGATAAAATTTTTCCGGTTCACAAAATGTGTTGTTTGGAAATTTTACGAAATCTCGTTGGCATGTTTATTCCGATTAAATTTTGAGAGCGAACCTCGACGGATTTAATCTATGAGTAAACATGCACAAACGATCACTAAGTTTTTATACAACGACATTTTAAACAAATAGTTTTACTGTCTAATTGGCACCATCAGTCAATTATTCAAATACAGTTGTTTGAAATAGTACATTACGTATCAAGGGCCGAAAAGAGGCTTTTGCGGACGAGATGCGGAAAAGCCTCCGACGGCCCGAGATATTATGTACCATATTTTTTTTGACAAGTGCTCCGAAGCTTTAATGCCAAATAAATAAAGAAATTCTTCAGAAAGTTTTCCTGTATACATGACATGAAAACACTCGCGCATGGAGAATGTAAATATCTATTTATTATTTTGGACAAATAGGCTCGGTGGCCTAGTGGTGTAGCGTCCGCCTTGTGATCTGAGAGTCGCGGGTTCAAATCCCGCACTCGGCATCTCTAGTTTTATTTATTTTTTTACAAGTGCCCGAGTCTTTGAGGCCATATAAATAAAGAAATTCTTCAGACATTTTTCTAAAATATCTTTGAAAAATTAACTGCCAATTTAATTTATATATAATCCGCTATTTATTATCGCTTATTGTATGGCTCGGTGGGTAGAGTGTCCGCCTGGCGATGACTGACGAAGCGGGGGGAAAAATCTTTCCCGCCCGCTTCGATACTTTCCTGCCCGCTCTCTTGGAAAACGCCACTTTCGGTGAAGAGAACATGCATGAAAAGAGGCACTTTCGGGGCATATGTAAAAAAAAGTATATTTCAACCCCGGTGTTGAAAAATATTTTCTCAAAATTCGTGTGAAATAAGCCACTTTCTAGCGAAGTAAGCCATTCTTTTTCTCTAATTTTCGTAGGTGTTCGTAGGAAAATATATTTATGTCAGCCTCAAACATTAAGTAAACATTAACCACTGTGAGATGGGGGAGGGATATTTCGCCGCGGCCCGGCCGTTTCGTCGCCAAAGAAAATTTTTTTGTACTTGCTTGTGTTGTTTTGGGTTAGTTTTAGTTACATTGGTTAGATATAATTCGAAGCAGCCTGAATAGGTTTTAATTTATAAATTAATATGTTTTTTAGAGTTAAATATATTTATAAAAATAATGAATTATTAAAGAATTAATATACTATACTGTGCAAAATTTTATTGCACGGGTTTGTTCGGGTTTGTTTGTAGGTATAACAATAATAACATAACACTACATTACTGATTGACCATGTCAAAATTTTTAAATTCACCTACTCGAACAAACCTTTACCACTAAACATATACTTAGAAATCCGTATTAGGCCTGAGTCGCTACAAAAGCCATTAAACTTAAACCTTTGCTACTAAGTATTAAAAAAGTTATAATTGAAAAATTATAACTAATTTAAAAAGAATGTTCAGAATTCTTTCAAAAAGCACACTTAGGCAGTTAATTCCCTAAAACTTATGTTTCAAAAAAATAAGATGGCGACGAAACGGCCAGCGGCGAGACGGTACTCGCGGCGAAATGGCAGAGGCGATATGTATTAGACCTGTGTAATTTTTTTTATGATCAAACACAAGCACTAGGAAAAAACCTATTTTTATTATATTTTATTTTATATTTATTATTTTTTATGTCAATATTTATTATTTTTTATTCTAATATTTATTATATTTTATTCTAATATTTATTATTTTTTGTTCTAATATTTATTATTTTTTATTCTAATATTTATGCAAATTTTTTATTCTAATATTTATTATTTTTTATTCTAATATTTATTATTTTTTATTATAATATTTATTATATTTTATTCTAATATTTATTATTTTTTATTCTAATATTTATTATTTTTTATTCTAATATTTATTATTTTTTATTCTAATATTTATTATTTTTTATTTTAATATTTATTATTTTTCAATTTAATATTTATTATTTTTTATTCTAATATTTACTACTCCACTCCGGGAGTGGTGCGTGTGCGCAAAAAGCAATTCACGTTGGCTTTGAATCGTTGGAGGTTATATTCGTTGGGAAAAACGACCTCGGGAAGGCCGGTCCATAAGGATGAAGTCCTCCAGATGAAAGAATTCTTAAATAATGAAGTTCGAGGAGTACTAAGCTTAACCACATATGGATGGGCGGCAGTGGTTCGTCGTTTATTTATGATATTCGCCGCTCTGGGCGGAATTAAGAGGACAAGGTCAGCCGAGCCTTGGACCTTTTCTTGGGAGACCTTTTCTTGAGAGTTTATGTATAACTTTTTGATTTCTTCTCCTTTTTTTCCTCTTTCTTTTGAGAGTTTCTTGAGAATTTGTGTATATCTCTTTTATTAAATTTTCCCGAGAATAAAGTCTCGAGGTAAATAAGATTTTTTTCCTACAGGATGATTACACAAGTCACAATTCAATCGATCTCTTAGCTTCATTTAAACTGGTAGAAAATGATCACTCTGACGTTTCACGTTGCCTTCATCAAAAGAAAACGTATCAACCTATAGCACAGATGTTTGATTAACTGCGATTAACTATATGTGTAGGTATATTAACCTCAACCTTTATGAGTATCGCTGTTACTGACAAATTGTTATTTACCAAAATAAAATTTTTCCTAATCGCCTTTTCCGCTTGTTAGTAGTATTTTGTTCAATTAAATGTTTTCCAAACAATTTGTTCCAATCGATGATCGAGTGCCCAATTTTTTTGTATTTTCAGACACCTCACATATGTTATACACGAAATGCTATCATTAATAATAATATCAAGTACAAGGCGTCCATTTTTCGTTAGTTTTACGGGGTATCTTCGTTCTTAGTAAAGGTAAAAGTATTCGGTTACGCAACACTATGCCACTTTTTGTGTAACAAAGGATGCCATAATTAGGCCCCGTCGTTTTTGATATACGGGATGTTTTTGAGAATTTTACATCATATCCTTTCTATATTAGTGGCGTCTGTGAGTAGGAAAAAACCCCGAATAATCGAAATATTTTCAGGCGGATACCCCCCCCCCCCCCATTTTCGAGGATGCTGAACACGATGGCGGTGTCAAAACTTCTCTTTGGGGTTGCGCAACCCCTCTAATTTCGAAATAAATTACAAGTGTTTAAAAATTATTTTTTTAAAATTACTCCCTCTATTTTTTTATTTAATTGAAATTAAAAAAAAATTTTCAATTTTTTTTCCAAATAAATCCAAAATAAACTGACCACGCCTTTTTTCGCGCAAACTATTTGGATATATATTTTCAGTTGGACCGGAATGAGAGACCATTACAATCAAAAAGAGAAGTACAATTATTTTCCGTATTCTCAACATCCTCGAAAACGGGGGTGAGGGAGGGGAGGGGGTCGGACGCGATATTCAACACCACCAACGTGCTCAGCATCCTCGAAAACGGAGGCGCATATATATTTGCCGCTGATACCTGAAAAAAAAGAATTCACCCCTTTCAGGGGCGAGTATTGGCCGGTGAAGGGGTTGGAAGGGGTCGGACGCGATATCCAACACCACCACCGTGCTCAGCATCCTCAAAAACTGAGGGAAAGTGTGTTTCTCTGCAGGAAAACCTCTTGAAGCGCGTTTAACCCATTTGGGTGGTGATTTTTGGCCGTTTTGAGGGGTTGCGCAACCCCATAGAGAAATTCTGACGCCGCCATCGTGTTCAGCATCCTCGAAAACGGGGGGTGGTACTCTTGTTCCGGCTGAAAATATTTCGATGTTCTTCCGACTCACAGACGCCACTATGTGTATCATCATTTCTTCGAACCTGATATGATGGGCCCATTATATATCGGTAACTACTAAAATCAAAATATTCTTTCGCCAATAGTTTTTTGGAAAAAACATATGAAATGTTTCGAATCATTTCAATGTCGAACAAACGGGAATAACATTTTTCAAAATGCAGGATGTTTTTTTTATGATCAAATACAAGCACTATAGGAAAAAATCCTTTAGGGCACTCTGGGAGAGGTGCGTGTGCGCATAAAGCGATTCACGTTGATTTTGAATCGTTGAAGGTTATACTCGTTGGGAAACACGACCTCGGGAAGGTCGATCCTTAAGGATGACGTCCTCCAAATGATAATTCTTAAATAATGAAGTGTGAGGAGTACTAAGCTTAACCACATATGGATGGGGGCAGTGGTTTGTCGTGTATTTCGGCTATTCACCGCTCTGGGCGGAATTAAGAGGGCAAGGTCAGCCGAGCATTTTCCATGGAAATATCTGTAAAAGAAAGTCAAATCACCAACCTGTCTTCGATGTTCTAGGCTGTCGAGGTTCTTCGTCAGCTCGTGGTTTCCGATCAGACGAATAGCCCTCCTTTCGATGGAATCCAGTAGCCGAAGAGTATATTTGGGTGCAGAGCTCCAGACATGACATCAGTACTCTAGTGATGGTCAAATCTGGGCTTTGTATAGGGGCAAAAGTTGTTGAAATGTGTACAGCATTTTGGTCCAGGAGAGAACACCAAGTTTCTGTGAAGCAGATTGACGCCCATCAAATAAATAGATGAAGCCAGTGGAATTGCGTGTCTTACCACGACCATATCCGGTTCTGTAATGTTAACCTTTTTAGAGAAAACTGCTGCCTGGGTTTTCTTAGCGTTAAATTCGACTGGGTTACTGTCATGTATTATATTATGTATCATGAGAATAGTCCAGTTTTTAACATGTTGCGTGCCCCTTTCTGACTTAAAAACTTCGCTGAGAACCAACACAGTATTTTTGGGAAGAAATTATTAAATGTTGTGAAAATATCAACTTCAATAAACTTTTGTTGGTTTTTTTTTGCAGATTTTGACTGAACGCGCAAACACGTGAGTGGCGCTGGGTAACAATTTTTTTAGTCAGTGCCACCCCCGCGTTTACGCGTTTTTTGTAAATAGTAAAGGAAAGTTAGTGTAAGGGGTCCTCTCCGTTCCTTACAATTCAAAGGAAATGTAGGGTATTTCTGTAGGTTGTGGTCGATTAACAAACCACTGCCTTGAACTGCTGACACTTATATTTGAATATAAGGGATATCTCGGACACAGCCCAATAACAATTTTTCACAATATAAAGTTAATTTTACTAACACTAAATAGTTACTATAGTTACTACATTTAAAGAGAATGAATCTCACGGAGGTACTCTATAATACGGAAAATTAGAAATCGATTGTTTATATGAGAAATTTGAGTACCTAACGCTTGAATTAGAAACAAAGTAGGAAAAGAGGGTACTTCCCGGTACACGGGCGAAATAGAAATTAGAAATGTATGTGAAATGAATTAACGAACGAGATGGCTTTTTGATACAAGTTGAATCATCACTCCAATCTAAAATCACTTTTGTAGAATCTTGAACATTAATCATCGTCGGAGTCCACATTGGGTCATTTCAAGGACGTCCGGATCATCTTCCATATCAATCCCACAAATTTCTTCATTGTCTGAACGGTATAGGAGGTCTTCTAATTCCGCATCTGACAGCTTTTTTTGTTTTCTAAATTGTATTTTACCCTTTTTGGATTGCTAGGACCAGCTTGTTGGTCGTCCATTATAAACACACCCCGCGAACACCAAGAACTTTGAATTTTAAAACCAACTGCACTATCGATCTTTTTACACTATACTTCAACGCCTTCTAACGTGCAATCACTCGCAGACGACGCGACGTCACACTGAAATCCTGGCTATTTAGACTGAATAAGATGTGCACGCGTAAACACGAGGGTGGCATAGGGCACAAGCCAGGTAGAACGCGTAAACGCGTGAGTGGCAGTGAACGTATTCATTATCATCTGCACTCTTTCAATTTCAAAATATGTATTCCAAGAAATCATTTAATAATAATGTAACATTTCTCAAACACTTGTAGACTATTTAAACTTTCTGTAGACGCTGTATATCTAGAGAAAAAAAATCCGAAAGTGACTTGAGAAAATAATTGGTTCCAGACTATAAAGAAATTTTATTGAAGTACAACACTTTCAAATTTCATTAGATACAAATGAAAGATGTTTTTTAATTAAGTTAAAAATATGAACAGTTTTATTGGAAGATTAAAAATTCTTTATTTTCTCAAAATAACTTGATACAAAATGCAAGGATACCAGTCAAGGACAAAATACTTCGTCCATTATACAGGTATCTGATGTCTCGCCATAGGCTCTCAAACCTGTAGACTATTTAAACTATTTGCAATGCTTGGCTTGTATTATTTCATCCTGAAAGAGAAACTGAATTGTATTTTTATAAATTTATGGTAAATAAATTCATTTTGAAAATTTTATAATGAATTACTGCTGATATTAGAATGTATAAGAATTTGATTATCTCGACAATGTACGATTTTTTTGAAACAAATGATGTCAAAAGTATTTAAATAGTTTTAATTTTTCGAAAATTGAGAACTATCAAAATATTGATTCTACGAGTGGGGTGTCAAGTCCGTTCCTGGCATCCCTTGCTATATACAAGAATAGCCCTAGTATCAGTTTTTCAGTCTATACATTAGAAAAAATAATTATATGAACTACTAGTATTATTTTGACTTCCCCTGTACAGTTGCGAAATATTGTCATCATTATCATGATGAAAAAGGTTATTTTTCTTTAAAATCGATTAGGAACATTCAAGCCAAACCTGGGCAGCAAGTATCGATAGTCACACAAACTGGAGAATGTCTGCTCTGTGTTAGTTGCGAAAATCAAAGGCTGCCGCACTTAAGAACTTAATCTTAAAGGCTGCTACCCCTGCGACAAATTCGGACAATTTCCCAAGAATGAAACCGAACAATTTTAGACAATTTTGACAAATTCGCACATTGAAAGGTACACGTTAATCAAAATAAACATCTGAATCTTTTGCTATGGTTATGTATTCACGGTCGATATTATTAATATGGTGGAATATTTGAGTTCTTGCGATACTTCTATCACGGACGGATCCAGAAATCATGTCATGGAGGAGGGGGGGGGGGGGTCATGACCCCCCCTCTGGCTCCCATCTATGGTTCTATGGTTTAAATATCTCTTTGTAAATCGATACCATCCTGAATGTAATCTATTGCCTTATAAAACTGCAGGTTACACTGGATAACAACGAAAATGTATATAAAATAAATCAATTAAATCTTACTATTTTAGGTGTGCTAAAACCGAAAATAAACTTTTTTTTAATATTAGTTCACGTTTAAGAGACACGTGACGTCATGTCATGCCAAGTTAAGGAAATTTACCACGACAACACCGCATGGTGGGTCCCCAGGGATGATCCCCCATATGCGAAGTCCGAACCTCCTGTTACTTAAAATAAGAGCGGTATCCATTTAAACCCATGTAAATCCAGTTCCATGTCTGCCTAGTACTGAACAGTCCCTGGATAATAAAAATCTGTTCACAAATATAACAGCGCGAAGTAATGAGTTTTAATTAAATTGACCACGCTCTACAAAGGCGATAATATTGAAATTTTAATTAAGCGGCAAATAAATAGTGTTTTACTACCCTATTTTAAATAAAGAAAGGACTAAACTGATTAAAGGACACTTGTTTATCACCATTTTTATTGTTTTCCTGAGGACGGTACTATAATAAGGGCGAATAAACCAGTAGTACCTGCTCAGTCGGCAAGGTGTCCTCTCGTGATAGATCTAGAACTTCCAAAAAGTAAGGCAGAGTTACTAGGATCAAGATTGCAGCAGTGGAACCTATTAGAGGACGATGTCTCTGTAAGTGTTTTTCGTAAACGCAATAAAAGCCTAGCACAATTTTTTGACATGGAAAATAACTTGGGTTTCTGCAATAAGATTTGCGGTTTATTTGCAGCTTTAAAAATATGAACTATAACCCAGTGGAATGGAGATTAGTTCAACATTGAGTTTAAAGGCAGTACTATTGCATATTGGCAATATTGTTCCGTCTATTCCTTTCGGATATGTAGGTCACATGAAGGAATCATACGACAATATGAAGATCCTAGTGACAATGATAAAATATGATGAGCACCAATGGCAGATATGTGGCGACTTAAAGGTTGTCGCACCATTACTTGGGTTGCAGCTAGGCTACACCAAGTCTTGTTGTTTTTATGTGAATGGGACAGTCGGACAAGGTCACTTCATTACAATTGCCAGTACTGGCCCGTTCGACAATCATTAGATCCAGGGCAAAAGAATGGTTGACCCCAAAAAGATTTTGTTACTACCTACCTATTAGGCCCAATATGATATGCAATATTGGGCCTAATAAAAAACTTTGTTAAGGCAGTGAATGGACATGGGCCAGCGTTTTCCGAAGCTGAGTGAAGCAAAAATGAAAGAAGGTATAAGGCCATACATTCAAAATATTCTGAAATACGAACACTGACAGAACTCTAACAGATATTGAAAAAAATGATTGGAATGACTTTCGTCTCGTGGCTACTAATTTCTTAGGAAATAAAAAAGGTGACAATTTACATTACTCTTGTTGAAAATATGCTGTCGTCGTATCAAAAAATGGGTTGCAATATGTCTCTAAAGATCCATTTCCTACTAAACTGAACTTCTTCCTGACAACTGCGGAGCACGGCGAGCGCTTCCATCAGGATATATCAACAATGGAGAACAGGTACCAGGGCAACTGGAATGCTTACATGGTTGCCGACTACTGTTTGACTCTTGTTAGAGATGCACTCTTGTTAGAGATGCTCCAGAAATAATTTACAAAAGAATAGCCAAACGACAGCGTATTTAGTCACTCTAAAAGTGTAAAATTATCTAGGTTTTATCATTTTGTTAAAAATAAAATAAAAAACTTTTTTTTGAAAACGGCAACTAAGTTTTAATTTCATTATCATTTTTGTATTCAGCATCTCAAAATTAACAAGAAAAATGCATTTTGATACAATATACAACCAATAATATAAAAGTTGTTGTTTAGTGTTATTAGAGAGACTTCTCCTGGCATGCAAAATATAATTAGATATATCGTTAATGAAAATGTTGAACACTGAGTCTACGTGATGTTCCCCTCTCCACGGCATCTGCTAGGTCAGCCTCATACTCAACCGCGTTTGTTGCCATAGATCGGCAGGAGCAGAAGCCCTTCTATCAGCCATACACTTGCAGGCCCAGCTAATTTGTTCATTAGTAAGACTATACAATATTTTTGTCATTGTACTCTGATTTAACACTAAAATCCAGTGCGAATCGATTTACCGGTCATAGGGTTTGGATCTATGGACTCTCGTCCTAGAGTTTTCAGTGACTGCAAGATGACATTATAAATAGATATTCCGGTCCGTGTGAAATAATAAAAATCACTATTTTCAAGCTTTATTGATGTTCCACTAAAAATCTAATAACACTGGAATAGGGGTCGACTGGCATACATTTATAGAACATATGAGGTCATTAATTTCAAAGGTAGAAAATTACTTTAGTTAAGAGCAAAAAGCAACATAAATACATTCTTGTCCGGAAAGAGTCCATAAGATTTATTATAATTAATTTTCTTTCCATTAATCGCCCGGTTAGTTAATTATTGTTCATAAAAAAATTATTAGGTTGAATTTTACAGTTGAGCTTCGATTAATTAGTAATGTTAATTAATTATTAACGTTAAGATTATGGTGCCGGATTTCTACATAATATCATCTTGGAACAAGAGGGCCATACTAAAAAAACTAAAATTTTCAAGACAGCTCATAAAAGTTTTATAAATAATGATGTCAATATTAACTGAAAAAATCTGAGGTTTCAAAAAATGATTTGGAAGAAATTTTTAAATATAATTTATAATTTATCTTGGTTTCTTGTTATTAATTACTCTTATAAATAATTTTAACTTGTGACGATCTTTCCGGTGACCATTGTCGCCAAATTGAGAAAAAAAACGAAGGAATTTTTTTTTTAAGCCCGAAACGTCCGTCCGTTGTGCGCTTAATAAATGATAGGTAACTCTAAACGTTCTCCCGTATAACCAAATTTCCGCTTAAGTTTTATTTGAATTTAATTTAATCAGATTATTAAGTAGACGACTATTTTTGAAAATTTAAATTTGTCGAACAAACCCAGGAATTATGTATTTAGAGCCAATTTACTTTCTTAATCTTTTTAAATTTTGAAAATGTATGATTGCTGGTCGACACTATCAGTTATGTCGCCAGTCTTGATAATTAATGAAAAAGTCATCGCAACCGAAGATGTTCCTACTTAATTAGTTTTACGGGCGCTTATCTTGGTCGATTACGATTTCTCGTTGTTTATTGGTCAGGGATGCCAGGCATAATGCCATTGCCGACTTGACACGCACGTGTCAGTCGGTCTTGGGTGGGCCCACCACCTTTCCCCGCTAACTGATAGCAGTCCACCAGCGCAATTGAAGAAGATGAGGGCAAGAATTTTGTCTAAGAATGTAAAATGACTGATTTTAATTTGAAGTATAGTTGTTTGAACGTAGGACGAGGCCTAACGTTTTGTTCAAACTATACTTTGTATTTTGGTATTGGCTCGGGCATGGCCAATGGATACAATAACAATGCAAGTTATTATATTGAACACGGAGGGCTTTTCTTTAGTTAATTTTAATGTCTGTTGTCCTTAATTGTAATGAAAGGGTTAGTCCTTTCGTTAGTCGAGTCTCGCGAACCGGAAACCTCGGGGGTTAATTATTTTTATGTACAATAATAATTTAACCTATACTAACATATTTTCTCTCATAGAGAATCCAACCATCCTAACATTCATCCTATCACGAACTTGCAACTTAAATTTTGGTATTTATTTATATACATTAGAAAATTATCCTAAGCTAGTATTTTCCCAACTAAAGGGATCTCAACTATCCTGTAATTTCCAAAATATTTAGAAAACGTGGTAGTGAATACTAATACTAACTTAAAATATTTAATTTCACACTTACTACTTATTCCGGACTCCGTAAAAACACTCTAAAACCTGTAGCCACCATTGCGGCACCCGTTTTGAAAAGATCGAATCGCTGGCGAGTGCGGTTCTCTGGATGCTCTAAAATTATTGCCTCCTGCAGAATTTCTTTATCCGTCTGTTTTAACGTTACATTGCGTCATCCTGACCGATTTAATCTACCGGTAAAGCCATGCCCGTTGCGGGTAGAGAGTTAATCTACCGGTAAAGCCATGCCCGTTGCGGCTAGAGAGATAAGGAACCAAATACTGCCGACACTGTAAAATTCTAAGAACCCGTCGATTGTCGTTGCTTGCTGGAATTATCGATCCATTTATTTGGTAAATTATTAAAAAATAATTTGACCGGGAAATCCTTAATAATTTTCTTTAATTGGAGAAGGGTAGTTTTACAACACCATTTTCACAATTTTTAGTTATAAAATGAAAAACACAGGTACCAAATTAATTTTTATTTAACTATACGAATATATAAAAACATAATCACAGCATCCTTTAGCAATGAGTATTTATGAAAATATGAAACAAA
This sequence comes from Barypeithes pellucidus, assembly GCA_963991005.1. Lineage (NCBI taxonomy): Eukaryota > Metazoa > Arthropoda > Insecta > Coleoptera > Curculionidae > Barypeithes > Barypeithes pellucidus. The sequence goes on along the minus strand of OZ022556.1, from coordinate 31,089,744 downwards.
CGTAAAAACTTATTCTATATTCAAAAAACATCAAAAAGTTTTATAGATTCTCATAAAAATCTTTGTAAATGTTGTGGCATAGAGTTGTCCCTTTAATCTTCTTGGCAAATAACGACAACATGTCCTCTTTTTTTTTTAGTTGTTATTCCCACTTTATTTTTATATGCCAGTTTCAAGGTTTTACTGACAACGCGAGATATCGTTAGAAATCTTTCAAAAATCATCTGCCTTGTTGGAGATTTTCCAATCACATCGAAAATTACTCACAAACAGGAGATTTCTTTCTTTTAAAAATTACTGAATTCATTGCTGGTATTCGAACAATTTCGCTGCGACAAATCCAGTAAATCATATAATTTGATTCAGGTTTTGTTTCGTTTGAAAAGATAATACCAGGGACAAATACATCATTTTAAATCCTTTTTTAGACGTACGAGTTTTATTTTGATGTCATACACATATTATGGAAGCATATTATTTTTAGGTATTCGTGGGTTATTACACCGAAATATATTGTTAATTGTCAAAGGCAAAAATATGAAATGCAGAAGCAAACGTAAAATAAATGTTTTTGATGGCGGGTATCTTTTTTAAATTGAATGAATATGCATATAAATTAATATAATTATAATATCTCATTTGGCCGCTGTTATTCTGATAGCAGGAACAATATATTTAATTTTTAAAATAATTTTTCATATTTCGTAATGTTTTCATTTCAAGAGGAACGTTCACCCCTATCACTTGTTTATTGTATAAGTTACAGAAATAAAATTTGGTTGGTTTGTATGTGACATTATTTTGCATTTTATGACATGGCGGACTTCATTTTGTCACTTCCGGTTTAGCCGGAAATGACCTCAACTTTTAATTTTTAAACGAAACACCCCGTATATTTTTGGCCACATCAATTTAGAATACCAATTAAAACTCAACGACATCCCATACGTCACTTTTTGACACTTTAATTAATTTTTCTTTTCGTATTTATTTTTTCATCTAGATTTCTGTGTACTCTCTTAAATGGTTTACTTCTAAGCCAAATTGTTGATAAGAATTTAATTTTCAAGTTTTGTTGTGTTTGAAATTATTTCGACTCTATTTAACTTTTTAAGAAGGCTTTTTCACAGAAAATTACCCTCATACATTAAGCTAAAGGTGTTGTTTTCGATTGATTACATCGAAAACAACCCCTCTAGCTATCGAAAACAACCCGTCAAGTTTTTATTGTTTATTGACAAAGATAATTACACTTTTTGACGTTTAAAAAAATAAATCTTATTTTCCAGCTACAAACTCAAATATTAAATATTATTACAATTGCGTTATTAATAATTACTAATTTTTTTAGTTCTTTATTTAAAAGTTGTAATATAAAGTTGTTTTAACCATTATTCGAGTAATTTTCTCCCTAAATTACACTCGTGCATACAAATTTTCGATAATTTAGCATGAAAGCGTATTACCTAAAAACAACAAGAGTTGTAAAATAGCCCTCCTCCTTCGGAACGAATGTTGTTTTTCAAAGGAAATACGCTTAAATGCAAAATTATCTGACTAGTGTAATTACCTCCGAAAATTCAATTTTTTCAAATGGGAACATATTGGTTCACTAGGGCGAAAAGATAGAGCACTTTCTCTCCAACCATTTGATATCACTCTTATGTGACGTTAAAAAGGAGAGATAATTTATTAAAAATACCACTTCATGACTTCATGATAAAAATCCAAAGTTAAGGTTATTTCCGGTTAAACCGGAAGTAATAAACTGGAGCCCGTAATGTCATAAAATGCAAAATCATATCATATACAAACCAACAAAAATTTTATTTCTGCAATTTAAACATTAAAAAAGTTATAGGTATAACACTCGGTATACGGGTTCGTTCGGGTTTGTTCGTTGAAAGCTCTGGTGTACTGTATTTTTTGTTATAAAGTTAAATTTTTACGGACATAAGACATCTAATAGTTTATTCTTGGAATATGAAAAATTAGAAAAAATCAAACAGGCATAAATAAAAAAATTTGAATCAGTTGTAAATGTAAACACAATATTATTTATACGTGAACGAGACGCCAATATACAACAATTTAATCTTAACATATTAAAGTATAAATTACGCTTGACTAAAATCTACTCTGGTACTATACTTACTTCATAAAACCCTTTTGAATAAATCATCATTAACGACTTCCAGTCAAGTGTTTGTTAACATAAAATCGCCTGCCTAATCTAAATATTGACTAAAATTGACTTTTTAATATCCTCGATTGCGGTATCCTTCTCACCTTATTCAAAAATGGGATTTAAAAAACGCATACAATTTGAACTAAAGGTGGTATGCTATTTTCTTTCATTTTAACATGTCGAATTATACAATTCTCCCCTATTTCTTAAAAATTTATTTAGTTTTTGTCGAACATATATTTTCTACAATGTACGCTTGCGAAAAAACCTTAATCTTGTAGGTTTTAATTTTTCAGTTGAAAGGATGTGGATGTGGATATGTTGCCAAGGAAATAAGTTCTTGTTTACGAATAAGTCTGCTAAAGGATATTTCTAAAATAAATCTCTTTCTTGTTTACTACCTTTTCTATTTGTTGAAATCCAGTTACTGTGGGGAATTCTTGCCTAACTTCTATAACAAGAAAAATAATGTATTTTTTGTTCCAATTATAATTTCCCCAGACTGCTAAACAACCACTATAGAAGTCGTTGTTGTTAAGAGCGCCCGACGAAAGTTTCTTCCTTTTACTGCAACGTCTCGTGAAATCAGCCGCGATACAACATCCAGATTTATCTTCCTCAATCCACGAGATTGAGTCGTCGATATCCTTCCGCGGCAAGTTTTTGATGCACGCCTTTCTCTACCTCACTTATGCCACATGTAGCAACAATCTAATGTCAATGTTTAACAATAGAAGAAAACGAAAAACTCACGTTCTACTCAACTATTATTGATACTATATATGTTTCCGAGATAGAAACCTCCATGTATAACAGTAAAGACCAAAAAAAGAACAATATTGTTAAAAAACTATGAACGTAGTGAGGGTGGTTTTTTGTCCTCAAAATCTGCTCTAAGTTTTAATGTATAATTATAAATGTAATTCCTTCTTTTATTCTAAAAGGTGATTAATTTAAATTAAGTTTAGATATTATTAATGAAATTATCATTGTAACATTGCATTCAACTTTCCTAGGTATGTAATTAAAGTTTTTTTTATATTTCACTTACTTCTCTTCCTTATTTTCCCTAAGATAAGTAATTAATGATTTTCTTTACAAGATTATTTGCGATACTAACCATATTTGCTTGATTGGAACGGGGCGATATTCGTAGTAGAGAAAGTAGAAATCGTCAAGGACCAATGAAATCTATGAGTCTTAAAATTAGGGTAGATGGCTAAGAATTTCCAAGATCAAAATCTTAAGGCCTATATTTGAATGTTACCTTGGGTTAGACCTTATCTAAAGTAGCCTTAGCGTTATGGTAAACCATAAAAGAACTATGTTGTAAATTGACGCGTTAAGTGGAAGATTATCACGTCATTAAAGATCTTTTCATTTTAATGAGAGTTAAAAAGAACTTGTGTTCAGGATAAAATATCATTCTATACCTTACGGTGACTTTAAAATATCAGCTCTTAGGATTCGTTTGGACTCGGTTCGGCCCTTAGGGCCGATATTTCAGTCATCCTTAACCTAAGTTAGTTCTTTTTAAATCTCATCTAAGGAATAGATTTTTAAGGGCGTGGTAATCTTCCACTTAACGTGTCAATTGACCCTCAAATTAATTTTAAACATTAGTTTTATAAGGTTTAACTGAGGTTTAGCTTAAGGTAGCATTCAAATATCGGCCTTTAATAAATCTCCAACCTGACTGGGACACCCAAGACCTATGGCATTATGAAATTAGTAAGTTAAAGTTTTAGTGACTATGTAACTGATAAGCGAGAACAATTATAAATTGTAATTGGATTTGAATAAGATTTATTTAAATATAATTAGTAAAATTATAATTAATTTTTTTTTATGATCAACACAAGCACTATAGGAAAAATCCTTTAGGGCACTCTGGGAGTGGTGCGTGTGCGCAAAAAGCGATTCACGTTGGTTTTGCATCGTTGGAGGTTATATTCGTTGGGAAAAACGACGTCGGGAAGGTCGTTCCACAAGAATGAAGTCCTCCAGGTGAAAGAATTCTTAAATAATTAAGTTCGAGGAGCCACATATAGATGGGCGGCAGTGGTTCGTCGTGTATTTCTGCTATTCGTCGCTCTGGGCGGAATTAAGAGGGCAAGGTCAGCCGAGCACCTTCTAGGAGAATATCTGTAAAAGAGAGGTTTGGGTGCAGAGCTCCAGACATGAGAGCAGTACGTTGTTGAGGTGTGTACAACTTCCTGGTTGGGAAGAGTACCCCAAGCATCTGGGAAGTTATCTTGGCGATTGCCACCACGTGGTTATGCTTTGACTTGGCTACTGTCACCCCAAGCCAAAATTTCTTTCAGGTCTTTGTTGAGGCGTGATACTTCATGCTGTCTGCGAAGATGTGCGTTGGTAGCAGATGTTTGTGCATTCAAAGCGAAAGATGAGATAAGTGTGCTATCGTCAGCGAGACTAAATATCGGATTTTCTGTTTTCACTAAAGGTCGTTAATGTAGAGTAAGAAGAGTGGGAGACAATATGGACCCTTGATGGTGAAGCTGCTTGAGAGAAATCCATCAATCGCCACTTGCAGAGAGCGGTCCTTAAGGAAGCTAGGCAACCATGCACAGAATCGACTCGGCATACCATAGGATCGCAGTTTACTCAGAAGTTGCTCATGCCAAATACGGTCAAAGGCTTTAGAAATATCCAGTGCAACAGCCCGAGACTCCCCATGATGTTCGATTGCGTTGTTCCAAATAGGCTAGAAGATCTCCAGTTGATCTGGACTTCCGAAACCCATATTAATAATCGCTAATAATGTTGAAGCCTTCCAGGTACTTTAGAAGATGTTGGTTAATAGTTTTCTCCACTACTTTTGATATAACTGAAAGCAATGCGACTGGTCGATAGTTGCTAGGCAGGGTTCTCTTACCTTTCTGGCTGGACTCGCGCCGTCTTCCAGCACGATGGAAATACTCCTTGTTTGTAGGATAAGTTAAAAAGTCTACAAAATTCTGGTGTTAGTTCATCGGCGCATCTCTTGAGAACTATAATAGGAAGTTCGTCTGGACCAGAAGTCTTCTTGACGTTGAGCCCTTTCAGGATTCGTTTGACGAGATGCTGACGGAACACGATTTCGGTCATTTCGGACTGAACTGCAGGAATGTTGGGTGGTGTTCTTCCCTGGAAATCTACAGTGGAATGTGAAGAAAATAGTTCAGCAAGTAAGTTTGCATTGTCTCCGGCTGTGGATGCTATTGTACCATCGGAACGTGTCAGAGGTGGAAAAGTCGATTTGATGGAGATAACTCACCCCATGGGACAGAGAAGAAGAAATTCTTATTAGTAAGTCAAAGTATGCGTGCGTGAAGTAGATTTTGTAACTATAACTTTGTAACAACACTTTCTTCTCGCTGCCATATGGTGAGTTATCTCCCATTAACTCTAGCGCTGGTTCTGGAAAGGGTTTGATTGGGAAAATGTTTTTACCCTTATTACATTTTCACAATGTTGTTATTTTAGTATTGACTGCTGCAGATTGGGTTTTAACTTCGAAATAATTTTTAGATTAGGTTTTTATTAAATCGGCAAATTTTTTACTTTTCTTCCTATACTTTCAGCTCACTGCGATATAGATTATTTTTATAAAATTAAACAAGATGTATTGTCGATTTCAGAAACCGAAAAAATCTGATAATATTGCGCTCTCTTGACCCGAATCCTAGCCGTGGTAATTAATCTTCTTTTATTTTTTATCGGGGTAAATTTTTTTAATGGAATTTTTAGGTTGCTTTTATCTTTGTATCATAAAACTCACTTCATATAGATGCGAATCATGAAATCCGCATTACGAATAACGCTCCCATTGATCAATTTATGAAATATATTTCAAATTGATCAAGCTGTCTTCATCAATTCAATATTCGCAATTCGCATCTACCGGGTTAGTAAAAAGTACCGGAATTATTTTCAAAACCGCTAAAGCTGCGCTTACAGAATTCGGCATTTGGGTGTTACTGGGCATACAGAATTGAAGAATGATATAGGCACTGTTGCCACTTTTCCAAGTTTTGCGCTACAATAATGGGTTCCACTTTGAATATTTAATTAAGAACTAGTGTCCTTAAATATTATACTATTACATATCAACTATACGATTACTCATCGAAAAAGTTTATTTGTCATGGAGACAACTTTTGACGCAAAAAGCATAGCAAAATCTTCAACTCTCTAAGTTGGGGTCATCACCCACATTTTTTCAAATGAGAATGGGGGTCAAGTAAATTCAGGCGAAAACCCGAAAAATATCGCCTGTCACTTGATACACGACCTTCGTTCTACGCGCTGCGCATTTGACGCTGAGCAGGTAACACGACATACGTCTTTCTTAAAGGCACATAAACGAGAAGGTGCATATAAAAAAGTATGCCAAATCCCTTAGCGGAGTCATCGCGACATGGGTTCTGTAAAGTTTTATTTTAACTGGCTAGCCAGCGGCGTAGTTTAGGTTTCCGATTGTAAATATTGAATAATTAAAGGATATAATTTTAAACCTTTTATTTTCTATAAGCTCGACAAAACTTCTCAAAAATAACATAATAATAGAAATTTTTAATGAAAAATAACAAAACGAACAAAATGGTTAACAAAATATATAGATAAATTCGTTGGTAATCTTATAGTAAACATTTTTAAATCTGAACAGGAACTTTTTATTATTAAACTCAAGCAGAAGCTCTTTAAAAATAACATACATTATAGAAAATGTTGATGGAAAATAAGAAAACGAGCAAAATAGTTAACAAAACATAGGTATCGACAAATTTTTTGGCAACCAAAAGTAAACATTCTTAAATTTAAACAGGAACTTTTAGGTAACTATAAACATGCATTTAAAAATACAATCACCTATTCTCTTATTTTGCCAATCGCGTAACTAAGCCTAAATTTTTGAAGGACACAGAGTGGGCACCTGATAATTTAAAATGGAAGAATTTGAGAAGCCATTTTAAATATCTACTTATTTTATGCTCGTAGATTGATAAAGATGTGAAGAAAAATAACTATTGGTAATACTCTTTGTTTTAAAGAAGCACAAGAATAAACCCAAACAATAAATACATATTTCGGTGATTTTTTGCAGTTTTTTTGTTTGGTATCGAGACACGTGGTAAAAATTCATTATTCACAAATAAATAAATTTCTGGAATTTTTTTGGTGGCTGCTACAATTTTTTAGCTAAACTTGTGCCTACCTGTAGTTACGTTCCTACTAAATACCCTACTTGATCACATGTTAACGGCTTTGCTGCCGGTCGAGCAGTCCGCGACGTCATCGCTTGGTGAATTGGACTTTCAAGCGATTCACTCGATTATTAAAATTGCTCGAGTATCAAGTACTCCATTACTAAACTCATCGGGTTTTTCCAACACTAGTTTTTAATTCCCTATACATTGCTGCTTAGTTTTTGAAAATCGATCTACACGTTTTGAAAATATGTAGCTGTGAAATATCAACAAAATATTTGACGAAAAATTCAAAAATCGTTTCGATTTTACTAATACTATTTAATATTTGTTATCTATAAAATTCTTCATGTTCACGAAAAGTTTTGTTTCGGAAATTTCCAAAAAAATAAAACTTTGAGTGTTATAATGAAAAATTTTATCGAAAATTATCCTCATACATTAAGCTAGAGGTATTGTTTTCGATTGATTACATCGATAATAATACCCCTAGCTATTGAACATAAAACCCTAGTAACCTTCTAACGAACAAACGCCATTATTGGAATAACATGTCAGTTTGACCTTCTCATTGTTCCGAGTTTAGTTAAAAAATGTCACGTTTTGGAAAGGAATCAATCGAAATAATTCAAGAAAAGATCGCACAGAGTGTCTCAAAAAGCACTAAAAATAGTACATAATATGTCTGGCGTCAATTTATGATGTTTTTTGAAGAGAGAAGGTATGTTTTTATCAAGGAGATTCAGCTTGCGGACATACTTCAAGACTGGGCTTACAACATGAAAAAACAAGACGGTGAGGAATACAAAGATTTTACAATAAAAACAATATGAAATTTAACAGCGAAGATGCTTCAGCAAATGTATAATAACGAGTACCAAATCAGGTTTGATTCATTTACGAATATTGAGTTTAAAATGGCTCGTGGAGCGCAAAACGCAAGCAAGTGCAGTATCTACCAGAAAAGTGAAAAGTAAGTTCAGCTTTTTTAAAATATGATGAATTTAAAAGAATTGTTGATAGTTGCGATGAAAGTACTCCCGCACCGAGAGGAGATAAACCCTGTACAAGCTCTAAATGGTTAATTTCAAATACGAGGAATTATGATATTTGTCCTATACATCTTCTTGACAAATTTATACAAAAAAGAAGCCAGATTAATCATGAACGATTATTTTTAACAGAAACCCCCATTCTGGAAAACATTAGGAAAGTATAAGGTATAATAAGAACACTCAAGTTGGCAAAAATGCCATAGGTCAATAGACCACAGGAAAATGTGTGTAGATTCAAAAAATGTAAAAATAGGCAACCATTCCTTACGCGCAACAGCTGTTTCAAAACTAGCCAAGCAGCGAGTTGGCGAGCAGTAGTTTATAAAAATCATGGGACATTAGAACATAAAATCAATTTCGTCATATATAAAAATGGATGAGGATCACCATAAGCTTGTTATTCAACAAATGGGAACGAATCAAATGCCCAACCTAGTTGCTCGAAAATGTCGAAACCAACCTCAAGAGATTCTTCAAATTCCGAGTCAAATTCTAATATTAATTATTACAACTGCGCTATTAATAATTATATAAGGGATATATATATAATACTTTATATATATATAATTAACTTTTATTAGTTCGAGTAATATTCTCCATAAATTACACTCCTGCATAAAAATTTTCAGAAAATTTAAGCACTCGTGCAATTACCCCCGATAATAAAACGCTCGAGTTATATTTGATAAATTTATTTCCAGAACTTAAATTAAATATTATAATAATTCGAGAAATACTTTCAAATATATGCAATATTGATAGTCGTTAATATCGATACTAGCTTATGCTAGTTTAAGGATATGTGATTATAATTTCAAAAGGAAGGGTATCAACAATATACATTGCAAATAAACAGTAAGTACATATTTTTATACTTACATTTGACCTTTAAAGTAGTTTCCGTTTGTAATGGGTAAATAATAATTAAAATCTAAAAAATATGCATATACAGGGTGTTATGGAAATGACGTATTATATTTAAACCGGCAATTCCTGAGATAAAGACAAATTGAAGAAAAATACCCATAAATTCATTCAGCGGTAAAAGTGACCTGACGTCAAACCAGAAAACACCTGTGCGGCACCGCGGTACATGTAAGCAATCAAGGAATTCTGGCCGGTGTTGTCGTATGTACACCTTAAACTCTTTAGACAAAAGAAAATATTTTAAACACTTTTCCATTCCGTAATGCCTTTTTGTACAATTAGTTGAAGAACATTTACGACGGACTATGTTTTAAACAGCCCGAAAAAACACATGGAATAGTATTAAATAAGTTTTACTGGATTCTGGCAGGATCGGATCCTCTTAAGGATTTTAATAAATTAAAAAATAAAAATCTGCAACCTATTTATACACCATTATCTTCAATTAGGGTTTCCACTCCTTCCAACGTTAACCGTTACAAAATAGGTTGTTTAATTAAGAAACTCAATATGCTATGTAAATGACTTAAATTGACTATTTACCCAATTTAACGTAAACTTATCATGAAGCATTAAATCGATAGTCGTGATAGTTCTGTGAGGGGGAAAAGGTTATCCATGGGATTGTTCGTACTAATAGCTAAGAGGATAGGGGACAGGTGAAATATAAAATCATTGAATACATAAGCCATGTACTGTCGAGAAAAAATGAGTTCCAAACCGGTCTGCAGGTGGTAGCATCCTATTAATAGAGAGGGTTTCCTTTTCTTGGCAGTACAATTCAATCTGAAATAGTATTTTAAAGTACTACTGTGTAGACTAACGCCCTTATTGTATAAGGATCATCGGGTGGTCGGTCTGGGAAATAATAGTTTTCCATACATTGGTATATTTGATATTAATACCACCTGAAAAGCATAGACTTTTTCTTAAATAGATTGAATAAAAATTTGCTTAGAACTCTATATTATAGGCTTTATTTATTCAAATTACTTTTATTTTTAATTTAGCAAGAACCAGAAGTGAAAAAATGTCGCATTGATGGTTTACGAAACCCTTTTTCAAAAACACGGAAAGACAAACTTAGTTAAATTTACTATAAAAATATACATACCTAGATTCGAAAGTTTTGCATCACTCTAATTTTCGAATTAAGTAATTATGTCATGGTAAAAATAGACTAAATATAAAAGTTCATTGATAAGTTTAAAATAAAAATCAATGAGTTTTAAAAATTTGTATTTTACCACAACATTTTAAACCTACCAAAAAAAAACTTAACAAAAGTTAAATTTATTTATATTGTATAATTTGTGAAATTAAACAAAAATATAGCTTAAAATAAAGTGTATTTTCTCCTCTGGCTTCAATGCAAACTTGAAGACCACGTCGCACGCTGTGAGCAAGGTTATCATTCCGTTCTTGTGAAATAGCCTGGCATTCCTCGGTAGCAGCGACGAAAAGCTCCTGGAGTGTTCTAGGGGGATTTATTCTAACGCAAACTGCCCTAGAGAGCATGTCCCAAGCATGTTCTGTCGGGTTCATGTCAGGGGACAAAGCAAGCCATTCCAAGCGATTGATTCCATCACTTTCTAGGTACCCATCCACAGGTCTAGTACGATGGGGCCGGGAATTGTCGTTCAAGAATTCGTCTTCTCAGTATAGAGATGGATACGCTAACTCCAATTGCTTGCGTAACATCTCTCTGAAGTTGTGGGACTGGCATAGTACGATTTCTCAGAATTGTTAACGTAATATAGTGGTTCTTATAGCGGTTCTGCTGTTCGTTAGTAACACTACTTCTACCACTTCGTGGTCTGTCTCGCACAGAATTGGTCTCTAGATAGCGATTCCATATGCGAGAGACATCACTTTGGAAAATCCCGATTCTTTCAGTAACAAATCTTTGGGACTGACCTTCTTCAACTAAAGCTACTATTCTGACACGACCAATTTCAGATATTACTCGGCGATTCATTTTTACACACTGAATCGATAAATTTAACTGGCCATCGCCAACAAAATACAACACTGAAAATGTTATCTTAAACAAATGTCTTGATAATATTTTTTTTGCTATAAAAAATAGTATCGTTTTAACTGATAAACATAAATAAACATTTAGAAAAAAAATTCATTTCTGAAATTATCTTGCCAAAATCATAGTGATGGAAAACTTTTGAATCTATGTGTAAACTAACAATTAAATTATAGCAAGATTTGAACATAAATTTTTAATTAAAATTACAAGAACTTTTAGTAAACCATTTATATAGTTTTCTCAAAATTTAATATAATTTTTGGTAAAATTCACTAAAATCTTGGGTAAAATTTACAAAATCTTTTGTAAGCATTTTGACCCAATGGTATTCTCAAATGGTCATCCATCCAAGTTGCATCCTCACATTCAATTGCTTGACTTCATTGACCGATGTTATGTTCCTGTTAAGTTCTCCACCTGTTATTTGTTAGGAAAATCGAAATCCCAGAAATGGGTTGCATTCCATTTATCCCTTTTATTTTTCTAACAGTATTTTTACAAGAAATACCAATGTATGGAAAAATTATTATTTTCCAGATCACCCGATGATACCTTATACAATAAGGGCGTATTTAGTCTACACAGTAGCACTTAAAATACTATTTCAGATTGAATGGTACTACAAAGAAATGGATGCCTTTTCCATTGATAGGATGTAACCACCTGCAGACTGGTATCGAACTCTTTAGTTCTTTCTCTCTGAAATAATAATTTTTTCATACATTGATATTTGATATTAATACCACCTGAAAAGTATAGACTTGTTACTTTTGTTTTAATCAAGTAACGTCTGTTCAGATTGTGTGGGACTACTAAGAGATGGCGCGACGCGCTGTATCTTCTCGACATCCTATCAATGGAAAAGGGTTCCTTTTCTTGGTAATACCATTCAATCTGAAATAGTATTTTAAGTGCTACTGTGTAGACTAAATACGCCCTTATTGTATAAGGTATCATCGGGTGGTCTGGAAAATAGCAATTTTTCCATACATTGATATTTTTTGATATTAATACCACCTGAAAAGTATAGACTTTTTACTTTTGATTTTTACAAGAGTTCATTTAAATTTGGTTATTTTGAGAATAAAAAATACTTAAATAATGTGCCCGTATTCTATCAGAAAGAAAGAAAATATACAGGGTGTACCATTTAAAAAAACCGAGATTTTTTTGATTAAAGTTACTGAAATTCGAAAATTTATTTTGAACACCCTGTGAAAAGTGAGATAAATTTGTTTCCATAGTTTATTTGCTTTAACTCCATATAATGTCCATACCAAATATGAACTTTTAATTTGCAGAGGTAGTGTAGGTATTAACAATTAACTCCAAAGCTGAAAACTGAATTTTTTCTGAAAAAATGGAAATATTGGAAAAACTATAAGATTTAGATATATAACATTATATATAAAAAATATTCAGAATCTTATGCATAATCCAAAAATTGATAGAAATACTGGGTGTTCCATTTAAAAAAACGTAAGTTATATTTACCACTTCTTTGTGGGCCACCCTGTATACTCCAATATAATTTTAGAATATTCACCTTAATGATCTCTACAACTTTTGTATTTCAAGTTTTTATCTAATTCTTAACATATCTATCTATATACACATCGTTGACTCACCATGTACTATGGATTCCACCTAGTATCGCAAAATATAAAATGTTAAATTAGGTAACCTTTCTAAAAGTTTGGTGTTTTTACCTTTACAGCTCTAGAGCCCCTTTTATAGTCTATGAGATATGTATTTCCGTATACAATTTTTGTGATTTTGCTGTCCTAATTTTCTATCGATACGATGGTACATTCGTTATAAAATTTACAACATATTTTAGTATTTGCTTGATTTTAATAAATTTATTAGGAATCCTAACTATAGTTTTTGTAAGTTATGTTTTTTTTTTTTTTAAATTAATGCTATATTTTATAGGAAACTTTATAAATATCTCTAATTGGTTTAGTTTAAAAATAAATAAAATTATATTTTTATGTAAGCCTATGTAATATTTAAATTTTAGGAAATTTACATGAAATCTAGGTTTTGTATGCTACCCCGTACAATTACACGTATTAGGACTTAAACTACTCTGCACTAAACCTTAGAATATATTTTGTATCAGCTAAAATCTTCTATGACTATACAACTGACATTTTTAACTGTATATTATGGAACTATTTCCTTTCAAATCATTTATCTGCTGCAATATTTTTCGACCACGAAACACAAGAAACGTGCTATTGATATTGCAATGGCGATGGCACTTGGATCTCTTGTATATATTCGTGTGCCATATCTATTACACCTCAATAAAACTCGTCTAGAGCTTCACGGACGATGACCAATTTGCATCTAATATGTTATCCACTTTTGAGGTTAGCTCTCGCAATAATTTTGTGCGAACAAAAAAAATACAATATGGTAAACATAGCTTCGAAAGTCGAGTTTCTAAAATTATGAATAATTCATATTTTTCTTCTGATCAAATGGCTTTTACTGCATACAACAAAAGTGTGCTTTTCGATGTTACCTTGTGTTATTTAGGAGTTAAACTAAATCGATTTATTTTTAAAAATAAGAGTAAAGAAGTAAAATAAATCTAGAGTGAATTTTTATCATCCTTTTTTTTAATGATCTAACACAAGCACTATGGGAAAATTTTTTTAGGGCACTCTCGGAGTGGTGCGTGTGCGAATAAAGCGATTCACGTTGGTTTTGAATCTTTTGAGGTTATATTGGTTAGGATACATAAATTTACATTGTTCCAGGCGCAGTATCTTATCCAATTTCCACACCCTCAAATCCCCATGTAGGTCCTCGGTGTGTATCAATCGACAGTAATTGAACAAAACCTTCAAGACTTTATTATGTAGTATGAATTTAGATGTATCATTCCACACGTACCCCATATAGGAATTAGATATCTGAAGTGTGTTAAGAACAAAGAATTATATATATCATGCTTGCTTCTATATGAAAGATAATCCCTGTCCCTATACAGAGAACTAAACATTGGCATCACTTTAACAGATATATACTCTATATGTTCTGTCCAATTAAGTTTATTATCAATGTGCAGCCAAAGATATTTTATGCTAATTACATGTTCTATTTGTTTATTATCCAGCCTCACATTTCGAACTTCCACATTTTATTTTTTTGCTTAAATAACATATATTTTGTTTCATTTATATTAATTTTAACTTATTATGCAATAACCAATTTGTATAACGTTTAAGATCTATATTAACAATATTTTCAGGTTCCAATATATCATCTGAACTATAAATCAGAACGGTATCGTCAGCAAATGTATAATATCTATCGATCAGACCAGCATTTTTCAAACTCAATAGATATAGGGAATAAAACAAAGGTCCAAGAATGGAGTACTGTGGCACCCCGTAATCACAACCTTCATTTTTTTTATAATATTATACATATTTTCTCTCTCTGCGTAACAGAATATTTAAGCTAACCACATCGAAAGCGTCCTACAAAACTATAAAAATTGGTGTTACTATTCTCAATCTACCTATCCAATTCCATTGCAACATTATTTCCAAGATCAATTACTGCGCTTTGAGTACTACCTTGTTCATCGAATGGGATGCTAACCCTCACACGGCCCCAGTTGAAACAAGTGGTGGGTCTGCTAACAAGCCACTTCCACTTGCGAAAACACCTTCAACGGATAGGTATAAACAACGGATCCATTGAATGCAGACTCAGCGGTGAAGGGGATGAAACCGACTCACACATAATATGCCGCTGCGTAGCACTGTCTCGTAGAAGACAAAATATCTTCGGGAACTTACAACGTGGTGACAACCTCTCTCATGACAAACTTGGTAGACGTTTACTGGACCTCATAGAAGGAACAAACATCGGGGTACACAATAAGCCGAAAGGGTGAAGTTCGAGCCTTTAAACCGACCCCCGCTTGTAACCAACCAACCAACTACCATGTTCAATAAACCAAACGAAACCCAAACAATTTACGCATGCACTTTTCAAATCATAACTTGTTAATCGAGTGGTGGTTTGGTGGTGGGCTGGAGAATGGAATTCGACTATCCTGAAGAAGAGAGTTACATCTGAATATTTGGCATTTTTGTGTTCTTTACATAAATCAGCTAAAATCATGTCTAATCGATGTCTAATTATAAGGGAAATAATGTTACATTTAAGGTGCTCTTTGCGACCGAAGGATGGTTACATGTAACAATTGGAACCCTCTTTTTTGTTGATTTACGTAGAGTTCACAAAAATGCCAAATTTTGAGATGTAACTCTCTTCTTCAGGATGGAAAATTGTTAATTTAGATAAAACAATAAAGCTTGAAAAAGACAAAAAGGTATTGTTTGGCCAGTCTTATTTTAACGTTTCCGTGTGAAGATAGAGGGTAGAAAAACCATGGTAGATAGCGTGCTCAAACAATAATTTACTAGGTGGGAAATAAGTAAATACTACATAAGAAATAAAATTATAACATTGTTGCTGTTTTATTAAGATGTAAACTTTGATAAAACATATTTAACGATATATTTTGTGAAACCTATAATGAGTCAGTGTAAGAAATTGTCTTGAATTTATTTAGATTTGGGTAAATTTTTACCTAATTATTTATTGTTAGCTTAATGAAAGGCTATGAGAAAGTCTTGCACCGTTTCGCCCCTTAGACCGCCCCTTAGACCGCAGCTAAAACGTTGCCCCCCGATATAGCTGAAGACAATGAAGAGATTTTTATTTTATTTATTTAAATATTGTGGAAAATTAATATTTCTACACATCTTGATAATACTATGTATAACATTATCTTAAAATTTGTTATATAAGGTAAGTTTAATTGTTCTAATTAGAAATTATGTGATTCTGTGCTGTTACCGATTTTTAACAACTAACGGCAGCATAGGCTAATTTTTTTGCTCGTATTCCTTTCGATGTTCAGAAATGGCTGAGCATACAAGTTATAAAATATTCATTATATACTGTGTTGAAAAAAGGTCGGTACTCCGGAATAACTCCGGTGCATCGCATTGCAGCGGAAAATGTCTAGGGAAAAAGTTGTTTGGTATTGAAGGAGAAATAGTTTGCAATTTAATCCACCCCCTACCCCTCAATCCCCGGGCGTGGGTAGGGATAAGTTAAGATTTTCAAATTGGAACCCCACATTTTGTATTGGCGTATCGTGTTCTCCGACCAAAAATAAACATCTTTTGCTGTAAAATTTTTTTTATGCCCGTGGAAAAAGTTGTTTGTATTCCACGGGCATTTTTTAGTAGAATACAGAGAAAAGTAGTATTTTCGGGATAAAACTTAATTTTCGCACGGTGATTATTGGTGAAGGATGGGCCCGAATAAAAAAATTTTCGGACAAAAGATGTTTATTTTTGGTCGGAGAATACGACACGCCAATAAAAAATATATGGTCCCATTTGAAAATTTTAACTTACACCCACCCGCGCCCGGGTATTGAGGGGGTGGGGGTTGGTTTAAATTGCAAACTATTCCTCCTTCAAGACCAAACAACTTTTTCCATAGACATTTGCCGCTGCAATGCGATGCACTGGAGTTATTCCGGGGTACCGACCTTTTCTCAACACCCTATATAACTTTTAACTCTGAAACTCAGTGTTCAGTAAGGAAGAAAGATAAGAAAAATATTTATAAGAATTATTTTCCTAAAATCCTATACACCTTTATGAGACTAGACACTGTATATTATTATTAAAATTGCCTCAAAAATTTGATATGCTGAGAATATTATTATGATCTACACTAAAAATTTTACACGTTACTTTTAGTGCCACAAGACTTTTGCATCTTATCGATGGGAACAGAATAATCCAAAGTAATACATCATTGTGTCCTGAGAGTTATACAAAAACCCCTATTTTAGCAAAAGTCGTTAGACAAGCGTGTTACCCAACAACAAAAACAGGAAAACAAAAGATGCGTCAGATCACGTAAATTTATTATCGGGGTGGAGTTTTCAGATAAAAAAAAATTAATTAAATAAAAAAGCCAACATTCGGATTTGCAAGAATCTGCAGAGATGTGAATTGTTATTGAATCTCACAAATACACTACGCCAATTAATTATCGAATATTAAAAAATTCACGTCCTAATTAATAAGCTGTTATTTCGATTCAAATTAATTTTAAAATATTTTTTAACTGATTATATTGTGGCCAATACACTAGCTTGTAAGGCCAACTACACGAGAAAAAAAAAAAAAAACTGATTATATTCTATAATTTAAAGCAGAGCAGTTTACCGCCTGATACGTCGAATTGTACGGGGTAACGCATGAAATGTAGATTCATGTAAATTTCCTAAAAATTAAAATTTTGCATCTCTTACATAAAAATGATATTTTACATTTTATAACACTTTATAGAAGAACTGCATCATAACTTCTTCAAGAGGCCGACTTGGTAGACCCATATACAAAAATTTGAACACTTTATGCTAAGGCCGGGTAGTTTCACCGGCCAGCCAGATTTATTCTACAAAGTAAATATAAGTAAAAATTATATCTTATCTCTTAGTGAAAACTAAAAATCGGATATTTAGCTTTGCTGACCATAGCACACTTGTCTCATATTTCTATTGTGATGTACAAACATCGGCTGCCGACCTGGGATGACAGAAACTCGGTGTACTCTTTCGCGCCAAGAGTACAAACGGAACAAAGCCGAACAAACCCCACCTAAAAGTTCTACACACCTTAACAACTCTTGAAACTATACAAAGCCCAGATTCGGCCATCACTAGAGCACTGCTCTCATGTCTGGAGCTCAACACCCAAATATACAGTGAGGTAAAGAAACTCATAATCTGCTCCACTAGTTTAATAACAAAATGAAAAACCATACATGTTTCGAAGGTTCGAACCTTCATCTTCAGTGGAAAATACAAGAACATTAGGAGAAACTCATGACATTGATTTAAACTGAGCAAAGCAAGAAAAAGAAAAAATCCATTTATAAATTATGAAATTAAGTATAGTTAAATTTTTAAAAAACTTTTAAAAAATATAAAAAATCGAATGCATTATTTGATTTTTAATTTTAAATTTGATCTAAAATTCCAGCATTTTATAAAGATCTCGCATCCTGGCACGTGGTTCCAAGTATACTCTTCGGCTACTGGATTCCATCGAAAGGAGAGCCATTCGTCTGATCGGAAACCACGAGCTGACAAAGAGCCTGGAACATCGAAGACAGGTTGGTGATTTGACTCTCTTTACAGATATTTCCATGGAAAATGCTCGGCTGACCTTGCCCTCTTAATTAATAGCATAAATACACGACGAACCACTGCCGCCCATCCATATGTGGTTAAGCTTAGTACTCCTCGAACTTCATTATTTAAGAATTCTTTGAAATTCTCTGAAAATACCCAAATAAGTTATTTTCCAGATTGCAAATGCTTGTGTAGTTATCTAACAAATTGTTATTTATCAGATAGTGAAAATTTATATGAAAGTGAAAATTGTTGATGGTGTTTGCTGTATCGCTAACCTATGAAAGTTTCGTGGCTTTGCCATCACGTTTAATTGAATAGCTCAGGATTGGCAAACCAAAGTCTATTCAAACTCGATACATAGGTTTACCATGTCAGCCTCTTTAAGAAGTTATAATGCAATTTCCCTATAAAATGTACAAGGGAGACAATATTCAGCCTCCTTAAAAATTAGGTGTGATTTCCTATATTCAACTCAACCATGAATTACTTATTATCAAACAAGTTGCTTATATTATCTGACAGATTCCTATGCTTGAGATGTATTTCATAAAGTTTAAAAAACACACATTTTTTAATCAGCTTCCAACTTTCGTGTACGTTTTCTGAATAACACTCGCTCAATAGTTCCTAACCAGTATCGCGAAATTTTTAACTTACAATTGACCTTCTTTATTTCGTTTCGAAGTCCTTCAAAAGCTCTAGGGATATTTATGTCCTATAAATATTAAACTCCAGAGGTAATTTTGATTTGAGAAGATGTATTGGATCAAACCTATGTCTTGTAGAAAATAGACAGTTCTATACAATCGGTTTTCTGATGATGTCTGCAATATGATGGTTTTATTACATTATTCTTTGGCTGAAGTAGGTATCAATAAAATTTATGTTTTAGTAGGAAGAAGGTTGGAGATTGGTATTTAAAAAAAAAACGATATTATTGTACTACACTATAACAATTAATTATCAAATATTCAAAAATTCAATTCAAAAAGTCCAAATTAATAAGCTGTAGTTTCGAAAAAAAACGAACCAATTTTTTTTAAACGATAGGAAATAGATCCTAGGATTTAAGGCAGAGTGGTATATGTCCTAATACGTCTAATTATACAGGGTGTTCATTTGAAAACTTCCCACCACAGATTTATCGGAAACCACTGATTAAAAGAAAAAACACCGAGACACGTCAAAAGATTTGAAAAAGGGGACAACTTTTAACCAAAAACTACTTCACCCCCTCTGGCCCCCGGGGCCATTCCCTTAAAAATTTTAAATCACAAGGGGTAACAAGTAATAGCTTGTTTGAAAGGTCTTTCAAAGTGCTTTATTTTGACGTTTGATTTTTTTAAATCGGTCGATTCGTATTCGAGAAAATTAGAAAAATCTTTATTTATCTTAATTTGTTCAGATAGAAAATTTATTTATTTTTTTTTACTTCTAATTTATTGATTCATATTTTACTTCCAAAATGGTTTACACACTAGCGGAAAGAGTGGAAATTATTCTAATTTATGGTGCCCAAAATCAATGTGCTCGGCAAACTGCCGTTACGTTTAAGGCCAGACATCCGGAAAAGATAACTTCGCATAGGTATGTTTTGGACCTTGTTATTAAATTTACTCAAACTGGATCTGTTGCAAAAAAAAACGTAATCATCGTAGAGTTTTGGATGAACCCGCTCAAGTTGAAGTTTTTGGTCATTTTGCCATAAATCCTAATACTTCATTACGCAAAATTGTTGATGCCACTGGTATTTCATTAGGCTCTGTACACACATTTACTAAATTACATAAATTTCATCCATTCAAAATGATAATATTGCAAGAGTTAACAGAAGATGATTTTTCGATAGGCGAGTTGAGTTTTGTGAACAAATGACTGCAGCGATTAATGATAATACCATTCATGTAAATAATATCTGCTTCAGTGATGAATGCACATTTTATCTAAATGGATTTGTTAATAAGCATAACTGCAGGTATTGGAGCAATGAAAATCCTCAGGCTTTTGTAGAAGGGCATACTCAGTACATCCAAAAAATTAATGTATGGGCAGGCATTTTAGGAAACAAAGTGATTGGGCCATTGTTCATTAATGGGAATTTAAATGGAGGCATTTATTTAGATACATTGGAAAATACCATCAATCCGCTTATCACTGAAACCATTGAAAACCAAATCGAAGACGATGGAAACCCTATTCTTGATGAGGTTGAAATATATTTCCAGCAAGACGGCGCTCCTCCTCACTATGTTCTTCCGGTTCGGCAATGGCTAGACGACGAGTTTCCAGATAAATGGATAGGGCGAAGAGGGCCTATAGAATGACCTGCTAGATCTCCTGACTTGACGCCATTAGACTTTTTTCTATAGGGCCATTTGAAAACTATTGTGTTCACTCCCCAACCTAACAGTTTGGATGAACTTCGTCAACGCATCACTGAAAGCTGCCATGATCTCCCACAACATGTTTTTGAAAATGTCCGTCAGGAATTTGAAAATCGCCTTTATCATTGTTTGGCCAATAACGGGCAACATTTTGAACACTTATTGAAATAAAAAGTGATATTTTCGTGTGCTTTTTTTTCTATCGGAACAAATTAAGATAAATAAAGATTTTTCTAATTTTCTCGAAAACGAATCGACCGATTTAAAAAAATCAACCGTCAAAATAAAGAACATTGAAAGACCTTTCAAACAAGCTATTACTTGCTACCCCTTGTCATTTAAAATTTTTAATGGTATGACCCCGGGGGCCAGAAGGTAAAAGGGGGTGAAGTAGTTTTTGGTTAAAAAGTTCTCCCCTTTGGCAAATCTTTTGACGTGTCTCGGCGTGATTTCTTCTTTTAATCAGTGGTTTTCGATTAATCCGTGGTGGGAAGTTTTCAAATGAACGCCCTGTATGGAGTAGCGCATAAAATCTAGAGGCATGTAAATTTCCTAAAATTTAAATTTGACATGTCTTACAAAAAAATTAGATTTAATTTATTTTTTAAACTAAACTAATTAGAGAGATATCTGGGTTAGATGACGGTTTGTGTGAGCTCTAATCATCAAACCTTTTTCTCACAGGTAATTACAGTTAATAAGGGTTTTATATTGGACCCGATATTGTTTCTGATGTTCGCGAATGATCTGAATGGTAAAATCGACATTTCATCTCTGTATCAGTTCGCAGATGATACGTCATGTGCTGATAAAATTTTATTTTCAAGAAAATCTGTTGAGATTGCAGAGAGCGTGTTTGTTCGGGTTTGTGTGGTTTACGGTCAATAAGCTTATTTTAAATACCAGTAAGATATGTTTAACTATTTTCCGAGGGAAAAAATGGATCTTTGTATGTTTCTATTGATGGATGGATGTGAGGTAAAAATAGAGGCATATTCTATTTTTACTCATTTCTTGTAAAAACAGTTATGTTTATTATTGTTATAATATTATTTGACATTGGTTCTGATTTCAATATCACGATCGATGGTCAGACGTGCTAATGATGTTATTAGTTATAATAGTATAACAATAACAAGGACATGAACCTTATGGGTTAAGGTTGTAGATTAAGTAGTTAAGGTTATAATAAGATAATATAAGGATGATTGTAACAGGAGAGAGAAGAATCAATACTCAACCCTTTTTTGAGTAGGTTGTTGATATTAAGACTGATCTAAAATGTAGTTCTAAAAATATACCTTTAGCATGGCTAATGTCCGCTGATGTTTTATTACGAACCAGCAACATCTATTACAAGGCTCAATCTGTAAAATTTCTAGGACAATCTGCAGTGGTCACAACAGGTGAATGCAGTTGTGATAAAAATTAGTAGGGCAGCATATGCCATTCGTTTCTTGCGTCATCAGGTGAGTTTAAATGTTGTGAGGACTTTTTATATGGCCAGTGTTCAGTCTGTAAGTGCATACAGTAGTATGTTTTGGTATCGTGCCTCAGTTGCGAATGCACATAGGGTTTTTGTAATGCGAAAAAGAATAGTCAGGATTATGTTGCGGATGCGTTACCTGGATTCTTGTACGGGTAAGTTTAAGCAGTTAACTGTGACTGTGACTTACTGTCCCGCCTTATTCATATACAGGGTGTCTTAAATGAGGTAGGCCACTATGGCTATATCCGAAACGGTAAGAGTTACGACGTCGCTTAAATTAGACAAAAGTTGCCCTTTTTAGTAACCATTTATTATTATAGTGGCTTACAGTGTTGCCAAATAGTTTTTAGTCCTTGATATATTAAAGAAATTCTGAAAATTCATCAAAATGTTTTCTCCAAATATCTCGGAAACCACTGATTTGATCAAAAATTGTTTCATACAAAAAAGTTATGGTTTTTTATTCTCTACCAAACGTATTTAACGTTTTCTTAAAATGACGATTGACGTTTAAGCTATTGTTACCAATTTAGATATTTTAAATGCGGACCTGGAATTCTTTTTCATAGTTCGGAAGAGATCCAATTTGCAATTCAACGGTATATCACACAAATATATTTTCTGATGTTTCGATACTTAAATGTATCATCAACCTGTTTCCTTATAAAAGCCCTTATTACGGTTCTGTCCTTTAGTATTTATAGTCGGTTCATATCAGATCTCAACTATCATAAAATAATAATTGATATTTATATGACTAAAAGTTGAATAAAAGTAATTGAAAATATTTTTAAATTGTTTAAAGGATAAGGATTCAAAATACAAAAAAATTATTTAACTTGAATTCTAAGAAATTTAAAAATGCAATTATAAAACAAGTAATCCAAGTGTTGAAAATGGCCACCATTATTTTGTAAGCACTTCCGCGCTTTGTAAATAACCTTCCTTTTGAATTCTTCGTAATGTTGCGGCTGTAATTTTGTTACATGCCTGTTGAATTCTTTCAGTTAAGTCATTTACATCACGAACCGTGTTATGGTACAACCCCATATGGAAAAATTTATGGGGGTTAAATCTGGTGAACGCGCTGGCCAGTTTATGGGTCCGTTGTTCCCAATCCAATGGTTGGGTTTAAAGATGTGCTGGAGCGCCATCCTGTTGCAAGTACAGGAAATTTCTTATTAAATCGAGAGGAAGGTCATCTAAAAGATCTCGGAAAGTTCCTATTAAAAAATTAAGATACATGGCGCCATTCAAATATTCGTCAAAACAGAAGGGACCCACTACTTTTGTATCGAGTAGTCCGAGCCACATATTTATGCCGTATCTCTCATGAAAAGCAGTCTCGCGATGCAAGTATTCGTTCTGTTGGGTCCAGCGGTAATGGATATTTCGATTGAACCATCCGTTGTTGCAAAATCTGCTTTCGTCGGACCACAACATTTTTTTGCAGATATCTGGATCTGCTCTTTGCCGTCTCATACATTGATTTCGTTAGCGCCGCCTTTTATTGTGCTAGCCGCTTTTCTTTAATTGGGATCCCTAAAAGATCCATGTTCTCGCAAATTACTTTCTAATCATCGAAAAATCTTGGCGTCCGGAATTCTTCTCTCTGGATACAAATCCTGATATATTCGGACGGCATTGTTAACGTTACGAAATGCTCTGATGTAAACAACTGACATATCTGTCTTTTCCTCATTAGGAAACTCCATTTTAATACTTTATTAGAAATCACAGTTTATAATAAATTTTCCTACTATAAATTTGCACAAACTTAAATTAGACATCAATAACTAATTTCTTCAAATGTTTTCCAAGCCTTCTTTTGCTTACTCTGATGTATTTTGTAAACAAATAGAATTATTACATGAATCAATTTTATTTCATTTCAATTAACAATAGCTGTGAATATGTTGTCAGGAATAAAGTTGCAATTTTTCGTAATAGGGGCAAACAGGCGCCTAAAGAAATAATAAATGGAACAAATGCAATAAATTATCTCGCATTTTTTAAAACTGTATTACAAAATCATTTCCAATTACTTTTAATCGGTTATAAGTCAATTATTATTTTATGATATGATATGATACTAAATGGCAGAACCGTAATAAGGGCATTTATAAGAAAACAGGTTGAGGATGCACTTAAGTATCGAAACATCAGAAAATATATTTGTGTGATATACCGTTGAATTGCAAATTGGATCTTCTTCCGAAATATGAAAAAAAAACCAGGTGCGTATTTAAAATATCTAAGTTGGTAGTAGCGTCATTTTAAGAAAACGGTAAGTACGTTTGGTAGAGAATGAAAAACCATAACTTTTTGTATGAAACAATTTTTGATCAAATCAGTGGTTTTCGAGATATTTGGAGAAAACATTTTGATTAATTTTCACATTTTCATTAATATCTCAAAAACTAAAAACTATTTGGCAACACTGTAAGTACTATAATAATAAATCGTCACTAAAAAGGGCAACGTTTGTCTAATTTAAGCGACATCGTAACTCTTGTAAAATCTAATTTTCAATTGTTTGTAAGGAATAGCGATGTTTCAAATAATATTCTAACTAGGGGTAGAAACGATTGAGTTACACCTATTCACCGGACATCTCTTTCTCATAAGGGTCCTCTCATAAGCTGTGTCAAAGTATTATTGTATATTATATTATTTAAAACCGAATAAGAATAATATTTCTACAAAACAACTTTATTGATCTGTATCCGAAAAGAATTAACAATCAACTGCCTAAGAAAAATACCAAATCAGCGTTCAACCTATCGAACGCATGAATCAGCGGTTATCCAATAATCCATATTCAAGTCATTTCGGTCCCATATTATGAACGTAGCTTAAGGATCGTTTAGAGCTTTAAGGATCGTTTACAGTATATAACTATTTACCGAATAACGATAGGGCCATTCCGAGTGTCGATTTGTTTAAAAGTCATTTGAAGAGGTTCTTGATTGATGAGGAGTTTTACTCAATCAATGATTTCTATGGCTTTTTTTGACAAAGAAAAAATATTCCTATTTTGTTCGGGTTTATTATTAATGACATGTTCTTTCTATTTTGTTTCTGATTTGTTTTTGTTTTCATTTTTGACATTAACAATTGTATTTTCTACTAACTTTTCTGTTTTTATCAATTATGTTTGTATTTTAAGATTGTTTCTGTTTTTTATTTAAATTTGGAATTTTCTTGTTTTATAGGTATTAGATTCTTTTTTATTTTTGGTATTTAATCGATGTTGTCCATGTTCATTAGTGAATGTATTTTATGACAATAAAAGTATTATTATTATTAGATACTGGCCCTGAAGTATAGCCGTATCACTCGAGGTTACAATATAATTGCCATTTCTTTTAAATCATGCGACATTTGATCACTTATGACTTTCAACAATTAATTCATTCACTCACATAACAAATTCGAAAGAACTAAATTATCGTTCTCTTGTGGTTGCCGGCCAAACTTGTAGTCGAGGAGTCGCCCAGTTTGTGTCGCCCTCGATTTTAAATTTAATTTGTTAGACGTGAGTACGTGAAAAGTAAAAAATTGCCGTATTTACTTAGTGCATGGAAATGCCCGCTATTTGCCAAAAAAAAATATTAGTGAGCAACTTGAAAAAATTAGCACAGTTGGAAAGTAAAAATATAACAATTTGGTTGATGGAATTAAAAACTTAAAATTCCAAACTTTTTATAACCATTTAGGAAAATGATAAGATCTGACCTGTGAAAAAAGCTCCCTAGATCTTGAATCCAAACAAAACTTTATTAGCACAATAGATAAATAAACACATGAAATTTACGATCTAAAGAAAAAAATTGAAAAAAAAAATCAGAATCAACAATGTGAAGAACTGGCTGCTAAGGAATAAAAAATGATTGATGTGATAAACAACTCGAAGGAGTGTTGCCTTTGCTTATTTCGCGTTTTGCGATGTAAATATAACATATAAAGCAAGTATAATTTGTTGTTTAACAATTTGTTGTAACAGCCGGCAGCTTTCTATTTTTGTAAGTAGCACAACGAATTGATTCCAGACCTTTTAAAATTTGCCGGTATGCTGCCGGTGCCGTGCTGTGTCGGTTCGGTGCCGTGCACTTATATATAAACAGTTATATATTGCTGGAATTATGTCCCCGCTATGGGCATCGAAGGGGGCTTGTGAGTTTGCGTAGTTCGGAAATTTCCTTGTGAAAGTAAACATTCGACATGCCCGGATTTCAGCTTTTTTAATGTAAATTTCACTGGTTTGTTTATTGCTGTTGTATTGCAATCAAAATTTCGATTAGTTCGATTTAAGACAGCGTTTCATGCATACGATTTCTGACGATGTCATGATCCGACGGTGCCCTGATTGGTGTAACTTTTGGTGCCAAATTCTGTCGACAATCGACACGATGAGCTTTATTTTAACTTTCATCCGACGTCGTATGTTTCTCACCTCACTTTTTTCTAAACCAAAAATTAAGAATGAATGACTATATTGACTATTTTGGGAATTATTATCAGCTACTAATGCCCCAAATTAAAAATACATTAATTTTAAGGTTAGGTAGTGTCCACATACATATTATATTGTATACGAGTGATACTCTCTTCTTTTTTATAAGCTTCTTAGTGAAATTTGGTTTCGAAGATCGGATAATGTAGCAAAATATTTTCGTATAAATGTACATAACTGAAATACTTTATACCTGGTATTGATCCGCGACTTTTGCAAAAAAGCACACAAGTGCATATGTCCTTTCATCTTAAACCAAACAAGCCACTAATAACCTATCAAACAGCGAATCGAATCACCACAAATTGAAAACTTCTTCACAAAAACTGTTGTTAGGTAATGAAAGTTTATAAGCACTAATATACCGACAACAATGTGGATGAACCACTTTGGGAGAACTTTTTATTCTGTAATTTGAAAAAGCATCCAGAATCAAAAATGGCGACGAATAACAACAAACAAATAATGTCGGGCCGACTCTGACGCGATCGATAAAATTTCCACCCTACTGCGCAAACTCAATAGGCCTGCGCCATCTTCCATAGCGTTTATATATATGTGGTGCCGTGTCGGTCTCGTGTCGTGTCGATGAGGGTGAAACCGCTCAAAGGAACTGCCCCCGCTAAATGAAAATATACACTATAGTATATTCATTTCCAAGATAGACCGACCACAACAAACGCACGTGATCGATGAAACTAACAGGGAACAGGGCAGTGCTTATAATATTATAATTATAAAAAACTATAGTCGCAATATTGTTGAATACAATTTGGAAATATCAGAATGTAAATAAGTATTCATGGTAAAATATAAAACTCTGTAAAAATTATAAGCCCCGCCCCGTCCCACGTTCGCGCCATATCGAAAGGCCAATAAGAATACGCATGCGCGGAGGTTCTTCCTACTCACATGATGGTCATGCGCAAACAGTGTTTATGACTAGTCTATCGTGGAAATAAATAGACTTTAGGTATGCTATCGCCATATTTTTACTCTGGGAAATATTAAAAAATAACGCTTTGAAACACATTTTAATAACCTATACCAAATAATTTAAGCACAACTAACTTTTCTCCATAAAATTACACTCTGAAATATGAACACATCAAGAAGGAACAGTACCGTTTGGCACCGTTTACCAAAATAAAGACATTACAAAATTCTTAAAAATGCTTTTGAAGACAGTCATATCCAAGACAAATGTCCCGTCTCAATCTTTCCTGAATTAAGACATCTGGAAACGAGCTAATTTGCAGATAATGATTGTAATTCTAAATCAATTCCAGACAAAGGCGTTAATGTCGTCGATTTTTTCCAACATCGAAGTTATTCGATAAATCAAGGAACTTATACACAATGCGAAGTGATATAATTTAGAACACACACATTTTTCGCAAAAGGAACTGTATTTCTCAAAAGATATTCTTAGATGTAGACTTATTTATTACAGACCAAACAATAAAATATTTAAGACTTTTACTTGTAAATATTTAAGTTATAAATTTCGATTTAAATTATTTCTGTTACATTAGTTATAGAATTATTGGTGAAGTATAAATTAAAACGATTAGTGAAATATTTTTAATATGTAAATATAATAAGAACATATTGAAGTTATTGTTTAAATTTGTTTACCTACATATTATTTTATTTATTTCATTGTTAATCGGCGTCCACCCATAAGGTTTCACATGACGTCTTACCTGACGATTTGCTTGATAGTCTCAATAGCGGCGTCCACACATAACGTTTTACCTGACGTGTACCTGAGAGTCTAACAGTGTTGCCAAATCTGGTGATATTTCACCAGATCTTGTAATTTTCTGAATAATCTGGTGATTGGTGAAAAACTTTTTTAAAAATCCCGATGTTTGATGATCTTTTGGTTTTTGGTGAATTTTGGTGATTTTCTAGTTCATTTGAATATTTTTTGGAGTAGCAGACATACAATATACTTTAGGCTCAATTTGACCTGTAATTTTTTTTTTCAACGCAATGTGATGGAATTCCCATATAATAATTAAAATAAATAATTTAAGAGAGAATTTTCAGCATTTGTAAATTTATGTTCCATATTTTCTTGAAAATAGAACCCTCTTAAAACGAGCTCAAACGATCACAATGGAAATGTCAAGTGAAACAAATCACGGGTCACCATCGTAATTTTTTTGTTTCAAACGCTTACTTTTCTTTGAAATCCCGAATCAACAGAAGTTTGAAATAATGTTTCTGTATTTTGTTCACTTATTTGTGATTTATTATTAAATTATTTGTTATTTATTGAACTAGTCCAACATAAGTAAAATTTTAGAGCTTACTTATGATATATTATTTATAAAATTAGGAGAAATACAGGATCGTATCCCAAAAATTTAAATGTTGTTCAAAAAACCCTTGAAACGTCATTAAACCACAATGTGTCATACATCGTTGCATTCGGAAGAAAAAAAGCTATCAAATTCCAGATGAATCAGAAAAACAGGACCGTATTTAAAAAAATAAAGTTGATAATGGCCCTTCGAAGACGACTCGTCGGATTACAAAATAATTAACTCTGTTAGATAGAACGGAAACAGTGGCAATGCAAAAGTAAATATACATTAGAATTCGATATCAAAAAATCCCAGGAGAACAAAACGATTTTTCAGAATCTCGGGTTTTTCCGGATATTTCCGGAACTACTCGGAATTTTAAAACTTTCTAAACGGTATATTATTAGGCAGCTAAGTGCGCAACTTTACCTCCATTTAACCGACTTCGTATCTCTTACGGTTTCCGAGATCCCTGTACTGGCCCTCCTTATCTTGGACACGTTGTATATAAACAGTATATATTGCTAATACCATCTGAAATTATGTCCCCGCTATGGGCATCGAAAGGGGCGTTGTGATTTGCGTATTTCGAAAATTTCCTTGTGAAAGTAAACATTCGACAGGACCGGATTTAAACTTTTTTAATGTAAATTTCACTGGTTACTTAGGGAAAATATTTCAATCAAAAGTTCGATTAGTTCGATTTAAGACAGCGTTCCATGCATACGATTTCTGACGATATGATGATCCGACGGTGCTCTGATTGGTGTAACTTTTGGTGCCAAATTCCGTCCGAATATTTGTAACAATCGACACGATTTTTTGGTTTTTGGTGAATTTTGGTGATTTTCTAGTTCACTTGAATATTTTTTGGAGTAGTAGACATACAATATACTTTAGTCTCAATTTGACCTTTGTACTCTTAAATCTTACCCTGCCCACTTAAAAAAAAATAATGTTATCGAATCAGTTCTATGTGAACACTGTGCTGTTTTATGCGATCTGGATCACATATTTTTCGAATGCAGCCAATACTCCAACAATATATATAATGCTTTATTAAAAGATTGCTATTTATCGGCTCCTCTTAACAAACTGCATGTCTTATCGAAATTGCCCTTTCTGCATCAAAATAACATAAAATTATGATTCTTAAAATACTTTAGATATCCTTATTTCCCTTTGTTGTGTGTTTTCCCCGGACCCTCCTGTTTGTCTATAGAATGCTCTGATCGGCTCAGAGCGAGCAGAGTGTGACCTTGTGTGTTTTCCTGTCAGGGAATAAAATACTAAACTGCCATCAATATTGAACTACCTTAATCTAAATACTTGAACAATCGAATCAATGAACCAATTAACGACTGGCCGAATGGCAGACCTGCCGAAGCCAAAAAAAGGAGAGAATTTTTATTTTACGGGGAATTCGATCACAGATTTGAATATCAACTATACATTCGTTGCAAAATTTACAATATATTTTACTTCAGTTTACTAAATTTATTAGAAATTCTAACTATAGTTTTGTATAAATTATGTTTATAATATTATTTTGGTAGGTATGGATAAATAATGAATCTAATAAATAATACAATATTTTATAGGAAATCGTACAATAAAATCCTTACTATAAATATTTTACTAGAGTGTTAAAATTTACTATATATTTTAGTATTTACCTACTTGATTTTACTAAATCTATTTAAGAAATAAAAAGTATATGCTTGTCGGGTGGTATTAATATCAAATACCACTGTATGGAAAATTATCATTTCCCAGACCACCCGATAATCCTTATACAATAAGGGCGTATTTTGTCTACACAGTAGCACTTTAAATACTATTTCAGATTGAATGGTACTACCAAGAATAGGAAGCCCTCTCCATTGATAGGATGCAATCACCTGCAGACCGGCTTCGAACTCATTTGTTCTCGTCAGTACAGGGTAGATGTACAAGGCTATCTGGACTAAATTCTGTAATCAGAACTCAGAACCAATTTTTATCCGAATTAAGACAAATCTTCAAATATTTCAGAAATTATAAGATTTAGGTATAGGATATATTTAACAAAAAATAACGGTATTCGCAAGATAAATCAATTTGCCTAAAAATATACCTATAGGGTGTCCTATTTAAAAAAATTAAATTAAAGCATATTTAAAATCCCTAAATTGTCCACGATCTAACGAACGCTTTGTATAAGAGAATTAAAAATTACTAACATAATAAAGCACTCTAGGGTACCCACAATGTAAATCGCATTTGTTCAGGTTGTACCAATGGGTTGCTATGATTTTTATATCGTACCATTAAAAAGTACTAAAATTTCAGAAAAAAATGAATTACTTGACAACGCTGCATTTCAGTTCAAAAAATTACCTAGTGTCTCATTTAAAAAAATTATAAAATATTCCGTGCCACTTTTTGGGGCCACCCTGTAGATTGCAAATTATTTTCGGGTTATGCATCTTAGCTTAGTAAACCATTTATCTTTTGTATGGAACGTTTTTATCTATCTTTAAGAGTTTAGGCGCCATCGACGCCAGACAACTTACTGACACACTGTGTATATTATGAATTTAACTCTAGCAAATATTCATTATCTATTATATTTTTGGATTAGAGAAATGTATATGAATATAAAATATACATTGTGATCATAGTCTTCATTTACAAGATAATTTAAATTCGGTATTTTACTAATAAATATGGCAATCTCACTTTTAGGTTTATATTTTTTGCCCGCATTCTTCCTATCAAGACAGATTCGTAAGACGGACGTCCGAAATGGCAATAAAACGTGCAACAAAGAAAGCAACAGTGTCTAATCTTCTAAACAAATCGCAAGTACCAACCCTCAATTGCCTATCTTTGTCAGGTGTGAGAAATTAAAGCGGAACAAAGAACCTTTTTCCGAGGTACCCAAAAATTCAGGTACGGCCGAGGAATTTTGGGGTTTATTCGACATTAGACTTAGACTAGAACATTTGGTGTAAAACTTTTCGGAGGTAATTACACTAGTGCCTAAAAATTTTCGATAATTTTGCATGAAAGCGTATTGCCTAAAAACAACAAGAGTTCATTTTCATATTTTGGCTATTTTACAAAATTTTAAAATGAACGAATGTTGTTTTTCAAAGGAAATACGCTTAAATGCAAAATTATCTGAGAATTTTTATGCACGAGTGTAATTTAGGCAGAAAATTACTCGAATAATGGTTAAAACAACTTTATATTACAACTTTTAAATAAAGAACTAAAAAAATTAGTAATATAAGATTTATTTTTTTAAACGTCAAAAAGTGTCATTATCTTTGTCAATAAACAATAAAACCTTGGCGGGTTGTTTTCGATAGCTAGAGGGGTTGTTCTCGATGTAATCAATCGAAAACAACACCTCTAGCTTAATGTATGAGGGTAATTTTCTGAAATAATACATTCCGGGTCTGACCCAATATCCCACCAGCATTCACAACAGATACCCATCAGGATACAAAATACACCCTCATATTACATTATGTCTCTCTTCCTCAGGTACAAGCTTGGGTCCAGGTAAAAGGTAGAAAACTAAGACTTACGTGGATTTATTATTTGACAAGCAAAACATCCGGTAAGACATCAGATAAGACATCAGATAAAACGTCAGATAAGAAGTCAGGGAAAACCTTTACAATCATTTTTGAGAGTATTGCATACTATCAATAATCTCAATTTAATTTCATAGCTTAGTTTTAATGCAAAAAAATATCACCCCGAGGCTTTCAGAAAAAATATCTACAATCGATAGTTGCGATTGTGTTTTCGCAACTCTTCGGGTGATCAAAGGCAGAAGAATAAGAAAAACGTCTGCTCTCCCTTGATACAAACGGCCAGAGCGCTGGCTCGCCGTGTCTTGGAATGGTCTTATTGTTCAATAACAATGACTTATTTATGCTCTTCCGCGGATAAATCCCAAATCGGACCACGCGGTCCACTGATAAATACACTTAATTGTTGTATCTAGTAGTACACGATAGTTCCAACTGAATATTTCGAATGAACCTGCATAATAAATTTTAGAAGATTATATTGTTCTGAAATATTCTTAATAATTTACTTTAATCTTAACAGGACCATTAACATTTATATGTTTTGTAGTCAGTTATATCTAACCCTAGACGTAGGGTTTTGAGACATTTAGAATATTTACTGTCTTTGTTCGCCTAATATAAAGCAATAATAAACGGACCATATTATATTGTTATTGTTTTAATATTTCCTTTTGCTATTTTCTGTACTATTCATCAGCCTTCAGATTTGCTTTGACCCTAAACTTTTCCGCTTAAGGCATTCATTAAAGGAAACATTAAAGCAAACATTAAAACCCTTTATTCGATGTACCAAAGCATTATTACTATAATGCCGTATTTACAGCATTATAAATAATTTAACTTATTTAAACTAATTACATTAGGCGTTTACAAGTATAACTGAATAGTATTAGCATATTAAATACATAATATTCCCATGAAATAAAGTAGATTATTTGACCAAACTTATAAAGTGTAATCCATCCCAGATAGCAAATTGATGAAAAATAACCATAAATGGCTCTTTGAATTAATAGGCGAGATATGATTTACTTCATGAAATCTTAAAATTCATATGCATATACAGGTTGTTATGGATATGACGTATTATATTTAAACCGGCAATGTGAAAACAAATTGAAGAAAAATATTCAAAAATGGCGCTTTAATCTAATATGCCCTGTACATGCCCTGATGTCAAACCAAAAATTACCACGTGGTACCACTGTCAGAAAGGTAATCAAAGCAAAACGTCAGTAAATTTTAAACGGTGTTGTCATATTTTCAGGGTAAAGATAAACTATTTAGAAAGTCAATAACCATTTGACAGATTCGAAGTTGATTTTTCATAGTACATTTATAAACTTTTACGTTCAGTTCAGTTCGCTGGGCAACAATCTCTGATTTATAAACTTGAACTGACTCGCACGAACTGCCACGGAGTTTATAAATGGTCAGGTATGTTCTCATTTGTTCAATTCGAACAAACCTGTCGGATCTGAACACCTTAAAAGTTTATAATGCCACTTTACTCTTTAGAAAAGAAAAATGCAATTTTATTTAAGCTTATTTTTTCGGTCTTATTTAAAACCAACTTAATTTATATAAAAAGTATACACACCAAGTAACCAAAACTCCGACACAATAACTTAATAAAATCACATACTGCACATCTAAGTTAAGATTGTTTCACGAAAAATGGATACGACTTAATGATTTCCTGGGTCGGTCCCATTGTGTCGACAAGAGCTTGGCAATAAACAAGTGAAGTATGAAGGGACGGACTAAGGAAAACAAGTAATGATATGATTATATTAATGTAATCAAATAAAATAACATTTTTTTTAAATATTACTAGTCATATTTATTTACATTTATCGTTCTATAGATAGTTCTGTTTCGCTATCGCTATCCTCATCAAAATTAATTATAATTGGATTAATTATATGATCCAGACTAATATACGAATTTTCTACAGTTATTACGTGACGGACTGAATTTTTCCAACTACCTGGGGGAATATCATTATAGCATTTTCGTATTAATTCTACAACACTAGAACTTAAAGTCGGAGAAATATTTTCAGATCTAACCAGTGATTTTAACTGGTGCCACATATGCTCTATGGGGTTAAAAATGCAATAATAGGGTGGAAGCCGTAGCACTGTATGTCCAATTTCTTCTGCCAATGTGTCACAAACATATACTTTTTTTATACAAAATGTCTTTAAAACTTCTAAAAGATCAGTTTTTTTATAACTTTCTTCAAAATATATATCATTTATGAATCTCCAATTTTGTATTATTTGAGCTTGGAGCTTTATGTAATTGGCGACTGTGATAGCTCGCATTGTCCATTACTATCACCCTATTCTGAGGAATGTTTGGTAAAAGACAAATCTTGAACCATTAATCAAAAACTAACAAATTTTACCACAAAAAGATATTTAAATATAAATTAAGCAACCTAACCTACCTGATGTGCCTATATTTAATAATAATTATTACAATCCGGTCCTTTCCATATAATAATAACAAACGGTCATAAATAATGGGATGGCAACAGGTACTTTTACTGCAGTCATTAAGTTATATTCATTTTTCGTGAAACAATCTTTACCATTCAATCTGAATTGTATTTTAAAAGTGCTAGACAAAAGTAGACAAAAATACGCCCTTATTGTATAAGATCTCATCGGGTGGTTTGGGAAATAATCTAATTTTTCCATACATTGGTATTTGACATCAAAATTTTGAAACTAAATAACACGTTCGCACTTTTCCTCCATTTGACATGTTCGGGTCTACTCGGTCGATCGATATTTAACTATTTAGGCTAATATCTGAAAATATACCGTTGCCACTTTCGATGTTTCATCAGGTTTCATTAGATTATATTCATAAATTAGGGAATTTCCTTGTATAATATTACTTTCCTGTATAATTAGTATCGGAAATGGCAACCGCGCTAGATTTTTCCGAATGTACACGAAGCACTCGCGCCTTGGACGCGACCATTTGGAGGGGAAGGGAAGTTCCTATGTCAACATAATCGTTTCATTTTATCTTTAGTAAAGGTTAGTATATTTAGGCCCATTAGAAATTAACGTTTCTATTATTTGTGAATTTCTATTACGAAATAATTTGTATCATATCTTCTAAGTGCTTGTTCTGTGTGTATGGTAGTGTTATTGTAAAGTGAATTATGCGTTAGTGTTTACTATTTAGTGCTTTTGTGTAATCTGATAATAGGTGCCTATCTAGTTTGAAACTCGTGGGCGTCTGTGTATTTCTTTAAGTGATTTAGTGTAATTTATTCTGTTTCACTATGTGTTTTTTTCTCTCCACGATATGCCGATTATGTTCCTAGATTAGAAAGAAGAAGCCGAATGGAGTTTAGTAGATATAATCTTATTATGCAGTCCAACACAATCATCAGGGCACGTGATGAACATAATAGCTTTTTCCATAG
This sequence comes from Barypeithes pellucidus, assembly GCA_963991005.1. Taxonomy (NCBI): domain Eukaryota; kingdom Metazoa; phylum Arthropoda; class Insecta; order Coleoptera; family Curculionidae; genus Barypeithes; species Barypeithes pellucidus. The sequence continues at coordinate 31,053,320 of OZ022556.1, read as the reverse complement.
AAAAAAGAAATGAAGGCGTCTGTATCCTAGATTCCTTCTCGTGTCAGATTCCTGGATTTACTTTCTAAGTAAGCTAAATACCTATTTATTTTTATAAGAATCTAAAGTTTTACATTTTTACACAGTTTGGCAACATTGCGCGTAACAGGTGTTTGTGATACACTGCCAAAGGGTGCTATGATTCATTACCGCGGAGTCACCTGTGAGTAAGAGGGTTTATTACCCCACTTTTAAAACGGTCAATTTGAAAAAATATATATGTTGCGCTTCTCTAGGACACCCATTTAAATATACTACGTCATTTACATAACACCCTACATAGACATTCGACTAAAAAAAAAATATATAGTGTTTCTCTAGGACACCCAAAGAGTTACCCATTTTATGATTATAATAAACCATTTCCATAATGTAATGTAAAAAAACAACATTCCTTCTATTTTAGAGAACATAACTGAAGAAGCTGTAAAATAGATTTATTTAAATCATTTTTGTCTATTTTATTAAACTAAAATCGTTTCGTTAAGGTTTTGTTTATACTTTCCATTTCACTTCAACCTTACAAAATTTAATGTGGTATAATTTTTGACATACCAATAAATAAACATTCTTGGCCAACTGTCCTTTACCTTTCATGCCTCTAAATAATCTTATTGCCAAATAGAAATTGGTTACTTTTAAGATTTTTTGGGTTTGAAATTTTCTTACTTGCTTGAATTAATAACCCCAAATTTTTTTGTCGTTTACAAATGTTTGAAAAAAAAATTATCTCTTCGTCTTCGACTCGGGAAAATTTTTAAAACATTCGCGAACTTGGAAAAAATTTCCGGTAATAACCCAAGCACTAGGTACATTACAAGTGAATATTTCCCGAATAAAAAAGGTTGAGTCGAGGAAAGAAATGACTGTTTTTTTAAATTATATCATAAAACAATTTTAAATATGAGGAAAAAAAACTCTTGACGCACAAAATTATATTTTTGATTGTTTCGCAGTAACCATGCTCACTTGTAGGGGTTAAAAAACAAAGCTTTATAAAAAAATTAAAAAGAAATATATAATATTGTACAAATCTTTGTCAAAAATAGTGGAGTTTTCTTGTGTGAATGTTTAAAATATTAAAAATAAAATATAACTTCTCTACAATTCAGTATTTAATTTTATGGCTTTTATTCGGTGAAAGGGAATAGCAAATACTAAAATCTTATAAGTACCTCATAGAAACAGAAACGGTGATGTGTACAGTTATAAAACATATGTTTTCTATTTGGGTTTCATAATGGCTACATTATGAAATGCCAAAAATATTGAATAACCTGCCACTTTATGAAACTGAAATTTTATTTTTTTTATGTTGGCAGCAAGTAGGGTTCGAATTGTAGGCTTACTTCGATTTCGTTGAAATTAGCTTTCTAGGCATTATGGATTCGACAAAAAATTTTTATAGGAAACTTTAAAATACTAACCTTGAACCTTGCAATTTTTACTAGATATTTATCTAAAATACCTATACTCGGAAATATATAACCAACGGTGTCCGCCAACTAATTTCTAGTAACAACTATAAAAGAACATAACCTAAAAATAATACAAATATGTTCCAGTGCAGACAGCACGGCTCAACAAAGAGCTGGAAAAAATTTAGGCTTGGGGTGACAGTAACCAAGTCGAATTTGACGCTAAAAAACCCATGCAGAGGTTTTCTCTAAAAAGCTTTACATTACAGAGCCAGATATAGTCATGGCCGGACACGCAATTCCACTGGCTTCATCTATTAATTTGCTGGGCGTCAATCTGGGAGGAAATATGTCTTGGCATAACCACGTTGTGGCAATCGCCAAGATAGCTTCTCAGAAGCTTGGGGTACTCTTCCGAACCAGAAAGTCGTATACACCTCAACAACTTTTGACACTATACAAAGCCCAGATTCGACCATCACTAGAGTACTGCTCTCATGTCTGGAGCTCTGCACCCAAACATACTCTTCGGTTACTGGATTCCATCGAAAGGAGGGCTTTCGTCTGATCGGAGACCACGAGCTGACGAAGAACTTCGACAGCCGAGAACATCGAAGACAGGTTGGGGATTTGACTCTCTTTTACAGATATTTTCATGGAACGTGCTCGGCTGACCTTGCCCTCTTAATTCCGCCCAGAGCGACGAATAGCAGAAATACACGACGAACCACTGCCGCCCAACCATATGTGGTTAAGCTTAATACTCCTCGAACTTCATTATTTAAGAATTCTTTCATCTGGAGGACTGCATCCTTGTGGAACGACCTTCCCGAGGTAGTTTTTCCCAACGAATATAACCTCCAACGATTCAAAACCAACGTGAATCACTTTTTGCGCACACGCACCACTCCCAGAGTGCCCTAAAGGATTTTTCCTATAGGTAGTGCTTGTGTTTGATCAAAAAAAAAAAAAAGGATTAAACTAAACTACATATGGATGGGCGGCAGCGGTTCGTCGTGTATTTCTGCTATTCGTCGCACTAGGTGGAATTAAGCAAGGTCAGTCGAACGTCTGCCACGGAAATATCTGTAACAGAAAGCTAAATATCAAATTAAGTCATCGATATTCTTGACTGTCGAGGTTCGAATTGATATAATTTATTAACCCGAGTATTTATTAACAATAACTTTGCTTAGAGGGTTGAGTTGTCACGGACCCTAAAAATTAAAATTGCCTTTATCTTTGATTACCTCTATAGTACCCTGTAGGCCGAAAATCCTTCTCACTACCTATCAGTAATAATAGTTGCCTAAGTCCAGGGACAGCTTCTTGTAAATAAAACGTGTCCACAACTGATACCAAAATTAAAGTTTCTAGCCAGACTTGAATAATTTAAAAGTTAGGAATGCTTACAAAGTCCTATCTTGAAATAGCCGCAGACATTTGGGACAAGTTTAAGGATTACGTATAATCTAATGAAATAAATCAAAGAGAAATTTACGATCGTGCGATTCTGTAACTCAAATTACTATTGCCAAAACATGTAAACTTTTCGAATAAAATACACGGAAAGTAAAACTTGGTTTAATTTACTATAAAAATAGCAAAAATATTATCCAAATTAAAACTGTTGACGTTTAAAATATCCTGACATGTACATTGTCAATGCAACCCGATGGGTTTCACAGCCAATCTTGCATAAAATCTATTGGAAGCATTGACGGTTTCCGTATATCCCGGTTAATGTGATTTGTGGAACTGTTACGTAATATTTATAGGGTACACCAAGTAAAGAGGCTTATTAGAAGTATCTCGAGAACTAAGTTAGATTTTATTTTGAAAATTTGGCTGTGGCTATAAGAGATGGTTTTCTACATTTATAAAATATTTTGGATGCTACGGTGTTGCCGGATCATACCGAAAGTGATAGCAACTTAGGAATTTTAAATGAATTACCCTTTTTTGGAATCTATGTAAAAATCTAGAACAGTTTTCTGTATAATATCATATAGTACCTATCTTTAAGAGTTTTTGAATTATAAATAATTTCATGTCTTTTTAGCGGTTACAGCTAGAGAGCTGAAATTTTGACAATAGTTTCACAAGACCATCGAAATTTTATAATTTTGAACAGTATTTAATTAGTTTTATACAGGGCCTCTCCATAATAATATTTCTAAGGGAGATGAATTATTGCAAAAAATCTTCTTTTTTTTAACTGGGTATTTAATATGTTTTGCTAATGGAGGATCGAATGTTCTATCTAATGATATTAAGTGTTCTATCTTCAATATTTTTGGATTTATTGAGAAATTTAAATATTATCTTATAAAAATATATTTTTTGGTAGTTTGCTGTGGAATGGATTCATAGAAACAAAATAATGAAAAATCCATTAACTATGTGTGTGTTATTGTAATATAAATTATAAACGTATTATCTCTTATAGCTACATCCAAATATTCAAAATAAAATCTAATTTAGTTCTCGAGATACTTCTAATAGACCACTTTACTTGGTGTACCCTGTATATATATATAAATATGTTACTTAATAGTCATTACGTAATAATAGAGAGTACGTAAGTAGGTTCGTACTAATATAGGAGTAGAAAACATTTTAAACATGGCACGCATATTACAATAAATGACAGATGGTTCTAATTTGACCGTAAAACTCTTAATTTAAAAAAATAACAAACTTTTGGGACGCCTTACACAAGCGAATTTCAGGTAAAAGCTGGTCAAAATAGATAAAACCAAAGTTATAATTATGTCGTAAAATCATTACCACTTAATTAAGAAACAACCAGGGTGTCAGAAATCACTCCTGTTATATTTATATTATGGCCAACCCTAAAATTATTTCAGTTCAAAGTTCGTTTTTCTATTGTGGTGTGTCAATTAAATTAGAGTGGTTGAAAAAAATCAGTGTATTTAGTCCTGTTATTCCGCTAAGTTTTTGTAAAAATTTTCAAAAACCATCATGGAGCCTATTGCTGGTGGTAAGCACAATCCTATAAATTTTTCAAATTAAAAATATTTACACTAGTACTTTTGATTTCATATATTTTGTTAACATAAGTTAAAATAAATTAAACAATTTTTTTTTTAATTTTGTCTTCATGCAAGATGTAAAAAATGGCGCGTTGGAATGCGACCAAACTATTTGTTTACTATTGATTGAAGGGTCCTGAATAAGGTCCAACTGAGAGTTGCTGCGAAGAAGACCAAAAATCAGATATGTTTTTTGGGCTATCGTTGAAATTAAATTGTATAGTGGGGGGGGGGGGGGGGGAGGGGTTGGAGTTTAGGGTTTCAAAATGTTCTTTATATGAAATTTATGCACATTTCTCTACATTCCAATTTTTTTTTATCTTTAGTGAAACATAATTTATTGTTCAACGGGGGGAGGGGAAGGTTTCGAGGATGCTGGGGGAGATAAAAAAAAAACATAAAATAAATGTTTCTCCAATGATAATATCGTAAAAATAAACCACCTTTGTTTATTGCAATTTCTATAATTTAATAACCATAAAAAGGGGTGTGGAGGGGGCAAGGATGTAAGATATTAAAAACAAAATGCAATGTTACCATATTTATAACGGTTTCTTACAATTAAAAACATTTTTTGTCTCATGTTACCAAGATAATCTTTTTGGTCACGATTCCGGCGAAATTCGCCTGTGTGCGCCTAGAGTGAATTGGGATGCTGGATGTGTTGAAAGGTTCGAGAGCAATACAGTATATAGGATTTTTTTATCGTGAGTAGCCTATTAAAGATCTCGGGTACTATTGCAGGATCCTGTTTATTTGACTTTTAGGATTTTTAACCTGATTTAAAAAAACCATATGAAGGTTTTTTCTATATTCTTCGCTATATTCTATAAACACATGGTTAGGTTCTTAGAAAATATTAATAAATTATTCCAAATGTTTAACCATCATTTATAAAAATATAAATTAAACACCTTATTTGGTATCTAGTAATAAACTTTATATTAAATGAATAATTTAGCAAATCAAAAAGTCTTACGGAATAATCTCGTTAATTTAACAACTAATTAACATAATTTTCTTATAAAAGTGACTAAATTCGTATAGTTATTTTTATAATGGAATGAATGATGACTGATGCTGAAGAAGTACATAAAATAATAATTTTAGCCATTGTTCTGTAAATCAGCTTAATGGGTAATTATATTTTTAATTGTTAATTTAATGTTGTTATAATGGTAAATATGATATGATATGAAAACGTTAAGTGCTCCTCAATTATGAAGAAAAAATAAATATTTGTTTAAAAATGTTAGTTGTTACAATGTAGCAGACAACGCAGATGTAGAGCAGATTTAGCACTGATCTTTTCCCTCATTGAGGAATACACCAATCAGACACCACCATTTTGTTAAGATACATGATTTGAGGTCGGTATTTGAATGTTACCTTAAGTTATACCTTAGCTAAGATAGCCTTAACGTTAATGTAAACCTTAAAAAACTATATTTTAAATTAATTTGAGGGTGTAATTGATGCGTTAAGGGGAAGATTACCACTTCCTTAATGATATATTCCTTTAGATGAGAGTTAAAAGGAACTTTAATAAAGGGTGATTGATGGTGGATGGCCTATTAGACGTTTATGGAGAACTAGTCATCGGATCACTTTGAAAATTTGGGAGCTTATAGAAGCGGACATGATCTCTCTTTTAAAGATATTTTTAGCCATGCAGTATTGCCGCTTCTACTTGAAAGTATTAGCAACTTTGATAATTTAAACGGAACACCCTGTGTAATATTCCTATACCTATTTGTTATAGTTCTCGAGATAATAATTAATTTCACTTTTTTTTTCGGAAAACATGTCCTACAAAAATTTCTGAAAAATCGTTTTATTGTTTCCCTGGATTTTTTTGAGATCGAATTCTAAAGTAAATTGCACTTTTGCGTTGCCATTTATCTAACAGCGTTAATTGTTTTGTAATCCGACGAGTCGTCTTCGAAGGGCCATTATCAACTTTCTTTTTTTAAATACGGTCCTGTTTTCCTGATATTGGATTTTGAGAGCTTTTTTTCTCCCGAATGCAACGATGTATGACACATTGTAGTTTAATGACGTTTCAAGGGTTTTTTGAACAACATCAGGAAATTTTGGGATACGGTCCTGTATTTCTCCTAATTTTATAAATAATATCTCATAATTAAGTTCTAAATTTTTTACTTATGTTGGACCAGTTCAATAAATAACAAATAATTTAATAATAAACCACAAATAAGTGAACAAAATACAGAAACATTATTTCAAACTTCTGTTGATTCGGGATGTAAAAGAAAAGTAGGAGCTTGAAACAAAAAAATTAAGATGTTGACGAGTGATTTGTTTCACTTGACATTCTCATTGTGATCGTTTGAGCGCGTTTTAGGAGGTTTTTTTATTTTCCATTATCCAAATATTAAACATAAATTTACAAATGCTGAAAAGTTTGATATTCTATCGCATGTTTTATTTTATCTCAAAAAAAAACTGTTATGTGGCAGTTAGAAGATGTTATTTGTGTGTGAATAACGGAAATCATTTTGAACACCTGATTATGTAGGTCCTTACTTTTTTCGTTGTTCGCTTTATTACTGGTTTTGGAATGATTTTTGTTCACTTATTTGTGGTTTATTATTAAATTATTTGTTATTTATTGAACTAGTCCAACATAAGTAAAAAATTTAGAGCTTTCTTATGAGATATTATTTATTAAATTAGGAGAAATACAGGACCGTATCCCAAAATTTCCTGACGTTGTTCAAAAAATCCTCGAAACGTCATTAAACGACAATGTGTCATACATCGTTGCATTCGGGAGAAAAAAGCTCTCAAATTCCAATATCAGGAAAACGGGACCGTTTTTAAAAAATAAAGTTGATAATGGCCCTTCGAAGACGACTCGTCGGATTACAAAACAATTAACGCTGTTAGATAGAGCGGAAAAAGTGGCAATGCAAAAGTGCAATTTACTTTAGAATTCGATCTCAAAAAACCCCAGGAAACCAATAAAACCATTTTTCAGAATTTCGTGTTTTTCCGGATATCTCCGGAACTACTCGAAATTTTAAAACTTTTCTAAACAGCATATTATTAGGCACGTAAATGCGCAACTTTACCTCCATTTAACCGACTTCGTATCTCTTACGGTTTCCGAGTTCCCTGTACTGGCCCTCCTTATCTTGGACACGTTGTACATAAAAATATATTTTTTAATTTTATTAAATTCATTTAGATTATATTAATGATCCATGATATATAAAAAAAAAATTATATGGACCACATTGCCGCTATTCATGTTCCCTTCAAAGTTTTTGTTAACGTAGCACTATATTCGGTCATAAAATCCTTTTAGATTTTAAAATTTCTTAATACTATAATATCTGTTATTTAAAAATTATACTAAAAACTCTTCAAACGGAAATGGAATGAAACCTTTCTTTATCAGAAGTTTCGCTTTTAATTTTTTTTGTACTTAAACTTTTAGTTTCTTTGAAATAAAACTTTTGTTCCATTTAGGGAAAGTGAGTGAAAGATGCCAATCTGAAACTTTTATTTTAATCGAAAAAATGCCATGAGAGGTAAATAGCAAAAGTTTTACAGACATATTTGTAATCTCATGAAGATGTATTTATTGAAATAGAATGGGAGACAGGCTTTGTTATATATTTTGTCATGTTATATGTCATGACGCTTTCGTTCTCATATGAGAGGATTAGAGAATATAGATAAAAATTATTGGGTTTGTTCATTCATTTAACTGGTTAGTAAAATATTCTTATTTTTGCGAACAGAAAAATGTAATCGGTGAGCCAAAATGGCTAGTTGGTCAGCAACTTATGGACAGCAAACATTTCTGAATCGTGACAGTACCCTGGGAAAACATGTGAAAACCCGCCCCCGCTACACCTTTTGTAGCCGATTTCCTTCTGTATTCGGCAAAAGAAAACACAAGAAAGTTACATAAATTGACAGTGCCCTGGGACCTCTGAGTAAACTGCTTCTAGACATGTGTTCTTCTACTGACCAATTGTAAAATCTTGCTGACCAAGTAATCATTTGGCAGCTCGACTGTTAATAACGGCAAACCATTTAATTACTTCTCAAAATTATTAGCTGGCTTTAGCCTCCTTATTACATAAAATTAAAGTATTTTTTTAAATAAACCTCTTTCATTTCTTTACTGGAAGAACTATCTGACAATGTTTTTTTTTATGGACAAACACAAGCACTATAGGAAAAATCCTTTAAAGCACTCTAGGAGTGATGTGTGTGAGCAAACACCGATTCACGTTGGTTTTGAATCGTTGGAGGTTATATTCGTTCGAAAAACGACCTTGGGAAGGTCGTTCCATAAGGATGAAGTCCTCCAGATGAAAGAATTCTTAAATAATGAAGTTCGAGGAGTACTAAGCTCAACCACATATGGATGGGCGGCAGTGGTCGTATATTTCTGATATTCGCCGCTCTGGGCGGAATTAAGAGGGCAAGGTCAGCCGAGCACTTTCCATGAAAATATCTGTAAAAGAGAGTCAATTCCCCAACCTGTCTTCGATATTCCAGGCTGTCGAGGTTCTTCAGCTCGTGGTCTCCAATCACACGACTGGCCCTTCTCTCGATGGAATACAGTAGCCGAAGAGTATGTTTGGGTGCAGAGCTCCAGACATGAGAGCAGTACTCTAGTGGTGGTCGAATCTGGGCTTTGTATAGTGTCAAAAGTTGTTGAGCTGTGTACAACTTTCGGTTCGGAAGAGTACACCAAGTTTCTGAGAACCTATCTTGGCGATTACCACAACGTAGTTATGCCAAGGCATATTTTCTCCCAGATTCACGCCCAGCAAATTAATAGATGAAGCCAGTGGGATTTGTGTCCGTCCAGGACTATATCCGGTTCTGTAATGTTAACCTTTTTAGAGAACACTGCTGCCTGGGGTTTTTTTAGCATCAAATTCGACTTGGTTACTGTCACCCCAAGCCAAAATTTCTTCCAGGTCTTTGTTGAGGCGTGATACTTCATGCTGTCTGCGAAAATGTGCGTCGGCAGCCGATGTTTGTGTATTCAAAGAGAAAGATGAGATAAGTGTGCTATCATCAGCAAAACTAAATATCGGATTTTTCGTTTTAACTAGAAGGTCGTTAATGTAGAGTAAGAACAGAGTGGAAGACAATATGGACCCTTGAGGAACACCGGCATTGATGGTGAAGGTGTCTGAGACAAATCCGTCACTCGCCGCTTGCAGAGACCGGTCCTTAAGAAAGCTAGACAACCATGCACAGAATCGACTGGGCATATCATAGGATCGCAGTTTACTTATAAGTTCCTTACCTTTCTTTGGTATAGGCTGGACTCGCGCCGTCTTCCAGCACGATGGAAATATCTCTTGTTTGTAGGATAGGTTAAAAAGTCTACAAAATACTGGTGTTAGTTCATCGGTGCATCTCTTGAGAACTATAACAGGAATTTCGTCTGGACCAGAAGCTTTCTTGAGGTCGAGACCTTCCAGGATTCGTTTGACGGGACGCTGACGGAACACGATATCGATTGAACTGCGGGAATGTTGGGTGGTGTTCTTCCCTGGAAATCTACCGTGAAATGCGAAGAAAATAGTTCAGCAAGTAAGTTTGCTTTGTCTCCTGCTGTAGATGCTATGGTACCATCGGAACGTGTTAGAAGTGGAATAGTTGAATTGGTAAAATTTTGGCTGACGGCCTTAGCGACTGACCAAAAGGACCTTGATCCGTTTGGACAGTCAAGAAGTATGTTCTTGATCCTCACATTGTGGGCTTCTTTGCTTTGATCTATTGTTAGCTTACATTGGTTTCGGGTTTGTTCGGGTTTGTTCTATGTAATTACAGTACCTAACGCAAGTTCGAAAGAAATCTTGTTTCATTGTTAGGGAAAAACTTTCCTTATACCCTTCATACATATTATCATATTGTTAGACTGCCTAGATATGAATCTTGTCCACTCTATAGAAATGTACCAGAAATGTAAATAATAAATTACGCATAATATGGCTGATTTGTTTGCTTAATTTTGAAATGTAGCTGCAAATGATATTATTTAATAATTGCATTAAATCAGACACGAACTAAATTTCATGCACTGAAATGGACTAGAATGAATGAGTAATTATACATATTAATCACTGAATATACAAATAATTGTTTTATATCCTTCAAAAATAAATATAGATAGATAAATACAGATAAATTTTACATTGATTTTTGTAATATATATAATAATAAATAAGTAATTTTGTTATTAAATGCGTTAAATGTAATTTCATTTTTACTATTGTAATCAAAGATTTTATAAACTACAGTACAGATAGTACTTCAATAATAAAACTCTTGGAAAGTCAAGCAGTTATTGTGTCAAATAATATTGAAAACTCCTTGTCTGTCGGTTGAATGCAACAATCTTTTAACTGTTGATGTTCGTAGTGGATCGTAACGCGATCGTTTGGCACGAGACCCGTCAGTGGTGTATGAGATGGCTTCATCTGTCCTACTGTTCAACTACCCTAATGTTTATCTGCCCTACTACTCGATCGAGTGTATTCAGGTGATGTTCGGTTAATCTCGTATGACCTAATCCGTTGGGAACGCCTTTTCCCCCTGTTGCATTTTAACTGACGTGCTGTAAATTATTTTTGGATAGAGACTTAAAATATTGCTCTTAACGCCGAACGATTGAATGGTTATGTCATATTTACTTTTATATTACCTGGCTACGCAATTAGTTTTAGTTACTTCATTATCGAAATTCTTACATAAGAAGATAATTAATGTGAAATAATATTTATAGATGCCCGGGGGAGACGATTTCCTATTGTATTTTAATTTGAAAAAACAAAATTCGAGCGCAAACCGACCGACAGCTATTCTACATATAAATAAATTAGAGAACTATAACAAGTATTTATTATTTCCGTCCTAATGTTCATCTATCCTACACGATCTCATTGGCCAACATGTCTATTCCAGAAAACAAATTTCGAATCATGCCCGAACCCGAAACTTACACACTATACCAAGTAATTTCCATAACGAAACACATACGATATAACAAAGAAAGTATGCATATTCCATCCTTGGTTGTCGACTTCCACTCCCTCCGCGTCGTAAGGGTGGGTATTGCAATTGCAGGAACGAGGATTCCCGATTCAACACGAAGTGACGTCCGAGAGATAGGGCAGATGGACTTTAAGGTAGTTGTGGTTTCCCCGTGGTGTATCACCAAAGATCATAACAAAATAATTTTTCTGAATTTGACTTACTTACGCAACCCAACAAAATTACCTTGATATGCTTATTCATATAACTATAATTTCTAAAGTGATATTTCTTCAGTGCCAGAGTAAAAGATAAAGTTACATAATATTGGAACTGGGAAAAGGAAACAACAATAATTTATAACTTAGTAAATGTTCTTTAAGCTCGCGCTTAAAATAGTTTTGCTTCATACTTCGTATTTATTTTAAATCCTACCCGGTAAGTTATTGTACAATTTTGTACAAGCATAACAAATGGACCATTGTCCTGTTAGATTTTACTTGTGGTAGATAAATAGATTTTTTTTTTGTCTAGTTGATGGTCATATACCTACACGCAAGTGCATATAACAATTAATTGCCCAAGAAGATGTTTATTTGATAATACACCCTAGACAGTGTTTATAATTCATAGGTAGGTACGTAAGATATTTTTACCTCAGCAATAAAAGCCAATTAGAGATTGTTTCGGTACCTACCAGGACTTCCAAAAAAAACCATGTACGATAGATTATATGAGGTACTTAAATTTCTATTCGGATTTTTTACCTATGAATTGTTACTTTAATTATTCCTCTACTGGCATAATAATATAATAATAATAATAATAATAAATAATGCTTCAATTTGCATAATATTTTTAAAGATTTGAGCCTCGAGTCGTACACCACTAGTTATATCAGATAATGTAAATATTAAAACATAACCACACTTGCAGATGAAAACATATATTTTTACTTAAATGATCTATTATTTTACAGCTACACATGAATGTTTATAATTAATATAATTTCTCACCAAAAATTACGAAAAACAGCTAAATCACCCAAAATATAATATCAATCCGTTAGGACAATGCATCAAGGGTCTCAATATTTATCGAATGTATAATTCATTCATATCTGAGTTCAGAACTGTAGTAAATTTGTACAATAAAAATAGATGTTGCCAGAGTTTTAGATTAGTTTGATAATTTAATTAGTGATAAATAAATTTATTATAAGAACAATTGCGGATTCATATTTTATTAAATCAGATTTAATATATCAAACATACAGGGTGATTGATGGTGAATGGCCTATTAAAAACTAGTCAACGGACCACTTTGAAAATATGGCAGCTTATATAAGTTGACATACTCTCTCTGCTAAAAATTTTCAGCAGTGCAGTGCTGCCGCTTCTTCTAGAAAGTATTAACAACTTTGATAATTGAAATGGAACACCTTACGTATTATTTGTTTTTTGAACCCCTATTAACTTTGCTTCAAATTTTCCTAATCCTATCTTTTATCGTTCTCGAGATAATAATTAATTTAACTCTTTTTTATTGGGAAACATGTTCTAAAAAGATATTTTCGTACTCTAGAAAATTAGCGCTTTAAAATTTGGTTGCGAGTCAGGTAATACCCAGAAGCCTTCCACTCTGTTCCACAATGTAGTTAGTACAGGATGTTTCACAATACAAATATTTTGATTATTTGAAAAAATGATAAAAATATGACTCTATAAATGAAACACCCTATATTTTATCTGTGGTCCTGAAAGTTTTCGAAATTCTCTTTTTCTATGTGTAATATTGCTATACCTACTTCGAACAATTTAGCAATCAATTATTACAGAATTAAGTATTTTCTGCGTATAGCAACATTACACATAGAAAAATAGACAATTTCAAAAGCTTTTAGGACCACAGATAAAAGATAAAATACATGTTGTTTCATTTAAAAACATAACTTTTATTATTTTTCGAAACAACTAAAATATTTGTATTTTGAAACACCCTGTACAGTGAACAGGGTGTCCCATTTTCGACACTTTCATAGGGTATCTCCGTAATTGTTAGTGCTATCCAAAAAGTAATGTATGTGTCATGTGCTCTTTTTGGGTCAAACTTAAAATGGTAAAATCAAAATTTGAAAATTTAAGAGATACGGGGGAAAATCAAAAAATGACAATTTCAAAATTACCCTATATTTTCTTATTTAAAAGAGATACAGAAAAATGTTTTATACAGAAGTTTCTTTATATTGATTGTCGAATAACCTGCCGATTTGAGAATAAGTCAAGGGTCAGTTTAAAAAGTTATATGACCTAACCTCATTTTTTTTAAATAACCCTGTATATTTTAATCTTAAAAGATACTATTTTAAATTCTCCTTTCAAATATATAACTCACCATGGATGATATTGGTTTCCTAGGCGATTTATTAAACTTCATTATTTTAAATCACAGTAGACCATGAAACAAAAGCTAATATTCTAGAAATAACTATGTTGACTATTAACATTTAACGTCAATCTCATTTTTACATATTCATTTGCGAAAATGACCTATCAACATTTTGAAAAAGTTGATATGATATCAATTTATATTCAAAGTGGAAAAAACGAAGAAATGGCTCAAAATGTATATTATGTTCGCTCTCCGGAAAGACGGTAACCATTTAAGGACATATTCCGAACATTTGCGATGATTCCCGTTATTTTTTACCGTAATCTGAATCTCTTATTTCGTTTCAAAGTAATAAAGCTTAAATAAATCCCCTAAGAAACCAATATCATCCATGGTGTGTTATATATTTGAAAGGAGAATTTAAAATAATATCTTTTTAGATTAAAATATACAGGGTGTACCGTATACTTATTCTGAAAACGGTAGATTATTCAACAATCAATATAAAGAACTTCTGTATAAAACATTTTTCTGTATCTCTTTTAACTAAGAAAATATAGGGTTATTTTGAAATTGTCAATTTTTTGATTTTCTCCCGTATCTCTTAAGCGAGCGAAAATTTTCAAATTTTGATTTTACCATTTTAAGTTTGACCCAACAAGAGCACATGACACATACATTACTTTTTTTGGTTTTTGTCGAAAATGGGAAACCCTGTACTATAATAACTAATATGTGGGAACAGAGTGAAACGCCTCTGGGTATTACCCGACTCCCAACCAAAATTTCTGTGCTCAATGTTTTAAAATATTAGCCCTTTTTGAAGGATATGTTTCAATAAAAAAGTCACATTAATTTATTATTTCGAGAACGATAACAGATAGGTAGATATAGGAAAATGTTAAGGAAAGTTATTAAGAAATTAATTAGAATTCTGAAAAATACACAGGGTGTTCCATTTCAGGTATCAAAGTTGCTAATACTTTCTAGTAGAAGCGGCAAGATTGTACGGCTGAAAATATTTTTAAATAGAGAGCATGTCTACCTATATAAAAGCGATTCGTTGCCTAGTTCATAAACGTCTAATAGGTCAACCACCATCAGTCACCCTGTATAATAATGTTTTACAAGAGCACTAAAATGCATCTTTAAATATTAGAAAGGCCATATGGACGATGGACCATGTTCTTGTTACCCCCTCACACGAATTTTCAGACCAATTGATTGGTCGAGGTGGTCCTTTCCCATGGCCACCTCGATTTCGAGTGTTGTTCTTTTTAATAAAACGAAAGATTTTAGTGTGAAATTTGTTATGGCTCTTACTTTTAAGCTACAGGATGATTTTGAAAATCTTCGCTTTTCAGACACCCCTCGTACTTCTATTACGCGTTAACTTATCAAAAAGGTAAAAACTTCCTTTGTTAGAGATTTTTACGTAAAGTTCAGTGCCGTAGCCAGTTTTAACATAAAAAGTTTATTTTTTTAGATATTAAGAAAAGTAAAATTTTTTAAATGGAACACCCTGTATATTATTATTTTAATTAATTACGCATACGTTTACCAAAATGTATAGTTAGTTGCTTATATTTATATTCAAATTTAGCCTAAAAATGCGATATTTTTAAGCATAAAAGGTAATTTAGACACGATTCTGATAATTCGTTTCTTCAATTTTGAAAAGCAGATGATATTTATTGTCCCCACACAGTAATATTATAACTAAGCTGAATATAAACTAAAGCATCGTATTAATTTCGAAAATTTCTCGTTTTAAAATCGTTTTTTTAGATAAATGATGGCGTTTATTTTAAATTACCATGTAGCAAGAAATAGATATGCTGACAAATGTTACACTCTCGATTGAGACCGACATAATTGTAGCCTAACGAGGACAAAAAACTAATGCTTCCACATAATTTGTAACCTCCTTTACCCTTTCCAAGCAGATCCTAAAACACCATTTTTTTTATTTAATGATAAATGGCTTAGATGTTTATACGATCTGTTTGTACAAATGTGAGGTAAGCAAAGAGTATTTTATCACCATAATTGTAATCTAATATATCGATTGTTGTTCCTCCATAAGAATTTAATTTCCATTTATCCCTGCATCTTTCAGGGTAGGTTTTTACTTTGTTCTTCTGGGTTATGCAAACATCAATATCATATGATTCTATTTATCTTAGTCATATTCGTTTTATACACTTTGTAGAGTCGATGTGGATGCCCAACATCTGCCGCTAATGGAAAACTACATTATTAAATAATGAAAATATAACAAGCATAAACAACATTTCATGCACTGCAATGGACAAGAATTAATGAGCCATTTAAATAGATATTCACTGAACGAACAGTCATTATACAGCGTTTGTGGTAGAAAGTGTAACAATGGTGAAACTTTTTTATTCTTTATTTTATCTAAAAAAGTCACTCTTGATAAAAAGCTTTGCTTAATTGAGAACCTCCTTAGCCATAGTCGAGTTATCCGAAATATTGTACAGAGGCAAAAAAATCGGAAATTGATCTAAGAATAAAATACCTTTATTTTGTAACAATTTAAATTTTAAATGGGAAAATATAGAACTTTGCCTTATAAGTACTCGAACTTGAAAACCACTTTACTTATTTTTTCTGTATACCTTCAGAAGTTCCGCAGATATTTAAAAAAAAATGATCCAAAATAGATTACCATAATTTCATAGAATCCTTGATGACATAATCTTGATTAAATAACAAAATTTAGAACTAAATTAATACACATTTTAATATTATTACGAAGTAAAATATTACGTTATTGGTTCCAATTTCTTGTTAAAAAACTGGCATTAGCCCTTACAGCAACCAGGTTTGGTGATGACCAGCCACAATAAGAAGCATCCCACGCTTTTGTTTCTCAGTGACGCAGTTTGAAGGCGCAACATTATACGGGTACATATTGCTCCGTTGTCGAATCCCGAAAGAAATGGCACTAAACCTCTGCTGCTGACATTCCCTAGAAGTTATTTTGGTCTGGTAATCATATTTATCGATTGTGTTTATTATCTTCAGATTGGATTTTCGAAAGTGAAGAAATGTTCGATGTAAGTTTGTTGTTCTATAGAAATTTTTCGTACTCTCCTATCTAGCGTCATTTTTCTAACAAAGTTCCAGCTCGCGCACGTCTTGACAGAGCCGTGACAGCTGACTATATAAGCAACTTTAACAAGCTCACTTTAATAATTTAAATTAATTAATAAACAAGAAGACTTGGTTGGCGCCCAAATCATATATAGGTAAGAGAAAGTTATATCCATGACCCAAAGTCACCCTCTGCTTAGCCTGGCATTAACACACGTATAACCTACTCAAATTTAGGTTATAATTTCTAAAAATACGTCAAAATGCTCTTTCTAGAATTATGTGCTCTCTCTAAACATACTAACGAGAAACGGCCACCTATGAGACATTTTATTCGTTAATTCTTTTTCTCCATTGGCTGAATACTAATTTCCCGAACAGGTGGATAACACGTGGTACACATAGAGACAGACAGTTTACAAATTGGTCTGCGAGAGCACCTTATTTAACGTCCCTAAAATATTATTTATGGGGTAGATGAAGGACTTGTCTACCGAGATAGACTCGCAAGTGGTGAAATTCTACCAAACAGAATACTGCAAACCCTCCATGAGTTGCCGAGCGTAGAAATAGGAAGAAAAATAAAAAAATTTAAAAAAAACTAGAACGATTCATCAAAAATGATGGTGGATTAGAAGAAATTTGACAGTTGTTTTATATAGTTAGAACGTTTTTTACGTATTTTCATATCTTATGTAATCTAACTTATTTTATATTTTCCCTTGAAGTAACATTTTATTTCGTTTATAATGACCTAATTGTAACTAATAAGTGGCTGTTTCTGGTCAGCATGTTTACAGAGAGAATGTAATTTTAGAAATAACTTTAAAATGACATTTTGATATATTTTTAGACATAACGGTATTTTCTTCTTAGATCATTTTCACATTTTGTAGCCACTCATACAATATTTCGGATATTCGGCTATGGCTGAGTAGGTTTTCGACCAATCAAAACTTTTCAGCAGTGGCGTAACTACCGTCGGTCTGGCCGGTTAGATTATCCGGGGCCCCGAGTATCAGGGGGCCTCCAAAAGTTGTAAACGAAAAAAAAATATATTTTTTTTAAATTGCTGTGTTGACTTTTTGTAGAATTGAAACGATCAAATAAAAGTTTTTAGTGAAAAAGCTGATTTTTCAGTTTATCATATTCGTTATCTACCTTTTATATTTTTACGTTTTTTATGTTTTCAATTTGATAGGTCCGGGGTGGTTCAATCCTCAGACTTACTGGGTACTACTGTATTTCCCTAGGTTGTGGTCGCTGGTTCGTTTTAGGGTAAAATGTAAGGTTAAACAATTTGTAGGGTAAAATATATCTATTATCTTCGGGTAAGTAATAAAGTACAGAAAGTACAATTTCTACTGTATATACAATCTGTGATGTTGGGCTTACTTACATGGTAGTCTTAGTACTAATTATCTTTAACACATTGTTCACTAATCTGTTGTGTGAGACGACCTGTTATGACTCAGTACTTAGACCTTAAACTGGTAGTAAAATGGTAGTTGACCTCAATGTCGGTAGATAAGAATGACCTCAATGTCGGTAGATAAGAATGACCTCAATGTCGGTAGTTAATATTAGTATTTGACCTCAATGTCGGTAGATAAGAATGACCTCAATGTCGGTAGTAAGAAAGTATTTGACCTCAATGTCGTGGTAGATAAGAAAAGTATTTAACTTTAATGATTGCAAAACCCCATCGCACTTGTCCGTACAACCTTGTCGATTCGTAACACACAGTTCGGAGGATATCTTCACAATGGTAATAAAAGCGCGTCTCGAACCGAAAGGGTTTGCACGTGGGCATTAGTTGGCCAATAGAAATGCGAGATTTCCGTCGGAACCCGCCGGTTGACTGGCGTTGGTAATATAGATGGAACGCTAAACAATCATTAGCAATATGTCGAATGTAGGTGAAAAATAAACAGGTCGACTGTACAGATTTTCTGAACTCTTAGATTATTCATTTTTAGTGTGTTAAAATGCATTTAAATATTCCTCGGTAACAGGTGTGACAAAGAAAGAATATATTGTGTGTCACTTCGATACATGCAGTATTTAATACGACGGGAGACGTTTGCTTAACGTGTCTGAAGTTGTCGGAATGTTGTACAGTTGTGTCAAAATATGCAAATATGGGTTGATGTTGATTTGAGTATTTATATTATATTACTTGATTATGCTTATATTAGGCTCTGAAAGTATGTTTATGATTGGTATATAGCGCAAATTACATGAACGGTGTTATTGTTAATGATTAAACTAATAGATTATTTGGCTATTCTCGAACCGTGCCTATTCTGACGTGTTATAAATTGCATGGACATGTTTTGTAAGTTCTTGAATATAATAAGCGAATTATTAAGCGTGTTGTTAGTGGGATACGGGTACTGTTTCACAACACAATTTTAAATTTCGCGCCATCGCGGACATGCATATATTAGGATTGTTCCAACACCCTATTTTTGTATCGTTCTAGAACCGTCACGAAACTGTTGGGATCGACTTTGTGCGCAGGCGTCAATTTTGCACTGTTTGTTGCCGATGCACAAGGGGAGCAAGGTTGGTACATTTTATAACCATTCTCTGTAAAAATCTCAGCTGATCCTGATCGCCTGTCTGTTTAGTGCTTAGACTAGGAAAGAATATTAGTTACTTATCATAAATCATAACCCTACTTTTGTTGCCTAATTTCTTCGACTAAGCTTGAGCATTATCTTTTGGGTTGTTGTTGAAATAATGTAATATATTTCTCTGGTAAGGGTCCTCTTCTGAGAGATTGTGTCTGAGGCCCCCGTTTATATAGTTAGGCCACTGCTTTCCGCAAGAGTGACTTTCTTTGATAAAATGACGGATATAAAGTTTTCCATTTGTTATACATTCTACCACTCACGCTGTAGAAATTATTTGATGTACTTTTAAAATATAATGCTAATGTGTTTAAAATAGCTTCTGTTTCACAGTATCGCGATCGCCGACACCATTCTCTTCATTTCGCTAGTATCGCCGCTCTTGTCGTTTATCGCAGCATAAACGTACCTTAAGTTTCAGCTTCATTCAGAACAATGGTCGAGAGCTGGAGCCAGAACATTACATTTATATGGATATGCTATTTCATGTTAAGAATATTTAACTTTTATTTTTAGGTCATATGAATTCACATCGCGGCGCCATTTTATTTAGTATACACAACATCTTTATTCTATATAGAGGAAGTATGAAAAAATTTGTATTTCGTGACTTTCTGCAGGAAATAGATATAACAAACGTTCAAGTTATATTATACTAAATGGAATAAAAAAATATTCGACGTTCCCAGGCGTGCAATATTATGTTGCACAATAAAATATTGTCAGACACAGGATTCGCCGTATATTTATGTGAAAATGAAAAATTATATCGATATTTTTGGATAATTTTGCATCCCCACATCGTTGGCGAACCCTGTACTATAAAACAAGTGTAATTATCTGAAATTCTTAGGAAAATCCGAATGAGTGGGTGAATGGTTTTGCTCCCTCTCAACCGCTTGAATGAAGAAAAATTTTACATAATTTTCAGTGTACGCGTTGTATTCGTCGGAGAATTTCATATACCTAATTTTCGACCCTGTATATATGAGTTACGTTATTAACACAAGAAAGAAATGCATGTCATACAGATACCAAACCGAAATTAAATATTGATAAATGCGTCCATTCTACCAGAAAACACAGTACCTACATCACTGCATTTAGCGAATCAATTAAACAGTTAATATTTTTGGTAATTAGCTTGTTCCTTATCATGCATATTTTAGATGTAAATATTTCTAAGAAGAAATAAAAAGATAATATTGTTCGACTTGTTGTGTCAGTTTATTGAAATTTCGTATTTGGTCGGTTTGAGGGATGACAAATCAACTTCTGATATTAGTTTTGAAATAAAGTAATAGTTAAAGGTTCAACCAAACACCAAATTATTCTATTAAGAAGTACACTCAAATTCACGATCTCACGAATTACATATACCTATGTATTTGAGCGAAGTATGAAATGGTTACTCGCCCAACTGTGTATCATCAGACCTAAGATTTTAAAAATTAGAATAACATAGAAGATAAACCCACGAAGTAACGTCTCTAAATTACCTTAAAATAAAATCAACACTACAATACAAACAAACAAGTGCACAAATACCAACAGCTACATTTAAAAAATAATGAAATATGGGCTCATTAATACCCACTTAAAGTCATTGCAATTGAAGTTTAAAATGTCAAAATACTAAAAAAACTGTTCATCTTAAAAATTAAAATATTTAAAAAAGTGGTCAAGGGAATCATCCAGGATTGGTCAGCAAATGATAGCCCATGTTATTAGCGCTCTTGTCGCTAAAGAAGAAAAATATTGTCATTGTCAGAAAAGGCGGCAAAATAAAATAGAGGTTACAAACAAATTCTAATCGACATGTTAGTGTCAACGATGAATAACCCTCTACATTATGTCCCCGGATCGACGCATGAATAGGTGAAAAAGACTGATATTTTTCAGTTGAAACTTCATATTTTGAGGTTCAGCCCTGCTTGGATGGAGTTTAGCTTAGCCTCATTCTTCTACTTTAAAATCAGCACAAGCAACTTTAATATTAATTTTTGAACGAACATGATTGTCAATATTATAGAATACAGCGTTTAACTCATTATAACACGGTTTTTAAGGTGCCGGTCAAAATGGTGTCTATCGTTCATAACGTCGACCACCATAGTTTTCTTTTAAAAATGGCGTAATGTTCACAAAAATAGTAAATAAATTAAAGCCAAAACAACGTATTTGTTGAAGATTATAGACCCTTCTGTATGGGTGACACAGCATATTTTCGTAGACGCAACTTCCATTCTTTATTTATTATTTGTAAAACAACGTTTCAACTGGTTAACACCTCCAGTCGTCTTCACATGCATACTGAATAAGTTACTAAACTACGAGAATATTTATACTACTTAGGGGGGGAAAGTTAGTTGAACATGACCTTTGTGGGTGCAGTCATGTGTTACCACTGGATAACCTACTTAACTTAAGCTTACACTTACTTAACGGGGTTTTCCAAACGTTTCTAATATCTAAAGAAAGTTTACTAAAACAATCAGGATTTTGAGTTATGATGGCTGTTTCTTTGCATTTCCTTTTTCGCCAATGGTCTTCTTTGAGTATTATTCTTGACTGTTCCCATGGTCACCACCACAACCCGCGTGGGGTGGTGGCAATAGGTACAAGCATGGTCTGCCGCATCGGATTTTGTTATTCGGTTCGGGGCCCCTGAGACTTTAAGCCGATCCGACTCTCGCTAGTTGATCCGCTTTTTCATTTCCTAATATCCCAGAGTGACCAGTGACCCACAAGAGCTATACCTTGTTTGCCTTGGCCGCCAGTACTTTTAGGTTGGTATGGCACTCCAGTGTAAGTTTTGAAGTAAACCGATTGGAGTTAAGAGATGCTTGGCTGTCCGACAGGATGTAAATCTTTTGGTCGTGGTAGCCCTTTTCAAGATTTTGTAGTACACATGCTTGTATGGCATGATGTTCCACTTTATATACTGTGGCGTAGTTCCCCAGAGGAATGTTTATGTCCATCCTGGGTCTTTCCCCAAATATACCTGCGCCCACACCGTTGGCGGTTTTTGATCCATCGGTGTACCAAACTAGACCCTTGTCAAACGACGGGGGTGCACTGTTCGTCCATTTATCAAAGTTCCAGTCAATCTTGAAAGGCTTTGTGAAATCGTATGTTACTCTCATACGATCAGTTTGCATATCAAAGAGCTCATCGTTGATTAGATCCGTGGCTCTTGTGTGTCCAATTTTTACGGGGTGTTATGTCCATTCCCCATTTGTGATCATCCTTGAGGCGCTAGAGTTAGCCTCCATTCTGATGTGAATGTCTAGGAGTATTAGTCCCAGTATGACTTCCATTGCTGCAGAGGGGGTGCTTCTCATCGCCCCACTGATACACAGGCAGGCCAGCCTCGGCAAATTGTTAAGTTTGTTCGCTGTCGTAATCTGCTGTGTTTTTGACTACAGACCCACATGATATCAGGGGTCTGATAACTGTGACATAGAGCCATTGCATCATCTTGGGCTTGAGTCTCCAAGTTTTCCCAACCAAACTCCTGCACCGCATTAGGCACATTATTGCTTTGTTTAGGTTTTTATTTAATTGTTGGTTCCATGTCAGTTTGGCGTCCAAGGTTAATCCTAGATACTTTACCTCGCTGACTGGGTTGAAAAACAGTCAAATACTGAAGAAATAAATGGCATTCACCATATCACATTCTCCATCAATAATAAATAAGCTTAAATAATGTTCGTTTTTGTAATTTAAGTGCCCCCAACATGATTATTCATTATTTTCAAATGGTAAGTGACATCTTCATACATTTCTTTAGGATTTGACTGTTTTTCAACGTCGCATCATAAACAACTATTGTCATATAAAAATTTTAAATTGGCAATATACATTTTCGGAATAGACAACCTTATACAAACTTACTTACCCTTATTTTTAATATTAAATAAAAAATAATTTTAAAGTGTGGGGGATCCAATTGGAAAATGTAGTTCTGTCAATTTCATTTTTGATTTTATTATTTGAACACCCTCTATTAATAGTTACAAAAATATTATAAACATCTATCAATGCTGCTTCTTTTCAACAAGGAATCCAACCCAAATTAAATAATAGAAGCTTCCTTATAGGAAAAATTAATTATTATTTTAAGGCCTCCAAACATCATTTTAGACATACCTTAAATATATTCAAACATGCTTAGACTTAGGTATATAACATGTTACATGAAATCTGCCCTGAATCTTGCGTAAATTAATAATATATGGGATGTCACATTTAAAATAAGCAAGTTGACCTCCGGTATAAACGAAAGTGACACCATAATGAAAATATGTTAGCTAGTTGCCCACATTAGCATACTAATCAATTTTCAAAATTTTACCATGTATAGTTTTCCATATATAGATTGAAGAGGTTCCCGCTGGGACATTCTATAGAGATTATAGGTAAAGAGTAAATTATAATTACAGCAATATAGGTGAAACCACAGCATTGTAAATAAATTACCTCTAAAACTTGATAATGAAGTTAATAACTAATAACCTACCCCTATAGCGAATGCTAATGGGGTGAATGTTATTGATATCAAATATATATTTATGATGGGAAAGTCATGTTTATTTAGAATATTATAAATTCCAAAAAAAATTTCGAGTATCTAAATCGTGTTTTAAAGTTTCAACCCTTGCAACATACAGCTCGACAAGCGGCGGTATCGGTAAGGGGGAAGCTCTTAAAACATGGCCGAGTCATGGGCGTGATATTATTATCTTAATAATGTAATAATATATATTTTTTCATGGCAGATCACAACAATTGATCCGGGTTATTTTCTGTCCTTTCAGTATCTTCTTTGTGAATGTTTTTTTTACTGCACCCAAGCTTACTCCCGTATACATTGCGACCCTTTCTAGCGTTCGCTTAAGTGGCAATTTAAATGTATTAATTTGTGATTCCTCTTCACACACCCTGTACACATTGGCAATCAATTCACGGATGTGACTATGAAGGTTTTTACCAGGGTACATTCATTCATTATCATGGTTTTAAAACAAACCCTATCACTATGCAACTGGATGAAGCATAGAGAACATCGCCGAATAACCACGCTGGCACAATACGCGTGTTGTCATCCTCTGTCTGGGATATAATCTATCAAATTAGCTCTAGCCACCGGTTACAGATGTTACCGTTGATATTGCACCATGTTGAATGTTTTAGATTAGAAGTACTTTAATAAAAAAATACTTTATTTTGCATTTAAATATTAAAATAAATAGTATGAAAAGAAAGTTTTAAGAACATTGGAACTATAATAGAATATTAGTTTCTTATATACTTATGACAATTTACTTTAAATGGGTAAATTTAATTTTAGGGTTAACTTGGTAACATGTTATTAAATTAAAATTTAATATATGTGATAACATTGTTAACCCAAGAAATTTTCTTGACCGCATTTCTTTTTTAATTACAGATAAAGTTGTCTACCTGTAGTTGTCATTTTACCTACCGATTTAATTTATTTCGTCTATTACTGTAATTATAATATATTATGACTGCCAGATACTTGCATTTTCCTAAGTATTTGACAAGAAGCGGTGTACTTGATGTAGTCCTCAAATTTAACAGACGCTGGGAAATGAATTTTAATTGAAATAGAATATATTAACTGTTAAATACGATGACTTCTCTACCTAAATAGGCAATGTAGGACCATCTGAATCCATTACAACATTTAATTCAATTTTTAATTTTTTGGCACTTGCGGTGTTCTTGCTTAGGATTGCAGTATAGATATAGGTATTAATATAGATAATATGATAATCCATCTTGTCAAGTTTATAACACATAATATGAGCAATATGGTTATCTTCCCCAAGATTAGATATTCAGAAAAGGTCTTCTATTACAGCAAAGTGCATATGGACAAAGTCTAGCTTTTATAACAGTCCTCCTGTTAACTTAAATACATAAAGGTATTGACACTATGTTGATTTTCTTATGAAACATCATGTATTTTTTATTTTTTTCAGATTTCATGGTAAATAAAAGTGTGTTTTGAAGAAAAATTGTTGAACGCATCAGGGTCCTAGGAAAAGCTAATTAAATCTTGTGAAGGAAACCTGTACTTTATTAGAAGTCATCAGTAAATTTTAAATAATACATGTCAAATGTCGAGTTAACTGACACTGTCGACACCGGCATTTCGACATGTATTATTTAAAATTTGCTGCTGATGTTTAGTAAGGTAGATATTTCCATTACAAAATTAGGTTTCCTTGGATCCTGCTGCGTTCAAAATATTATTTTTTCATCATAACATACTGCTTTCTCCTCTTTTATTTTTTAGCGGGGATTCATCGACCTAGAGATATTAACGACAACTTTTGAAAATATTTCTTTGAACGCCACTGGGGACAAAATTACAAGTAAATAATAACTAGGGCACTTTAACCTTGCGGGTTAACCTTCGAGAATCAATTATTCGAAATCACTTATCCCATATTGATGTTATTTACCTTAGAATCTTGTTAATAGGCAATTTGGGACTAGATTGAGAAATCACTTCAAGGCTAATCAACAAAGGGATTTCAGAAAATATTTTGGTTGCTTGTATAATTAGTCCCTTGGGAGACATCAAATTAACTACACATACACAGTGTTTATACAGGATGTTATGGGAATGACTTATTATATTTAAATCGGCAGAGATGGAAATAAATAAAAATAAATAACCATAAATGACGCTTTAAATTAATAAGCGAATATACACTTTACGTGAATTCATGTTGCCGCTACTGGCGACGTACACAATCAATAATTTATTGAGGCAGTCACAAATCTCAAGAGAGGCCAGCGCATTGTAGGCGGTGTTATCATATTGCAACACAGAATGTAAACCACTTGTTCAGTTTTTGAGAACATGACGTCTTTGATCCGCGTTATAACTTCCTTTTTAAACTTTTTAGAAAATAACTACAATTTTAAGGTACATCACATCACGACATTTATTATTATGAATTATTTCACAGAAAAGAGCAAAAAAAAAATCGGGTAATGCTCCAACTAACAAAACGTTTGAAATTCGTATTAATTTCATTAAGCACATGGAACCCTAGGCGACGCAGTTCCAATACCGAGCATCGAAACCTACTGAAGCAACGATACTGAAGGTTAATCAATACGCGCGCGGCGGTTACCCATGCAAGGGCGAGACAGTCACTGTGATCTGGCATCACTATAGTTTACTTTAGTGACCTACATATAGTTGCAAGATAAAACCAGATGGAGCGGCGCAACAGCATGTAGGCAAAAACGGTTTTTACCTTAGTATTTAGATATTCGATTTAAAAAAGAAAAAGTATGTAGGCTTCCTTAAGGACGCCCAATGAGTCACCCATTTAAATATAATAAGTAATTTCCATGACACCCTGTATACACATAAATTAAGATTATATCTGCATAAATATGTCATATATACAGGTCATACCCATATCTTATGGGCCATTGAGCAACTGCAGATGCTATTAGGAGCAATAAATTAAATACTGAAAAATAAATTTTACAGTCCTTGAAAAAATCAGAATATTCCAAATTATCGACAAGGAATCATGCATTTGTTATGATTTTTCTGTTTTTGCAAAATAGATCCTCTGCATTATCTATGGTCTATGATACGCTGCGTTAGGTAGGCAAGTGCAACGCGAGATGTCGCGAAGAGATCTGTACTCCTGTCGAAGTTCGTCCAGTGCACCTGATAGTGCTGAGAGATCATTTTTCCTGTGTCTGGAATCGGATAGGTGGGAAAGGAATGTCGAAAGTCCCTATATTGGATGACAAGGTTGTTTATCAACGGTAGCAACATTCCGCTGCCGCCTATAACAATAGACGGCAACACTGTAATAATCGAGCCTCAAGAAAAAGCGGAAAAATTCGCTGAAGAGCTCTACGAGCAATTCAGCAAAAAACAGATGTAGCCCTAGAAAATCGGATTAACAGGACTGCCGACATATATAAAAGCATAGATCATCCTCCGGAACCAAACCTGCAAGAGGTCACAGCGGAGGACGTCAAAAAGATCATACATTACGAAAAGATAAAAAAAGCTCCCGCGCAGAATCACCAACCTGTCAATCAAAAATCTACCGGAGAAGCCAATAATGGACATAGTTAACATCTCCAATGCAATAATGAAAATTGGACACTTTCCTTTCCCATGGAAACAGACCAAGATAGACGAACATTGAGCAGTTACAGGCCAATCAATCTTCTGTCTAACATAAGCAAGATAGTGGAACGGTTAATTTCTGGTAGGCTCACAGCCTTTGTCAAAATTAACAACTGTCTACCAGTGGATCAATTCGGCTTTAGAGCTAACTTGTGCACCGTAAGGCAAACGACAAGACTGGCCTCTAACCTAATAAATGGATTCAATAGGCGGAGGAGCACAGGAGCCGTCCTATTCGATATCAGTAAGGCTTTTGACAAAGTATGGCATAATGGCTTAATTGTCAAAATGATCAGGATAGGAGTACCAAACTATATGATAAAACTAATAGCCTCCTATCTTGAAATCCGATCTTTTAAAACTTTTGTTGAAGAGTGCTACAGGACTTCAAAAATAATCAGGGCCGGAGTCCCATAAGGTTCGGCAAAACAAATCCCCTACTTTTCAATATCTTTACTTCAAATATCCCAATGCATCCGTCTAGCGAAAAATTCATATACGCTGATGACGCAGTAATAGCAGTGACATCAAGAGACCCGAAAGAAATAATGCTAATGCTAAAAGAAAACATCATCACTCTAGAAAAATGGCTCAGTAAAAGGAAAATAAAAATCAAACCAGAGAAGACACAGAAAATTTACTTTACCAAGAACGCAACAAGATTCCGAAGAACGGAAGGCGGAGTCACTCTTGGAAACAAACTTATCGATTGGAGCCCGAGTGTAAATTACTTGGGACTTCACTTCGACAAAACGCCTCAATTGGAAAGTAAATACAGCCAAAATGAGAGGAATGGCTCACGCACAACTGAGCACTCTATACCCGCTGCTCAACAACAGGAATAAGCTAACAACAAGAACAAAAGTCACGATGTACAAGGTGTTCATCAGGCCGATGATAACATACGGAGCAGCGACATGTGCACACTGAGTAACCCGGACTTACAGAACTTACTGGTAATACAGACCAAGGTACTAAAAATAATACTGAATACACTAAGATACACCAGAACTCACGTCATACGCCAAGATCTCCATATTGATACAATTTCGGAGTTTCTCGACAAACTAATCGCAAAATAGCACACAAAGGCTAACTTGGCTAACAACGCCAAGATAGCCTCATCGCACATACACAAACTGCCACACCACAAACACAAAATGCCCAAAGACTGGATCACTCGCTAAATTCACCCTAAAATTATCTTAGAACTTGTTCTGTATAATAAGGCCACATGCACACTATACGCCTCTGTGAACAACCACACCGCCTACCCACTACCTACTACCCCAACATGTTAACGTAGCTCTTAATTCTCACTTATCTGATTAAATTCAAATAAGGAAGGTCTGAGATCTGTAACCGAAAAACACCAAGCAATACTCAAGGCTTAACCTAAAAAAAATCATACTTATGATAAACAAAAATAACACATCTAGTGAAAAGGAGTTACAGGCATCTGCCTGACTCACGCGGTGAATTTAGTCGGTCAGCTCGTCTCCTTCAGAGGCGGATAATTTCCTTGAGGAAGGATGATATTGATGGTCTTTCCCCACAATGTTGCCAACCCTACACTACCTTGCAGCCGCGTCTGTAAGGTGTTTGTGTGCAGATTCTCATCGGCTGTCCAAAAAAAAAAATTCCTTTATCAGACTAGAGCCTTATTGATGAGCGTAACGACGGGGAAACGCATCTAGGGATGAGTTTGACAAAGGGAAAAAGGAAGCAAATTCTATTTATTCTCCGCTACGGCCACTCAACCGTTAAGAGATGCATTCATTTGCTATGTTTTTCTGTTTTTACAGAACATACCCTTTGTATTATTGGTCTTCGGTAAGACGCTGCGCTTCATTAGGTATTCAAATACAGCGCGAGATGTCTCGCCGAGAGCTATACTCCTTTCGAAATTATATTATATTCATGAAGCTTATTCTAATCGACCTTAAGACTAATTAGTCATATTTTTTTCATTATTTTTCAAATCGAACGTCTTTGGATTTTTCTTATTTACAATTTCACATGAAAGCAAGGGATAGACTGTAATCGCGCAGCACAGTTGATTAAGCTTTACAGAAGTGACTGACAGGATAATCCTTAGATCAGTGCAAGGACATTGCTCCAATTAGAATTAATCTTCTTGGGAGCATTGATCAATTATCAACTTTTAAAGAGCTTTTCACTTGTAATTCTTTTTAATTCAAAGTATTACTTCGGATATAGAACGGTTCTTAAAAATAAGATATAAAAAATTTGTAGAATATTTTGGGTTATTTATGTAGAAGATAAAAGATGTTGCCTGTTGGATTCTTCTTGCGTTAATAAGGAACTTCACGTCACCCAGAATACACAAACTAAATTCTAGCGAGTGTTGAGCTAAAACCAGATATGATAATGTTTAACTTCAGTTTTTTTATCACAACTATTAGGTGGGAAGGAAGTTAAAGTTGAACTAAACTTCCTAGACAAAACTTCTTATGTGTTGATTTGCAGAACGATTTTATTCAATAATTTACTAACCTGGCAACTTTGACTGTGACATAAATCTGGCAGAGACGTTGTCGACGGCGAACACTCGTATTGGTATCAGATTTACAATTAAGAAAATTTTTGTTGTGTTTTTGTCATGAATTTAACTCTACCAAATATTCCCTATGGTATAATAATATTGGAACAAAAAATTAATTTTAATATAAAATACATTATGATCCTAGTCATTATTTATTAGAGCTAATTTAAATTGAGCATTTTACTAATAAATACGAATAAAATTTTTTTAATAAATTGAATTAGACAATCTGAAAATCTCGCTTTTAGGTTTTAATTTTTTGCCCGCATTCTTTCCACTGTCTCAGACTAATGTGCCAAACAATATTTCCATTGCAAATAATTTTTCTAGTACGAAACGCCTAATAAATAAGAGCTATAGCTCGACAAGCGAATGTATAGCAATGACTTATCGGTAAGGGGAAAGCAATATATTTTAAAACATGGCCGAGTCATGGGCGTGATATTAACATCTTAATAATGTAATTATATATATTTTTTCATGGCATTAATATATTTGTATCACGAGTGCAATATATTATCCCTTTGATTAATACTTTTCGCTTATTATGGTATTTTCGCCAATAAAATCTATTTGGTTTCAATATGAACCTCAAAGTTTCACGGGAAAATGGAAAGTTTATGTCACTTCTCAGCTGTTGTAGCAACTTTTTTAAGGCTGGAACCACTTTTAGTTTAAAATAAAACTGTTGTATTGTTCTATAACAATGCCAAAGTCGAAGCCTTCGATTTTTTCGACAGCAAAGTTTTTTGACAGGAGATGACAACAATTTATCCTGGTTATTTTCTTTCCTTTCAGTATCTTTTTTGTGAATGTTTTTTACTGCAATTTTATCCCAGCAAATCCTTTAGTACACCCACGCTTACTCCCGTAGACATTGCGACCCTTTCTAGCTTTCGCTTAAGTGGCAATTTAAATGTATTAATTTGTGATTCCTCTTCACACACCCTGTGCACATTGGAGATCACTTCACGGGTGTGACTATGAAGGGTTTCACCAGGGTATATTCATTCATTATCACAGTTTTAAAACAAACTCTATCAATACGCAACTGGATGAAGCATATTGGACATCGCCGAACAACCACGCCGGCTCAATGGGCGTGTCACCAGACGCGTGTCGTCATCCTCTGTCTGGGATATAACCTACCAAATTAGTTCTAGCTACCGGTTACCTATGCTTACCGTTGATATTGCACCATGTTGCCCTATTTTTAGATTAGAGATACTTTTATAAAAAAATATTTTATTTTGCATATAAATATTAAAATAAATAGTATGAAAAGAAATTTTTAAGAATATTGAAATTATAATAGAATATTAGTTTCTTATATACTTATGACAATTTACTTTAAATGGGTAAATTTAATTTTAGGGTTTACTTGGTAACATGTTATTTAATTAAAATTTAATATATGTGACAACATTTCTTGCCCGCATACCTTTTATAGCTACAGATAAAGTTGTCGACCTGTATGATATATTATAATACAAAGTGAGGTTCATAAATCATAAAATAAAATATTACTACTAACTTTTGCTATAACTAGTATTAGAGCTAGACTGCGCCAGACTTTCATAATATGTTAAAAAGGGATATTATTTTGTATAATTTTTTTTTTTTTGTAAATTTTCTGCTTAATTTAATTTAATCTCCAA
The DNA here is from genome assembly GCA_963991005.1 of Barypeithes pellucidus. Lineage (NCBI taxonomy): Eukaryota > Metazoa > Arthropoda > Insecta > Coleoptera > Curculionidae > Barypeithes > Barypeithes pellucidus. The sequence continues at coordinate 31,021,195 of OZ022556.1, read as the reverse complement.
TAAAGGCATTTTATTATTATTATTATTATTATTAAAAAAAGTTGATGATTAAATGTCAGATTGAAAATTTAATTAAATTATCTTACAGATGAGTTGCTAATGCACAGCTCTTGTCTAATTTGATTATTTTCATATGTCCTATGGTTCAGAGCACTGTAATGTGCAGTTTTAGTCGGGAAACCCGGTATATTTATAACGGCACATCTTGGAAAGTTAGGAAACGTTATATAACTTTACTGCCTTTCTAGCTATATTAACTTGAAATAATAGAAGGATCTACCTAAGACTGTGGAAATCCACTTTACTAATAGATTTTCCAATAAGAACGATATGATTTTAAAATGAGATAAAATTAACATTATTTCAGATACTACCAAACATTTTATATTTTATTAAAATACAGTCGATAACATTTATGTTTTGAATAACAAATCGTTTGAATTTCCACCTCGAGTTTGTTTACACGAGCGAATTCTACGAACCAGATTTTCGTTGGTTTTGTGCAATAAATCGGGCGTGATCTGACCAATGTAGCGTTTAAGGTTCAATCTTAATGTGTCAAGTGTTTATGGTCTGTATGTATAAACCTTAGAGTTTAAATAGCCCCATAAGAAGAATTCTAAAGGAGTTAAATCGCATCTTTTTTAGGACCAGTGAACCGTTCCATTCCTTGATATTATCCTTCCATCAAATATTTCTTGCAAACGTCGATAGTTTCATGAGCAGTGTGACATATGGCACCGTCTTGCTGGAATCACGTATCCTCCAAATCATGTGCATCTAAATTTGGCCACTAAAAATTTCTGTCGGTATCGTTCACCGTTCACTATAACTGAATCTCCTACCTTATTTTCGGAAAAATGGTCCGATGATGCCACCGTATCATACACCACACCATACAGTTACTTTTAGCGGATACAAGGGCTTCTTCTCGTGAATCTGTTGTGGATTGTTTTCGCACCAAAAACGGCAATTTTGCTTGTTGACATGTACACTTAATCAGAAATGAGCTTCATCTGAGAAATTTTTTTTGCAACATTACAATTCCTTTCAAGTTGTTGTAAACTCCAAGCAAGCAAATTCTCGACGACTACGATGGTCCAATGGCTTAAGTTCTTGAGTCAAAACAATTTTATACAGGTGTAATTTCAAATCTTTTTGCAAGATCCGCCAAGTTGTCGTGTCTGTAAGCCCTAACTGTTGAGCACGACGAGGAATTGACAAATTTGGATCCTCCGCAACATTTTCTGTTACAGCAACATTTTCAACCGTTCTGGCATTTCGTCGTTTTACTGGTGTTTTTACATCGTGAAGAGAAAAATTATTTTCAAATTTCTCAACGATGCGATGAATGGCAAGTAAAGAAGGGCGATTATTTGGACCAAAGTTTTAGAGGGATCCTCCGCAACATTTTCTGTTACAGCAACATTTTCAACCGTTCTGGCATTTCGTCGTTTTACTGGTGTTTTTACATAGTGAAGAGAAAAATTATTTTCAAATTTCTCAACGATGCGATGAATGGCAAGTAAAGAAGGGCGATTATTTGGACCAAAGTTTTAGAGAAGTGCGCGGATAACTGTTCACATAAGAACGCGTATTTTCGTAACATTTTTGGATAATAACCAAACATTCTTGAAGTGCGCATTTAGCCATAATAAATTGTTAGAGTACCTATACTGAACATAAATGACAACTAATGACAGGTATAACTTTATTACTATGGTTACCATATCATTTCAAAATCATATCGTTCTTATTGGAAAGCCCACATATAATATGTAAGGTATTGTCAGATTTAAAATTTATTCCAAAAAAGTTGCGCTTCTCAAATATTTATTGCTACAAAGTATCTATTTATTTTTGTATTATGCATGACTTAAAAGTGAATTCTAGGGTATATTTGAAAATTCTTATCCAGAACTCAACCTAAAACTTCTAAATTATTTAACTAAAATAATTTGTAGTTTATTTTGCTATACCTACATATTTTATTAATACTAGAGATGTATTTTAAATAAAAGAACTTTGGAACGAATATTCCACGCGATGTTTTTTACTTAAAAAAAAATGACAACAGAAACTAATGTATTGCGTATTTCCCTCTGAATATGCAACAAATGTAAACAATGACAATTGTTTGTAGATATAAACAAAATATGCATAAGAGTTATGTAGTTATTAATTATTAGCATTTTGGTTGGTTTTTTAAAGGTCAAAGCTAAATTAAAAATTAGCATTTTTTTGTTTTCAAGTAAACAGTTCGTTGCAGCAAATATGACATTCGACCTAATTTGTCATATTACAGCTTACATATTATTATGATACAGTTAGCGAAAAACTTTAATGTTGGATTTTAACAAAATTGTATTTTACTTTGTGGTACAAGAATACAAATTTCGAGGGACCAATACAGATTTGGTTGATGGTGGATGGCATATTAGACGTCTATGAGGAACTGTTCAACAGATTACTTTGAAACTTTGGCAGCTTATACAGGGTGTCCATTCAGTGTGTAATTCTGAGATATCTCCTATAATATCATCGACGGAGGAAAACTTTAAATATAAATATTATTGGACTGTTTTTTTTTTGAAAATTCTTTAGGGCACTGGGAGTGATGCGTGTGCGCAAAAAGCGATTCACGTTGGTTTTGAATCGTTGGATGTTATATTCGTTGAGAAAACGACCTCGAGAAGGTCGTTCCATAAGGATGACGTCCTCCAGATGAAAGAATTCTTAAATAATGAAGTTCGAGGAGTACTAAGCTTAACCACATATGGATGGGCGGCAGTTGGTTCGTCGCGTATTTCTGCTATTCGCCGCTCTGGGCAAAGAGAGTCAAATCCCCAATCTGACTGGCCCTTCTTCCGATGGAATCCAGTAACCGAAGAGTATGTTTGGGTGCAGAGCTCCAGACATGAGAGCAGTACTCTATTGATGGTCGAATCTGGGCTTTGTATAGTGTCAAAAGTTGCTGAGGTGTGTACAACTTTTTGGTTCGGAAGAGTACACCCAGTTTCTTAGAAGCCATCTTGGCGATTGCCACAACGTGGTTATGCCAAGACATATTTCTTTCCAAATTGACGCCCAGCAAGTTGATAGATGAAGACAGTGGGATTGCGTGTTCGTCCATGACTATATCCGGTTCTGTAATGTTAAGCTTTTTAGAGAAAACTGCTGCATCGATTTTTTAGCGTTAAATTCGACCTGGTTACTGTCACCCCAAGCCAAAAGATGTAGAATTTAAATTAAGGCACAAAGTATCCCTCGGGCTAGTTGCTGTCGCCTTCCGGACATTATAGTCTACTTAATGCCTTTGATACATAAATAACTATAAAAATACCAACTGACAACAAAACTGAATGAATAATAGGAAAAAGTCAACCATTACAAAACAATTTCCATAGGCTACTTACCATCTTGATACTGATGTGATTGTTATTTGTAATAATTTTGCTAAATAAATTTTAATAAGTGAAAAACTGTTCGAGATAAGTAAGCAACATTGAACACAATTGAAAGACAATTTCAAGAGCTTTATGACCACATATATAAAATAGGGTGTTTCATTTTAAAACAAAACATACTTTTTATCATTTTTTCAAATAATAATCTTTGTATTTTAAAACAAATGAAAGGCGTGAAAGGTCTCTACCCATTACCTGACATTCAACTAAATTTCAGTGCTTAGATTTGTCATAGTTCAAAAATATCAGGCCATTTTGAAGGATATATTTGAAGAACAACGATAACATAAGAAAGCTATGAAAAAATTAATAGAGATTTAAAAAATAATAATATACAGGGTGTTCCATTTAAATTATCAAATACGCTAATATTTTAAAAGCAGAATGCAGTATGACAATTTTTACATCTTTCTTCATCTTTTAATTTTGAAGCAGAATTTATGATGTTGCTACCCAATTTCCATCGAATTCCTTACCCTACTAAAGTTCTAGGGTAGTCAACTGTAATGTGTATTTTCTATTTTGAACTTTTTAATTGTTATGTTTGTATGTTAGGTAGAGGAAAAGTGTTAGGGGTTTCCTTAAAAATTATAAAGTTATACTCTTTGGTGATGTCCATATAAGGGCGAGACGTATGATTCCAATACCAATTTAATATAAATAAAAAAGTTTGATCAAACGCCGAATTTGTGTTTTTTTACTTTTTGTTTCTAAAATCAGATCTTCCAGAAATGGACAACTTCTTGGAATCAAGTATCCTAAGTAAAATATGTCGTTTTATAACCAATTAGTACACAATCATGAACTCAACGCATCATACTCTGAAATATTAGCTCGTCATTAAAAAACATTCTGTACAATTATTGTATGAACTCTTTTAATGATAAAAACATTTATCATTTCCTCTCACACTTCAATTTTTTCCATTCCATGGATCAATGTCCTTAATTTAGGTGATTGCTCGCAGAAGCCCCGGTTACTTGTTAAATGATACCTTAATAAATCTTACCTTTAACCTTTGTCACACGGTTTCAATAAACACTTTTTTTTCGCTCGCTGCGTGAATAAAGGATTTCGTTCCATTAAAGAGGAAGTACCTATGTGTTATTCGCAGCAATAAAATGGACTTGTTAATCCTGCCACTCCATTTTCTTCCGGTGTTTTACCATGAACAGGTAAAAATATTGCGATTTCTTTCTTTAATAGACAGCAATTTTCTGGGACGTCTGGAAACACTCCGACAATAAATCTGAAAGAATACTTCCTTAAAGAATTTTGCATATTCGTTACAACGCGAGATATTTTATTCCTTCCTGGTTTGAAAAAAACTGTCTGAATTCAAGTATATTTCAAAGTATCCTTCAAGTTTACCCTAATTTTAGATTAGGCCTAGAGTGGGTAAGTAGATAGGTAACAGAACTGTTGTAAAGTAACTACTCAGAGGATTCTATTTGTCGTTGAACGGGATTTAACTCTTCTAATAACTTTCATATTTAACTTATTTGGTTATGTCTTGGAGCTTCAGGTCTCATCTATCTAGGTAAACACATTTTTGGTGGATTTGACTAGTGTTAAGAAAAAATCGTTCTTTTCAGAATCGACTACACAAGAATCGAGTACTTATGCGAGTACCGAGTACGAGTATACAAGTGACCGATTATCTTATTTTATATTTTGATTTGACAACACCATACCGAGATCGAGCACTATCTTCGAGCATACTCGGTGTTTGTCGGAATCGATATTAATCATATTCGATAGCTAATCACAGTCGGGGTATTCCTACCGCATCATAAAATTCGTGTTGCAGGTAGTTGTAACTTTTACGATTTTAATTTTATTGTTTCTGTTTGTTATAAAGTTGTGGAAGTATTGTTATTTCCAGAATCGAGTACTTATTCGAGTACTGATTACAAGTACAAAAGTGACCGCCGAAAAAGAACACGTCTAGTACCAAAAAATATTGTAATTAAATTTGTTGCTTATATTCAATTTATTTTTATTTTTTACTGTTAAAAATTAATTAAAATTAAATATAAGTATTAGAAATTAAGCAACAACGTCCAATCCATCCTATTCCATTCCTGTTTTCACTCGGCTTCTTATTCAGACTCAAGACAATTTTTGTTTTGCTGGTAAACTAGTTCCCAATTGAGTCAACTGAGAGCATCGGAGTTAAAAGCGGAAAGTACTAATTTAGTTCCGTATTCGAATGACGTACTCGATTCTCGAGAATCGAGTTCTTCCTCGATTCTTGTACTACAGTACCGCATCGCTGGTTTTGACCGATCTAATTCCATAGTTTGAACTTACTTTACTAACTTAATATACTTTATTATCCCAATAGAAATATTTTCCTATTAACAAATCATGACTTAAACATGCATATAATTACAATAAATCTATTAAGAAATATGCATATATCACAGACTAACCACAGAGAAACCTAAAATAAAAGGACAAAATGATAAAAGGTGTAAATAATCCAGTATTCAGTAAGTAGGGATATGTATATTATTAAAACCACGGCACAGCTATTAAATAATAGTGATCAGAAAATAAAAACAGGAAACTATAGAAATTTACATAAAATTAAATTGCACAGTCAAAGTACTCCTGCAATGTATAACATGCTTTATCATCAATTCCTTAACTTTTTCCTCAAGATCCTTAAGGCATCGTGGAACATGGTAATAAATATTTATACTTTCATAATGTATTAATTGTTTAGTCAATGCAATAAAGGCAATTTACTCGAGCCTCTAGTGTTATATTCTACACGGAAAGAAAAACTTAGTTAAATTTCCTATAAAAATAGTAAAACTAACCATAATTTATGGCTCTATATGTGACTGTATTGCCATCAAATTATAGTAAAATTTTTATAAAATTTACTAAAATCTTTTTTAAAATGTACTAAAATTTTTTGTAAAAATTTTGACACATGGTATTTCCAAGCGATCACCCATCCAAGTACAATAGTGTCCAACGTCGTTTGACTTCACTGATCGATGTATGATTCCTGTTCGTTATATTATTTCTCACAAAGATCACCCTCCAAAGAATCCGTTGCATCTGATTTATTCTTTTAATTCTTCTAAAAATGTTTTTACAACACTTCATTTCAACTTTTTACAATAAAGAATACAATAATATTCGTTAGTAGAATGTACCATATACAGGGTGTTATGGAAATGACATATTATATTTAAACCGGCAAATCCTGAGATGAAAATAAATTGAAGAAAAATACCCATAAATAGCGCTTTCAATTAATGACCGGATTATATCACCTTATGTCAAATCAGACAAACACATATGGGGCACTGGTGTAATATGTAAACAATCAACACTGAGGTCTGCAGGGTCAATAGACGTCTGCTCATTTCGGCCGGTGTTATCATATCTACACGGCAAACTCTTTAGAAAAAAATTTATAATTTTAACAATTTTTTATTCTTCATATCATTTATGAACAAATATGATTCCAGAAAACCGACGGTGAAAGATGTTTTGCAAAACAAATAATGTTAATATCACACACATATTTCAAATTCGTTACAGCACAGGAAAGTAAATAGGTCAAACGTCATTGACCTTTTAAATAATAATTATCGTTCAAACTCTTTAAAAAAATGCAATTTTATTTAAGGCACATGCTTTCTTACCTTTACTTATTTAAATACAATTGTTAGTTACATAAATTTACACAAGCAACACAGAAAGTTTTAGGAAAAAACTTCTCACATAACCTCAAAAATAGCAGCTATTCACATGGAAGAATACACTCGAACGCTGTTTTAATTTAGGTCCTTTTTTCCTCGCGTAGATTTATTTATTTAACTAATTTATAACACATACATTTTAAATACACACAATGCAATCCTTGAATTTAAAAATGATTTTATCTACGAACCATAAAACAGTTAACCTACGAACGAACGAAATAGATACCTTCAAAACTCGGAATAGAGATGGGCAATATTTGACAGTTTGATATTTCACGAGATTCTTCTCTATTACTTGCCTATTACCTCGCGATCTCTTGCAAGGCGTTTAATTGATATGGTGTAAATTGAATTTCGACCAAATTGAATAAAATGATAGTGGTAGCTGATAATACTGCGACTGTACGTTTTCTTTTGAGAAGCTTAAAAAATTAAATTAGCCCAGCTCTACTCCAAATGACAAGACCGACGAAGATTTTATTTTCTTTCCCACGCGGCCATCACTCCATCTCTTTCACACAATCCATTCGGCGCCGCGCCGGGCCGACGTAGGTCTATGTAGCGTTTATCTAGGACACCCAAGGAGTCACCCATTTAAATATAATACGTCATTTCAATAACATCCTGTATTTTAAAATATTTAACGCAACAGTAAAATATTTACACTTACATTCGTTGTAAAATTTACAATATATTTTACTTAATTTATTAGGAACACTAACTATATCTTTTCATAAATTATGTGTATCTGCAATATTATTTTATAATAATTTATATAAATTTATATTAATTCATTATAGTGTTTGTTCCATGCCCATATATTCGTTGTATATATTTTTTTTAAATGTAATTTAGTTTGTAACAAGCTTCTCTCAGAAACATATAATACTCTATTTTTAGTCATAATATTGTGCCCGAAATTTACGTTTACTAAAAAATATTAGAAAATTTTTAGTAGCTCATGACGGGTATTTAAAAAAAAACAATTAAGTACTGCAACAAACTGCGAACAAACCCGATTAAGGGAGACGGCACACCAGGCCACTAACTATATCTTTTTATAAATTATGTGTATCTGCAATATTATTTTATAATAATTTATATAAATTTATATTAATTCATTATAGTGTTTGTTCCATGCCCATATATTCGTTTTATATATTTTTTTTAAATATAATTTAGTTTGTAACAAGCTTCTCTCAGAAACATATAATACTCTATTTTTAGTCATAATATTGTGCCCGAAATTTACGTTTACTAAAAAATATTAGAAAATTTTTAGTAGCTCATGACGGGTATTTAAAAAAAACCAATTAAGTACTGCAACAAACTGCGAACAAACCCGATTAAGGGAGACGGCACACCAGGCCACTAACTATATCTTTTCATAAATTATGTGTATCTGCAATATTATTTTATAATAATTTATATAAATTTATATTAATTCATTATAGTGTTTGTTCCATGCCCATATATTCGTTGTATATATTTTTTTTAAATATAATTTAGTTTGTAACAAGCTTCTCTCAGAAACATATAATACTCTATTTTTAGTCATAATATTGTGCCCGAAATTTACGTTTACTAAAAAATATTAGAAAATTTTTAGTAGCTCATGACGGGTATTTAAAAAAAAACAATTAAGTACTGCAACAAACTGCGAACAAACCCGATTAAGGGAGACGGCACACCAGGCAGCCTAGTTGCATCAGTCAACACAACATATGACATCTCATTGGGGTGCGCATACTAGACAGCCATGACTTTTTGGGCGGACTCCCCAAAATAAATATTAAAAAAAAAGTTTTAAATTTATGGAACTTTCTCATAAATATTGCTGCAAATTGTTCTCTATTATGCTTTAGACATGTTTCATCGAAAAATGGGCACCCTGCACAGTCGGTGTAATGTCTTTTAATTTCTATCGTAAATTAAATTTGAAATCTTCCTTCGTGAATAAGGAGAATTTGAGTTTATTCGATCGATCTATCTAAAGCTAAGTGAAAATATCTTTACTCGCTGTGAAATGTCAACAAAATTTTATCAGTAAACATATTTTCTCTTACATGCAAAAATTTATTTAAATTCTTTTATAAAATATGCACACATGCTTCCTTAGTTTTTAGATTAAGTCGGTGTTTTCAACCTGGGGGTTATTCCTTGATATTGCATTGAAAATAAACCAGATATGCTCGACTGACCTTGCCCTCTTAATTTCGCCCAGAGCGGCGAATAGCAGAAATACATGACGAACCACTGCCACCCATACATATGTGGTTAAGCTTAGTACTCCTCAAATATCATTATTTAAGAATTGTTTCATCTGGAGGACTTTGTCCTTATGGAACGACCTTCCCGAGGTCGTTTTTCCCAACGAATATAACCTCCAACGATTCAAAACTAACGTGAATCTCTGTTTGACAAAAAAAAACCATGGCATAGCTGAAATAAGATATGTCCGAATTAGAAGATCAGCTTTTGGTTTCCCTAGCATTTTTAATTTCTTGAAAGTAACATATTATATTATCAACCATAAAATAGTTGCAATTTGTTCGAAGTTCCAGACAAGCCTTTAATCTGAAACATTATGAGACGACTGAAACTCTAGCATCCTTTTTAAGTCTCGTCATAACCAGGTTATGATGTTAATTAAGTTAACTTAATTAATATATAATCTATTTATATTAGACAAGGGAATTTAAGTCTGAGATTTGTCGCTCACGTTCTCCAATTATGGCCTAAATCAAAAAGCAAGCTATAATGGGTTTGAAGATTTCATTGTTACACCGACAAAAAAGTATGGTAACGACCAAATATGATGCCTTGGATATCCAAGTAAAAGTGATCAGGAAACATAAATATTAAGATATTTTGAGACAGTGTTATCGAGTTACTCTGATACTACTACTGATTTTAATTTTTATTATTAATCTTTCGAAAACTTTAAATTTTCGAAAGAGATAACCTTGTATAAACATACCCTTATTTTTAATGCTAAATTTAAAATAATAATAAAATTTGGGGGTTTCCATTTGAAAATGTAGATTTATTGCAGTTTTCTCAATTTCGATTCTATTTTTATTGTTTGAACACCCTGTATTACTAGTTAAAAATCTGTTGAAGCAGGTCTTTTTCAACAGAGAATCCAACCAAAATTAAATAATAAAGGCTTTCTTACAGGAAAAAATAATAATTATTTTAAGGTCTGCTAACGTCATTTTAGATATAAAACCTTAAATATGTCAAACATGCTTAGACTTAGGTATAGGACATGATAGCCTAGCGACTATAGACCAGTCGCATTACTTCCAGTTATATCAAAAGTAATGGAAAAAGCTATTAACCAACATCTTCGAAAGTACCTGGAAGGTTTCAACATTATCAGCGATCATCAATATGGTTTTCGGAAGTCCAGATCAACTGGAGATGTTCTAGCTTAGGTAACCCATCTTTGGAAAAACGCAATCGAACATCATGGGTAGTCTCGGGCTGTTGCACTGGATATTTCTAAAGCCTTTGATCGTGTTTGGCATGAGGGACTTCTAAGTATAGTGCGATACTATGGTAGGCCCAGTCGATTCTGTGCATGGTTGTCTAGCTTTCTTAAGGACCGCTGTCTGCATGTGGCGATTGACGGATTTCTCTCTCTCAGACACCTTCACCATCAATGCCGGTGTTCCTCAAGGGTCCATATTATCTCCCACTCTCTTCTTACTCTACATTAACGACCTTCTAGTGAAAACGAAAAATCCGATATTTAGTTTTGTTGACGATAGCCCACTTATCTCATCTTTCTCTTTGAATGCACCAACATTGGCTGCCGACGCACATCTTCACAGACAGCATGAAGTATCACGCCTCAACAAAGACCTGGAAGAGGTTTTGGCTCGGGGTGACAGTAACCAGGTGGAATTTAACGCTAAAAAAAACCCAGGCAGCAGCTTTCTTTAAAAAGGTTAACATTACAGAACCGGATATAGTCAATCGGCGTCAATATGGGAGGAAATATGTCTCGGCATAACCACGTTGTGATAATCGCCAAGATAGCTTCTCAGAAATTTGGTGTACTCTTCCGAACCAGAAAGTTATACACACCTCGACAATACTGCTCTCATGATTGGAGCTCTGCACCCAAACATACTCTTCGCCTACTGGATTCCATCGAAAGGAGGGCCATTCGTTTTCATGGAAAGTGCTCGGCAACAACCTCCCATTCATATGTGTTAAGTTTAGTACTCCTCGAACTTCATTATTTAAGAATTCTTTCATCTGGAGGACTTCATCCTTATGGAACGACCTTCCCGAGGTCGTTTTTCTCAACAAATATAACCTACAACCATTCAAAACCAACGTAAATCGCTTTTTGCGCACACGCACCACTCCCAGAGTGCCCTAAAGGATTTTTCCTATAGTGCTTGTGTTTGATCATCCAAAAATAATATATAGGGTGTTCCGTTTAAAATAATCAAGTTTACACCATTTTAGCCGATTTTTCTATTTATATTTTTTCATATACAGGGTTATTCATGTTACTCGACACGGCATATTAAGTTAATTGTTTTGGATCAAAAAATATTCAGGGTGGATAGGGGCCTATCCGAGGTACATTTTAACATTATTATCATAATATACAGGTTGTCCCAATAACACGAAATGTCTGAAAGTTTCAGTTTTTTAAATAGAATGGCCTGTATATTATTTAAATTTAGGTTCCTACGATCAAAATAAAAGTTTACTGTACTTAAGGTTTGTGACATATTTCATATTTTGTGAAAATATAGTAACAATTTTAATGATTAAATTCTCTATATGTATTTTTTTAAACCAATTTCACACTGGACTCTACTTACTGATTAGGTTTTTTGGTGTCCAAAAAGTATGAATAAATAATTACAAATTTAAAATGATAACTTGTTTAATTTAAATATAACACCATACCATTTGTATCTTATGTCAGTAGGATATGTAGAATTTAATTTTCTATAGGAAAGTATTACGTTTTTCCATAGTTAATTGCACACGTTTTCTACTACATAATTATTACCCTTTGACGTGGGTTGGTTAAAGGCGGGGGTCGGTTTAAAGGCCCGAACTTCTATCACTGCAGCCTTTCGGCTTAGTGTGTATCCCGATCTTGTTATAAGATGCTTGTTCCTTCTCTGAGGTCCAGTAACCTTCAACCAACCTCGTCATATGGGAGGTTGTCACCACGTTGTATGTTCCAGAAGATATTTTATTTTCTACGAGACAGCGCTACGCAGCGGTATATTATGTGTGAGGCGGTTTCATCCTCTTCGCCGCAAAGTCTGCATTCAATGGATCCGTTGTTTATACCTATCCGTTGAAGGTGTTTTCGCAGGTGGCAGTGGCCTGTTAGCAGACCCATCACCTGTTTCAGCTGGGGCCGCGTCAGTGTTAGCATCCCTTTGAAGTAAAGTGACACATTGTCAATTTTTATTCAGTTACCACCGTCAAATGTTTGGTAAAATCATATAACAAGCAAATCCTGTATAAAATGCGTATTTATAAAATTTAAAAAAATAAAAATGCTCGTTCCTACATGATAAAGTTTGTAATATAAGGTTATATCTTGTAATTTTTTTTAATACAAAGGTTTAGGCAGATATACTCTACCTTTCTAGTAAGAAAACAATTTTATCGTATAGGTATAAAACAGGCAGCTTTTATTAGATTATCAAGAAAAAGTGTTTTTCATACCGACATGGTAAGTGAGTTATATACGGCTCACGGAATAGTAAAATTAGCCGTTCCTTGAAAATCCTATATGTATGTTCATAGCGTTTTTTTCGTTTTTTCGGGTAGTGGGCTGAGCAATGAGCATCCCATTACACATGCTTGTGCTGTCTCGGAACACGGAAAGGAAAACTTAATTAAACTTGATATAAAAATACTAAAATTTACTGTAATTTATTGTTCTATATGTGACTGGAATAATTTTTATTACGAAATGCAATTAACGTAATAATTACAAAAATATCTAGTAAACCATTGATATGAAAAGTTTTTGTTAAATTTACTTAACGAAATTCAATGAAATATTTTATAAAATTTACTAAACTCTTTTGTAAAAATCTTGACACACGCGGTTTCCCAAACGGTCATCCATCCAAGTGGTAACCTCCTGTTGCATCGCTCGACGTCTTCGATCGATGGCATGTACTCTATATAAGTTCACCAGCAAATTATTTCTTACGAAGATCGAAATCCCCGTGATCCGTTGCATCTGCTGTAAGCCTTGCATCCTTGAAAAAAACATTTTTACAAAACTTTATGTAAACTTCGTCGTTTGTACAATAAAAATCATGTACTTTTCATAACCCAAATTTCACTAAAATTACTAAAGCCACTTCGGAAATTTATTGAAAATAGCGAAAAAATTTAAAATTTTTGACACCCTTCACAAGAATCTGAGGACCCATGTTAATAGATGCTATTTTTTTTCTGAATTTATGATCCGATTTGAATGATTTTTTTTTGCATTGTAGGTTGGTTCCTTGACAATGTCATAGTTTTCACTGTTTATGATAAAATTTTAATTTCCGATTTATACTGGGTGTACTAAAAATGCTATGTTTTTTTCCGAAAATTCGCATCACCCTGTGGAGTATATTAGCAACCAAAACATATTGCAGTTGACATTAAACGGTAGGTCCATCTTTCCCCAACGTTTTGTTTTTTGGTTTACTTCTTTATCTCTGTTATTAAAGGAGATACACCGTTTTATAGCGTAACATGTTTTTATAGACTTTAATATTCAACACATTCATTGTTAAATGTTTTCAAGTAGACTATGGACTTTTTCTGACATTGTAAGCGATGTGTCAGCAGATGTTGTGTTTTAAAGTTACAAAGGTCAAATAAAATTCGCCATACTGATAAAAAAAACTGTTCGGAAACTGCTTATTAAACGTTCCTTTCGTATGCCTAGTTGCCCGACGAGTATTTTAATCTTGAAACCTACTTGAAAACATTAACAATGAATGTGTTGAATATTAAAGTCTATAAAAACATGTTACGCTATAAAACGGTGTATCTCCTGTAATAACAGAGATAATGAAGTAAACCAAAAAAGAAAATGTTGGGGAAAAATGGACCTACCGTTTATTGTCAACTGCAATATACTTCGGTTGCTAATATATTCCACAGGGTGATACGAATTTTTGGAAAAAAACATAGTATTTTTAGTACACACAGTATAAATCGAAAATTAAATTTTTATCATAAACAGAGAAAACTATGACATTGTCAAGGAAGCAACCTACAATGCAAAAAAAATCATTCAAATCGGATCATAAATTCAGAAAAAAAATAGCATCAAAAATATGGGAATTTAGGATGTTGCGTCAATTTTGTCCAGGAGTTTATTTAGGTTCTCACTAGATTAACTGAATCGGCTACCAACACATGTCAAAATTGCCTTAAGTTGCGCATAAATATGGTGAGAAAATCTTGAGACGCTCATGAGCCGCGCTTTGGTCGAGTTTTTTTCCACGAACCTGCCACGAGACTACCGCGGGCCTGCCGCTAGCATCTTTCGAAATTTTTCTTTTCCTAAACTATTTTATTTTTACCTGTACACGGTGAGCCAAAGGAGGTAGACCATGCCTGACGACGCAGAACAGACGACAGCTTTACTTCTTTTGTGCAGTGGTACTTTATTACTATCAAGTTTAGTGAATTAAAAACGGTCACAACACTATAAAATACCCCCTTTATAAAAAAATACTTACAAAGATATGCATTAAATACCTCAAAATACTCCTAAATACTAGTGTTGTGATCGCTCAATCGAAAAACCGCTTGAGTACTCGATTATTGAAATAACCGACATCGCTCGATTATTAAAAAAACCGTTCGAGTTATAAATTAAAGCGAAAATCGTCGCTAGTTACTTATTACCTTTTACTCGATACTCGAGCTTCGCTTCAAAAACTTCAAATTTGAAGCTCAGAAGGCTGACTCCCTTAGTGGCGTAATCACGACAAGGGTTTTGTTTTCACTGACTAGCCAGCGGCGATTGTAAATTCTTAAACAATTAAATGTGTTTTTTTTTTAAATCAGAATCAACTGTTCTTCCTTAATAAAAACTCTAGACTAAACTTCTAAAACTTACAAAAACAACACCTGGTATTTTATCAACACATTCTTCTTAGTCATAAAAAGTTCAAGCGATTATTAAATGTGCTCGAGTATCAAGTACTCGATTGTTAAAATCATCGGTTTTTCCCAACACTAATAAATACCCCAAAAAAATTCCAGGAAGAAGTGGAAGTTCCCAAAAATACCTTCCACTGGCACAATAAAATACCCCAGTGGTTCCCACATATTAGAAAATAATTTGTAGGTCTTTATTATTTCAGAAAAAGAACAATTATTGGTTTCAAATGAACAGGGCGATATTTATGCCTTCTTTGGACCGCTCTATATTCTAATTCGATCGGTCTCGCTGCAAACAAAACTTCTTTACGAGCCACAAACCCGGTCCAGTTGACGCGCCAAATTCCTTTGAGCTCGAGGTAAAAACCGACAGAAAATATATCGCTGCGAGCCTCTGACGAGCCCTCCTCGAGGGGCTCATGGTAGACTCGTTGTAGGCGCGTTCCAGGCTCGCAGCCCGTACCAATATGACGAACCGGACTCGCTATTGATGCGGCTGAGGTTATAAGTATACGAAAAAAAAAACAAAAACTTTAGGCATCCTTCTTAGATATAATACAAATTAGATTACCAAAAGTTACATTTAAACCTTAAATTTATAATAATAAACGATAAAATTTTAAGTTAAAATCTGGAAAGTTAATTAACTTCTTCAAATTAAAATGCTAATCTTTATTTTCGGGGTAGGAAATGACATTTTCTTGTTTATAACTCTGAAAATAGACATTACCCTCAGGATAAAAAGATACGTGAAGGATTTTTGAAAACGGATTTTAGTCGATTGTAGAGATTCTTTATGTTATTGATATGCGAGACTTTCTTGCGAACTAGAAGATGGTAAATCGACCCTAATATGTTATAATTTCTAAGTATTGTTCTTATTTAATAATAATAAAGCCTTTATTGTAATATGAAATTTTATCAGGTGATGGATTGCATTCTTAAATGATGGTGATGTAACAGAATTTAAATTAACTGAACCTTTATTATTAATTGAGAACAGGTAAATGCTCTTTCATATAAAGTTGTTTTGTGTAACGGAGGAGTTATTGTGCGATTTGTACAAAACAAAAGGTACAAAAGTTTCCGAACAAAAACCAATTTTTATAAAATATCATTCTAAATATTTATCATTTATTTATTTAGATATTTAACATTTTATTTTAACATTATACGTATTTCTGCTATTCGTCGCTCTAGGCGGAATTAAGAGGTAGGTAAACTTTCTAACACTTCTTTTTATGTATCCAGAGTACCGCAGAGAGCGCCCCCTACAATCTAAATCAAAATTATTAACAAATTCAAATTCCTTTCCTCAAAAAAACCCTAGTCACAAAATGTTGTGCAAAAATATTGATTCAGAAATAACTTATTTAGGAAAATTGAAAATTAAATTTTTACTTTGACACCCTGTATCTCGGTTATTACCAGCTATTGAACTAAACTAAGTATGGCCAAATCGCAGTATTTTTACCCAAGGAATCTGCAGTTTTCCTGTGTACCATTAGTTATGGGGCACCCTGTATATTACCGATAGTAATACCTGTAAAATTGGACTTTCCAGCCCTTTTTAATGAAAATGATATGTAATTTATTTTATTTAGATTAAGTGATAGTTTATAAGTTTCCAACCAACTCTTATCCAATTTGTCTCGAGATATATAAATTAAGTTATCATTGTTTATACCTTACATCTGATGAAGCCGCTGTGACGGTGAAACACGTGTCATGTTGACAAAATAAAAAATCAAAAACATCAAATAGTGTTTTCTTTAATAATTTTATTATTCATTTTCATCAAGTTAAGGCTGAAAATATAAAACTCTTAACCAATTTAAAACCTTCTCTTGCCTTATTTTTAGCTTCTTCCCAATCTTTATTATTAGTCATATTTATTGGCAAAATACAATTAGTGGCATTTGTAGGTTTATTGCGGAAGTTATACAGGTTGAAGCCAATTGAGCTGGAGTTTCTGGATGGAGGAGAGCTGATATATATAGGTATCAAGCCATCACAATAATTGTTAATGGAAGAATTTGATGCATCGATAATTCAATATTTGAAGGCATAGATGGTTCTGAATTGTAGCCGGAAGTCGATAGGGTCCAAATAACTAAATAACAGACATACAGGGTGGTCCAGCGAAAACTTAACACCTCGATTTTCTTGCTTTAAAATGAAAATGTAGAAAATCGCTCGGACCCGTCGATTTCTGATTCGAGGGGGAATAACTTTTCCGCTTTTTTCATCTCCGTAACTTCAACCCCCTAACGGGGGTGAACACAACCCACTGATTTTGAATAGGGATGAGGGGTGTTGCAATACCTCATTTTGAAGATCTTATCGAGTGCTATCTGACCCTAAAATTTCGCTTCAAAATTTTCATCTTTAACGAAATGACAGCTAAAATAGAGGAAGACTACTTACTTTTGTGATTAGTTTATTAAATGCTGAAAATGGCCACCATTCAATTAATTCCATGCAGTAAAATAAATTTTGCTCAAAACGTTCACGTACATTACTCAACATTTGTGGTGTAATTTGACGGCATTCATTAATGTCCACATTCGCAAATCCTCCAGTGACTCACGCTGGGTAGCGTAAATCTTAGATTTCAGGTGACCCCATAGAAAAAAGTCGAGTGGAGCCAGATCAGGTGATCTGGGTGGCCACTCAATATGTCCCCTTCTTCCAATCCAGGCCTGAGGAAAATTTTCATCTAAGAACTGACGCACAGGTTAAGCGAAATGAGGTGGTGCGCCATCTTGTTGAAAAATTATCGTTACATGGTCTTCTTCATCTCCAATACTGGAACGAGGGCTGGATAAATAGCGTTCTCTAATAGTTCTAAATACATTTGGCCAGTAAGATTACCGGGTATAAAAAAAGGGCCGATTATGTGATTTCCATAAATACCCGCCCAAGCATTTAACTTTTGGGGAGGCTGAGTATGCACTTCACGAAATAATCTTGGATTTTCATCTGACCAATACCGGCAGTTATGCCTGTTTACAATGCCATTACTGTAAAATGAACACTCGTCCGAGAAACAGATATTGAACATGTTGTTAGGATTATTGTTAATAATTCCACTGACCAGTTCACAGAACTGGAGTCGGCGATCGAAATCATCCTCATTCAGTTCCTGAACCAGTCGTATCTTAAAAGGATGGAACTTATGTTATTTAAGGATTCTCATGATTGTTGTGCGTGAAACACCAGATACATCGGACAATTTCCTAAAGTCCGTTTTGTTGCAGTTGATAGCTCATATCGAGGGTTGAAGCCATAAAACAACCGTAAACCATAGGCGTTGCCAATAGTAATTACCTTATTTAATAAGAAAATTGGCCTCTGTCCATTGTTAAGTAGGATTAGGGTTAAAGTAGGTACAACAGGGGTAATTAATTTACCTATTTTTGCCTGCTTTAGGATGTTATTACGCCATTTGATGTGCGTTTGTCAAACTATGTATTTAGTTGTATTTAGATACTGCATTATCTCAAAGTTGAATTATTTCCTATACTTGTAACAATGGCTTCAAGTTTTTCGCCAACGTGTCTTCGTCAAATTAGCAAGAGTGCATATTCTCTCCGAGAAAAGACATTAATATTAAACGTGCATGATGCTCTAGTGTACCAGAAACCTGCAAGTGATGTTCGTAGCATCATTGCAGAGTGTGCCAATATGGTAGGAGTTGGAGAGGCTACTATATATAGGTTCTTGCGTGAAAGAAAATCTAAGAACCTCAGTGAGCCAAAACCACTCCCAGGAAAGAAACCGTTAGAAATTGACAATTTCATTAAAAATGGTATTAGAAGAAAAGTACATAGTTTTTATTTTGCCAAGGAAATACCTACCTATAGACAAAATTTTACAAGCCATTAACTACGACGAGGACTTACCACAGCTATCACGAACGAAACTATGGAAAATACTTCATGATATGAACTTTCGATGGGAGAAGCAAAACAGAAAATCTTTTCTTATTGATGGAGCAGATATTATTTGCTGGAGACGTCAATACTTAAGGTCCATCCGAAAATACCGCAGCGAAGGCAAAAACATTTTCTATTTGGATGAAACTTGGCTGAACGAAGGGCACACCGTATCTAAAGTTTGGCAAGATAAAAATGTCCTAAGTTCTCGACAAGCTGTCATGGAAGGCTGGTCAACAGGACTTAGACCACCATCTGGAAAGGGACGCAGACTTATTATAACTCATATAGGAAGTTCAAATGGCTTTTTGGATCAAGGATTATTACAATTCCAGTCGAATTCTACTAAAGACTATCATGAAGAAATGACTGCTGATGTTTTCGAGGAATATTTTAAGCAAATGATAGAATACATTCCCGCTAATTCTGTAATAGTGATGGATAATGCCAGCTATCACTCTAGGCTAAAAGAGAATCTTCCCACAACTTCATGGAAAAAGGCGGAAATCGTAAACTGGTTACAACGAAAGGAATTGAGTTACGATAATACCATGGTAAAAAAAGAACTTTTGGATATTGTTAGGCTACATAAATCACAGTATAAAAAGTATGTTATTGACGAGATGGCAAGAGATCGAGGTATTATAGTGCTCCGTTTACCACCTTACCATTGTGAGCTAAATCCTATCGAATTAATATGGGCTCAAGTAAAAGGATATGTTGCTAGAAATAACAAAACTTTTAAAATGCAAGAAGTGCGACACCTCTTGCTTCATTCTTTAGCAATTGTGTCATCAGAAAATTGGCAAAACGCCATAAAACATAGTAGAGGAACAAAAAATGTGGGAACTTGACAACGTAATTGACACAACTATGGAAATTGAGCCTTTAGTAATAAGCGTAGGACATGATGACTCTTCAGATTCTTCTGAGGACCATTTTATCGAGTTATAATTATTGAAATTGTCAATATTTTTTGATCTGTAAATAAATTAGTTTTCTTGTAAATAAATTCATAAAATCATAAAATCTATTACATTTAAATAAAATAATAAGCGGTTACATTAAAAACCCAACTCTCCGACCATGATGGGCCGTTTTAATCATTATCCTTTCATTTCATTTTATGGCTCTATTGTTACTTTATCTGTTACCCGGTGGAATAGGTCAAAATTTCTTCATCTTTATGCTAGATGTACGTAAAAAGACCATTTTATAGGTAAAATATTTTAGGCCACCGGGCCCTTGTTTTGAATCTTTAATGAGGGTATCGAGCTATCAACGGCAACGAAACAGACTTTAGTACTAAGGGTCGGATCCATTGCTACTTGACCTAAGACAGCCACTTCCCTCGCTTCGTCTCTGTCATACATCCTCTTTTTGTTTTCGACTGAACTAGTAGCGTTAAATTTGGCCACCAGTTGCACAACGTAAGCAGCGGATACATTTTTTTCAGGATTCCGTTCGTTAAATAAAGCCGCTGTTACTCGCGCAGAGTCGTTACTTCAAAAAAATTATTTTATAATTTCCACCCTTTCTTCTACGATCTACGGAATACACCATTTTAATTATACTACAAAGGTACAATCGAATTGACACAGTTTTAACGTTCTTAAAAATTCACGATAGACTAAGGTAAATCAAAAACACGGTCCGTCTACTTTTTTGGACAAAAAATTAACAAATAACTAAATAAATTCAACTGCGTCTGATAAGAGTAATATCCTCGAGGTAAATTCCACATTCTCTACTCATACACCAATGTTCTTTACTGCATGGAAGTGAATGGTGGCCATTTTCAGCATTTAATAAACTAATCACAAAAGTAAGTAGTCTTCAACTATTTTAGCTGTCATTTCGTTAAAGATGAAAATTTTGAAGCGAAATTTTAGGGTCAGATGATAGTACTCAATAAGATCTTCAAAATGAGGTATCGCAATACCCCTCATCCCTATTCAAAATCAGTGGGTTGTGTTCACCCCCGTTAGGGGGTTGAAGTTACGGAGATGAAAAAAGCGGAAAAGTTATTCCCCCTCGAATCAGAAATCGACGGGTCTGAGCGCATTTCTACATCTCTGGATACCAAGCCATATTAACTGCAGAATTATACAAAAATTTATGCGTGCGGAGAAGAAAATTTTCCACTTCGTGCCGAAAAGTGGACCTTTTCAAATTAAACTGCGTGGGGATAAACGGTAAATCGCTCACGCCTAATACTTTCAATTTTATTATTGTATTTATAAATTTAATGGAAAAGTAAATTAACTAATTATAATATAAAACTTGATTAACTTATTCTTACAGTTGTTATTTTAATTCCAGAAACAGTCAACTTAGATGATTTTAAAATTAAAACCATTTAGTGAAAACGGCTTATAAAAGTTAAAAACAGGGTAATTTGAAATCGGTCCCAATTCTGTTCGGAAAAAGGCATAATGTGACTAAAAAATCTAATTTCCATAGCGTCCTCCTGTAGGAATAACCGAACTTTGTAATTATCTGGAAAGCGTTTGTAAAAGCAAATGGCCCGTGTTATTAAGGAAATTTTTTCGATACGTGTGGGGCGGACGCATTGGTTCTTTTTCCTCCCCTGTGGATCAGAAAGCCGAAAGTGTGGAATAAATTTAATTTTTTAAATTGTTATCACTGATATACATATATTATGTAATTCAGGATTACTGCTTAACACTGGAGTAAGAATAAATTTCGTTCGCACCAGTTTTGAAATAGGTTATCACCTAATCAGAGATTATATTTTAATCCTAAGAAAATAAGAGTTTATTCCGGAATTTATTCCTAATTCTTGAATGGTAATCTTAAAAATATGACGAAATCCTAATCTGATAGCAAAAAGTATTCAGGCACCCGTTGAATTCCACCAGCCACGTTTTTTGTCATCCGCCACATTTTTGACATATGTTGGAATACCTAAAGCTGAATTCATAGTTGCCATAACGTCTACCGTAAGACGTAAGCTGTAGTGGATAGGACTTAAGACGTAAGCAGTAACGGTACGGTTCCCTCCATGCGGCCTGCGGCTGTCGCAATTCGGCGCTAATATTAGCCAAAAAAACATTGTAAAAATATACAATTTGGTGATGTAAACATGGCGGTTATGCACGAGTATGACCGATCCCAACCGATTCCGTAAGCCGTAACGTAAGAAATGGAATTGAACCATTTCTTACTTCTTACTGATTAATTTTTATGCACTGTGGATTCTTCTATTGAAAATTACAAGCATATTTTTCTTACGGCTTACCGTTACGTCTTACGGCTTATGTTACGGCAAACTACGAATCTAGCTTAATTGTTAAGGGTTGGTTTGCTTTGAAGTCCACTAAAACGAAATTATGAATGCTTTGATGAGTTTGATGAACTTGAGGCTTTTCATATTATTGATTTTAGTTTTCCAAGATAGATATCTTAGGAGTAGCTATTTCGAAGACTTTGATAACTGCAGTTGTTCCAAGGATTTAGGCTGCGGAAAACCATAGCTCTGCAATTGTAGAATGCAATTCTGTAATGATAAGTTAAAATACAGGGTATTCTATTTTAAAAACTTTACTTATGAGTATTTATTGTATTATACCAGGAAGGCATAATTTTAAAAATACCTTTTATCATTTCATTACAGAAACGGTTTGAGGTGGGCATAAGAAATTGTTAAAAGAATTAAAAAATATATAGGGCATTCTAGTAAAAATAATGTTAAGCCTAACTTCTAGTATCATTGGAAATAGATACGTCAAAATATTTTCGTTAAAGATATCTTCTTTAGTTCTCGAGCCTTTTTAGTGGGCCACTCACCGTGAATGACCCTGTATATATTTTGATAAAAAGAATATTTATTATTATTAAAAATATGCTACCAACTAGCGCTAATATATTCCGCAATCTTTTAGCAGTTCAAGTGTAGGTATAAGAATTTTAGGCCCACACAATGGGCATTAAATGGAATACAATGTAAGCAGGATTTTTCATACTTATTCAACTCCGAATTTAACGTAATTCCAAAACTTCGATCATATTAGATCAATCTATATGTTACCGTAAAAACCTGATTTCAGTTAAAACCCTATCTTCCTAGGAAAAACTAGTTTTAACTCTCCTCCTTAGTCAATTGTAGATTTAACTAGTAAAAACTAAATTTCATTTATAATTTTAGTTCAAACTAAAAATGTCATACTCATTGAATAGAAAATGTGCTCTACTAGTTAACACTAGTTTTTACACAGGTAAATTAGTTAAAACTGTCCTACACTGAGAAAAACTCTAGCCCAAAAATCTGAACTAGATGTACTAGAAGTATGAAGAAATGAACTAGAAGTATGAAGAAATGAACTAGAAGTATAACCAACCTATGATTTATATTGGTTGTATTTACCACTTAATTTCTTTAATAATTTTCGTTTACATGGCAGAATTATAGCCGCAACACTACTGGTGTTAGAGTGTTTTTAGCCGCGGATTTTCCCTGAGAAAATTTTTATTTGAAACACTCGTGTTTCCGGCGAGTATAAAAAAAATACTGGATTGTCATTAAACACTCGTGTTTTCCGGCGAGTTTAAAAATACTGGAACGTCATTAAACACTCGTGTTTCCGGCGAGTATAAAAATACTGGACTATTTATTAAACACTCGTTGTTTCCGTGCTAGTATAAAAAACGCTGGAATCCCTTCAAACACTCGTATGTTTCAGAGCGAGTATAAAAATCTCTGAAATACCTTCGAACACGCGAGTATAAATAAGTTTTCGAAGAACAAACCCGATTGTGACAAAAGGAACAAAGACATTCTGAGTCCGGAATAGTGAGTAAGTGTGAAATAAAATATCTTAAGGCTATTATTAGTAGTCACTGCCGCGAGTCATAATTTTTTTTTCGGAATTTATTAGGGTAGTTAGACTCTCTTTAGTTGAGAAACAAAATGCTAGCTTAGGTTTATTTTACATTGTAAATACTGTAAATAATTAAATTTTAAATGGGAGTACGTGACAGAGGAATGATAGGTTGGTTTGAAACGCAGAATGTTAGTGTAGGATAATTTTTATTGTAAATGTAAAATGTAAATAATTATCGCACTAGTACTTCGGGTCTGGGTAAATTCACCCTCAAAGACAAGGACATAAAATTAAGTAAAAATGGCCCTCCGTGTTCCAATATAACAAACTTGCATTGTTGTTATATTGCAAACTATACTTTTAAATTAAAATCATTCATTCTTTCTTATGACAAATGTGCGCTCATCTCTTCAATTGCGCTGGTGGACCGCTGACAGCTTCCTGTTAGCTGGGAAAGGTGGTGGGCCCACCCAAGACCGACTGACACGTGCGTGTCAAGTCGGCAATGGCATTATGCCTGGCATCCCTGGACAATACAAGAATCGACCAAAAAATCGAAAATCAAATCGTGTCCGAAAATAATTAAGTAAGCACGCCTTCAGATTGCGGTGGATTTTTTTCATTACTTGCTAAGACTGGCCACTTTACAGATAGTGTCGACCAGTTCTTACATCTTCCAAATTAAATGGTTCAATAGTTAGTTTGGCAATAATAATCAAATCCTGGGTGGGGGATTACACCTTCTGGTTAGAATCCAACAGGGGACAAAATTAAAATTCCAGAAATTGCCATCTAGCTAATTATCAGATTAAATTAAATTCAAAAATAAAATCAAGGGGTAAATTGGTTATACGGGGATTATCAACAATCGTCCCACATAAAAACGCGCAGTTAAGGAGAACATTAGAGTTACCTATCAATTACTAAGCGCAAAACGGACGGACGTTTCGGGCTACGTACTCCACTCATATCATAGTATGATGTACGTACGCACCGATATTTCAAAATTTCCAAATTTCTTTTAAAATTCGGCGTTCTCTTCCTCTTCGGAGATATGGGCTCCCAAGAAACTCCAATGAAATCAAGTTTTTACACATAATTATTGAACCACCATGTATATTTAAAAAAAAAAATTTAATAAGATAATATGATATTGATTAATATGATCCAGGTAAGACCATTCAAACTACTATCCAAGAAAGTGTTGTGAATTACTCACAGCTGCAGGGACTAGCTGTGAGACTCATGGTCCCTCTTTTTAGCGCCCTGTATAATAAGAACTTTGAACAACGGTTTTTACATACCTTTAACTATTGACTAAAAATTAAGTACTCTTCATTCATGTCGCTAATCCTAACCGTTTTCGAAAAAATATCATTTTATTTACCTAAAACTTCTCACGGGATAAATATGAAAAAGCGAAATTTTGCAGCTGGTTGATCGGAACAAATATGTATTTTTTATTGAAATATGCCAAATACATAATGTACATGAAATCCCATTTTTTTGAAAACCGTTAGGATTAGTGATATGAATGAAAAGTACTTAATTTTTGGTCAATAGTTGTTGTCCAAAGTTCTTGTCATACAGGCAGTGGCGGCTCGTGACCTATGATAGAGGGGGTTCACAAATATGGTAAAATTATTTTTAAAATTTTATATTTGTGTAACTACCAAACAATTACTTTCTAATAAGTGAGTAATAAGAAAATTAGTTAGGTAAAACATATTTTTATTTATTTTTTAATTTTACACAAGGAAATACAACTTTTGGAAAATAAGGAAGGTTTTCTTAGTGTGTATAGCTGTCGGATCTTAACGTCGTCGCATGTAACCCTCATAACAATATTTATATAGTCCACTACTAATACTACTAAAGCCATCTACGAGCTATCAAGAAAACCGAATGATGTCCAATACTACTACCGCCATCTACGAGTTATCAAGAGAACCGAAGATGTCTAATACCACTACGCCATCTACGGCTACGGCATTAGGCGCAACCAAGACGAGAACAATAGTTAACTGTTTTATGACGAGAACGAATCGACCCACGAGACTGACAAGTTGGCATTCTTCATATTTTCAGTGTTTTTACTTTAAATCCTTAAATAAAACGGTTTAAAATCATATCGAGTATCATTTATCGAAATACACAACATTTATCGACCCTATACAATAGTGCTTAAACGTAAAGTCCATTCTTCGGTTCTTAATTATAGAATAACAATAACAGCCTCATTAAGCTTGGAATAATCTCTATAAATTTTTTTTCATATATTTTATTTTTAAACTTTCTAATAAAGTACCTAGATTTACCCTTTGTGGTCTGCGTTAAATTAATTTCGGGTTTAGGTGTTCCCGCATTCTTCACTTCAATTTTTTGCTGCAAACTCAAAGAGCTAAAGATACTTCTTAAATAGTCCACCGTCAACTATTCATTTTAACTTAATAAATATATAATATTAAAATATTTAAACATACACTCTCGAATTTCTAACTAGATGCACGAACAGACAACAGCAGCGCGGTGCACACAAAAACTGTGCGCTGCCACCCGCCACTACAGAGAAACTGCACTACTTAATCGCACGTGCGGGCAAGTCTCGTCATAATCGTCATTTACCTCGACCGAGGCACGGTTGCCGGATCTATACAGTTTGGTTCGACGGGATGATAAAATATTAGGGAGGGTCGGACTTTTTTAGTTTGACGGTACGATAAAATATTAGGGAGGGTCGGACTTTATACGATAAATAATATTCAATGAATATAAATTAATATTTTTTATTCGTTCTGTTTTGGGGGTGCACGTGCGCATGTGCTCCTGTGAAAGAACCGCCACTGCATACAGGACGTTAAAAAAAGGGGCCAGGAGTGTCACAGCTCTGAGTAATTCACAACATTTTCTAGCACAGTAATTTGTAACGTCACCTGGTATACATCCTATTACAGAAAAATTCAAATATACCTGGTGGTTCAATAATTATGTGTAAAAAACTTGTTTCCATTGAAGCTCTTTGGGAGCCCATATATCCGAAGATAAGGCCTATATTAAAAAAGTCTATATGAACTTGTAGTACTATTTTCACTTGTTTTCTTCATATCCGGGAGATTTCTCATATTTTACCGTTTATCCCGGCAAATTAATCTTGATTCTTCTCATATTACAACAAACAAGCACGTTAATTTATTTACGTCATGAAATTGTTAAAGGATACAAGAAGTTACTGTCGAAAAAATTATGTCAGCTACGTAGCTATCACGTGCTCTCTATAGTCTCTTGGGAAAGGGATAATGTCAAATAAATTAGCGCGAAGTTTTCTAAAACTTTTTGAGGTGCTTGGCCGACAAATTAGTTCGCGCTGATTAGGCGTTGGGAAGATCGTCTTTAGACTTTTAATTCCGAATTCCGCTGGGGATAATTTAGGGAAGACATATTATCATTCTTTAGTAATTATATATTTGCAAAATTTGCATTCTCTTTAGACCGAGGAAGGAACGTGTTATTAGTATTTATTATTTAAATAATAAATACGTATATTTTTTAAAAATATAAATCAACCTACCTTAGGCAAGAATGGTAGGTAGCCTACTTGATTACTATCACCTACTATCACCAAGGCATAAATGTAATTCCTATAAAACTTATTCATAAAATTTTGACAATGACATTTCGCCGTTGCCGTTTCACCGAGGGCCATTTCGTCGCCGACGGTTTCTCCGGGCACCGGTTCGCAGTCGAAAATAATTTTTTGTTCTTGGTTGTGTTACGTTGGGTTAGTTTTGCATAGATATAAATCGAAACGGCGTGAATAGGTTTTTATTTATAAATTAATATGTTGGCTAGAATTACATATTAGGGTGGCCCATCTCCATAGGGGTGAAAAAAAGTTTTGAAGATTCTTACCGGGCCACCCTGTGAAAATGTTCCTTTATATTAAAAAATAAAACACCAAAAATTCAATCCAATCCGACAACAGGAACACGTGCCGCCAGCAGGTCAAAATATTAGGTACAGGTAGGTACCTGGTACATACAATATTTTATTAAATAATCCTCATTTTATTAGCCATTGCGGGGTAGATCGGTGTCAGATTGTTTTGTTGCCTGTAATTAAAATATTTATTACCAAATTGGTCACTTCTAAAAATATCCCTAATCCTTTACAGGTAGCTGTTTTCTTGGAATTTTTGTGTATTTCCAGCGGCTTAGCCAGTAACCCCCTATTAATAATTTCTTACTTATGTTAGTATGCAACAGACCTTCTTAGAGATAAATTAAGTTTGTCTGTGTATTTTCTTTGTGAAATTAAAAAACCATCGTGATGTATGGGAATCGAAATTTACGGAAAGATAGTATCGTGTACTTAATTAATTGGACATTATACACCTCAAATTATTGGTAATAAGTTGCCTTCAAATAAACATGCATGTTTTATTCTTCAACATGCGTGAAGTGAAACTAAGTTTACTTGATAGTGCTGCGCTAACTATTAAAGAAGCTTCTATTTTTTGGGACAAAGCTCGCATACCAGTACAAAAGCACAAAATTCTGTCGGAGCGATTTCAACGAAGTCTTTGACCGCAGTAGCAGAAGCACTAGGACATGATGTTCCATCTCTGTCTATAAGTAGAACAACTCTTCAACGAAGTAGGCAACGTATGCGAAAAGAAAGGGCTGCAAAATTAAAAGCAACTTTTAAAGGATATGATCTTTTGGCACCAATAGCCCATTGGGATGGAAAACTCCTCTTCCTTGACGGGAATGGAGAATGTGGACAGACTTGCTGTAGTAGTTACTAGTGGAGAAGTGGAGCAGTTGCTTGGAGTGCCTCCTTTGCAGCATTCGACAGGTAAAGAACGGGTAATAGTAGGGGACTTAGGTCAAATAGAAAATAAAGAAATTTACGACTTTATATCCTTTACTTCTATAAATTTTTGTTCAAAAATTGAAGTTCCCTACAGAATTTTTGGAAAGAGATCCAGCAACTTGGACTAAAAACGAAAGTTACAAAAGTGTTGTAAAATTATTAATAATCTTAAAGTAGTAAATGACACAGCTGATAGAGGTATCAAGCTAATTAATGAATATAACAGAATATTAACTAAGGACGAAGAGCAAAAGCAATTTTTACTTCAAGTTGTTAAGGATTATAAAACACGTTTTCCAAATGTTAAAATGTTGCAGGTCTTAGAATAGTCTTTAAGTAAACTTGTATGACTTAATGTACAAATTGTTGTTCAATTATTTTTTTATAAATATATCAATCCAAATTTGAGAAAGTATACATGTTGTTATTTACCCATTTATTTCCATTAAGCATAATTATTATTATTTTAATAGAGAATATATTTCTTGCTCTTGTGCTTTCAGGATAACAAATATTGTTCTTGATGATTGGTGAGATGCAACACAAAGTGCTACAAAGTGTTGCACCTCATCAATCACTTTAGGGTCATTATAGGCTCTTACATCGTTCCTTTCATCAGGTCCTAGTTTCACTGATGAGCCGTGATAAGGCGAAACTGGTCAGGGGATGGGTTTGGGACAGGGAACGACCAAACATTTAATTTAAAAATATTGTTTTGTAATACATTTTACCTTTACAAAGACAACAGATTTGCAAAATTAGGTAATAATTAATTTTTCATTTTTATCAGAATTAACGTTGCAGGCGGCACGGCACCACTTCCTGGTATCCGATCGAAATAAAATTTTAGTGGGGGATGTTTTTTCATCAAATGGAACCATTTTGAGGGGTGGCAGCTCAATTTTTCCTAGGTTGCATAAGATGGGCCACCCTATTACATATATACAGGGTGTTATGGAAATGACGTATTATATTTAAATGGGTGACTCCTCGGGTGTCCTAGAGAAGCGCTACATATTTTATTTTTTTTACATCGACCGTTTTAAAAGTGGGGTAATAAACACTCTTACTCACAGGTCAGTCTACGCTACTGTACAACATTTCACTCTGAGCCAATGGCAATGTTGCCAAGCTTAATGTAAAACTGAAATGTCATATAAAATTATAAAAATAAATTATTTTCTACCTACTTGTATTTATCCTTATACCTAAAGAACGAGAAAATCCAGGCACAAACACAATCAGTTTTTTTTTATTTTTCATGGGAACACTCCTGGAAACACTTTATGTACACACAGTAATAATGAAACAGAACCGATAGTTAGCTTTTGAAAATACAATAATACAGATTATACTACAGATTATTAGATTTTATTAAACGCGACGAAATTTGACGTCCAGAAGAAACGCGTCAATAAAAACAATATTCAAAGATTATTTAATCTTATGTACGGACAAGATACACGCGTAAACCGTAAAAACAGAGCGGATCGCTGAGAGTGTGTTGGTGATCGAATAGACACAACGTATCCGGCCGCTTGTTGGTCTTGAACTAACAGACGCACGCGTTCGGCGCTATATGAAACTACTTCGCTGAGCCGATGTAAGGCGTCAAGAGGTCATTGGCATTTGACGTAGTGGCTATTACTTTGCTATATGTTTTTTCGGGTTGTTTAAAACATAGTCCGTCGTAAATGTTCTTCAATTAATTGTACAAAAAGGTGTTACAGAATGGAAAAGTGTTTAAATTATTTTATTTTGTCTAAAGAGTTTAAGGTGTACATATGACAACACCGGCCAGAATTCCTTGATTGCTTACATGTATCGCAGTGCAACACAGGTGTTTTTCTGGTTTGACGTCAGGTCACTTTTACCGCTGAATGAATTGAAAGCGCCATTTATGGCTATTTTTCTTCAATTTGTCTTTATCTCAGGAATTGCCGGTTTAAATATAATACGTCATTTCCATAACACCCTGTATTTATACAAATATGTATTAAAGAATGAATATACAATTTTATTGTGCAGCTTTAAATATTAATCGAATATAACTAGAGTTAGTTTTTTTTATCGATGAAATTGTTCATGTTCACGAAAAGTTTTGTTTTTGTGACGAAATGTGGTTTCCAGGATTCTGAATATCGAGAGCGAAGCTCGAGTTATTTAATATAAGAAATAAACATAGTTTGAGCATGATTAAATGTGATTTATTGCCGCCCGTGATTAATAAATTATCATGGGTACGGAATAACTTTGCATGAGATTATTTATAAAATTATAATTCATTGGACTGTTGTATCTAGGGCATGTAGCATATAGTTGACTAAGTAACCCATGTCAACACATGTCTTCAGGCAAGAATTTCTGATGCTAATGCAGATGAGCTCACATTACACGTCATAATAAACAAAACTTTGAATGTTACAATGAAAAATTTAATCGATAATTAAAACGACGCTCGAGTTATATTTGATAAGATTATTTCCAGAACCTAAATTAAATATTTTAATATTTCGAGAAATACTTTTAATATATACAATATCGATGATCGTCGATATCGATATTAGCCCTCGACTATAAACTTCAAACCTTTTGACGTTTCGTAAGTTTAAGGTTATGTGACTAAAATTTCAAAATAAAACAAGTCAACAGTGTCTGTAAATAGGAAAATACATTACACAAGTACAGTAAGTATATATATTTTTATTTAAATCCTACCTTGAAAGTAGTTTTTCGTTTGTCACGGGCAAATAATAATGAAAATCTTAAACAATATGCATATGGTTAAACAAAATGTCATTCAAACTTGACATTTATTAAAAATAATATTCTAGTAGGGGAGACCTCGGATAATTGTAACCATTTATGTATATTATTGTACCACTCTGTAAGTTTTAAACATTATGTTCTAATTTTGCAAAGCTGTGCACATAAGTTTTGTCCCTATTTTGCCCGAGATATAAATAGACTGGCTCATTATTTGAGCCAAAAAAAATCATTGGTATAGGAATGTCACGTGATACATTCGTACCACCCCTCGAGACAAAATGTAACAGACCTTGGGACAAATTGTAACTCTTTATATATAACACAAAAACTCCAATAGTAATACAAAATATATTCCTTTTCAATATAAAAAAACTGAAATATAAGAAAATTAACCTTTAAAAATGTTTAAAATAATGAAAATCAATTTAAAAGAAATGTTTTTAGAAGGGTAAAATCATTCCCTACAATTAATACATATAAAAAATAAATCGTCATCATCATCTCTACAAATGAGCCCAAACCTTGCAGTGTTGGCATTTTACCCATTCCTCACCATGCCTGTCATGGGAGTAGGGCCCTAAACAATATATAGATCATCGTCATCTTCCGACGAGCTTGACCAAGTCGGGTTGTTTTCCTTTGAATTGGTCCTTTTTACTTTATTCTCATTCATTTTTCTTACTTTAGCTGCTTTCTCCTCACGTGCCATCTTCTCGGGAGTGTTAATATAGCTTTTTTTCTCTTCCTTCTTTTCGTAGTATTATTCTTGAGATTCGTCGAAGCTTTTGGAAAGGGTCGACTGTTTCT
Organism: Barypeithes pellucidus; assembly: GCA_963991005.1. Classification (NCBI taxonomy): domain Eukaryota; kingdom Metazoa; phylum Arthropoda; class Insecta; order Coleoptera; family Curculionidae; genus Barypeithes; species Barypeithes pellucidus. Next base: position 30,988,592 of record OZ022556.1, on the reverse strand, counting down.
AGTAATTCCTTAGAAGTATTTAATTCATTAGCTTTGTTGGATGTTGATGATGAGGTTGCCGATCCCTTCACAACTGGCGAGGTTATACTACAGCGGCACGTGCCCGGTATGGTAGCTCAGTAAACAGAGCTATCGCATTCAGCCGTGGCGACCCGGGTTTGATTCCTGGTAGGTGTACGTCACTACACAAATTTTAGTAGGCAAGCAGCATGTTGCTAGTTTAGTCCTGAATAAGACCTGACTGGAGCGGATAATCGTACTCCTTGGGGACTGATGGACAGACTGGAGGCCTGCGCGTGGTTCGGATCCCACGTCAAAAGCTGTAGGTCCCGTCTGGCTGACATTTCCCAGAAGTTAAACAAAAGGGATACAACAAGCCATTCGGCTGCAGTATAATGGCAACATGCCAGCCCTCATTCAAGCATCAGCGGCACGTACCTCTTATATTAACCCCGCCAAACACAAAGCGGCGCGAAATTTGAATCACGCCAACAATTGATATGACCACTGTTACAATTGTACCATTTTACAATTGTCCCCGGTCTTCCCTACTCGGCCTACTGAGATACGTTTGTTAAAAATGTTTTGTACCAATGATACAGTTATCACTAGTAAGGAAAAATTTATCAAAATAATTACGTGTAATTGGTGTATATGAAACCATCTTATTGGTCGAAACAGTATATTTGATAGGTGATGGAAATAATCACAATAAACTGAAGTTATAACAATAATAATATAACACTATATCATTGATTGGCAATTTCCAAATTTTAAAATTAACCTAAACCTTTGGTATTAAATATTAAGAAAATCATAATTGAAAATTCCAACCTATTAAGGATATTTTTTTTAACAAAGAAACCAATAGATACTTAGAAATCATAACTAATTTAAAAGGGATGTTCGGAATTCTTTCAAAGTATGCCATCATACCAAAAATACCGTGGCGGACAAGAAGAAGACTGTATATGTCATCAATTGGGATAAACAGATTCCACCTATAATATTGTTTGTGTATATCTTTGAAATAAAAAAACTCAAGTAAATCAGAATTTTTTATGAAAAAAAAATTCAAATATATTAGTCCCATTATTTACCTTCTTCCCTATGTAGAAAAAAATCCATGTCAAAAACAGACAAATCCTTTATATTATTATATTGTAGATGGCGTAAGATTTCTAGGTTCCTGAAACAATCCTTGACAATTTGGGTTGATGATTCTATTTATCATAAGCCTTTGTCTTTTATATTTCATAAATTTTTAGAGGGTAGCGTTTCCTGTCTTTCCTTAAAAATTTACTGGCCTTTGTTCTAAAAAAAACATGTTAAGAAAATGTTTTACAGGGTGGCCCAGTAAGGTGGTATTTTACACTAGTCTTTGTTTTTCATTTATACAGTGACCGGCAAAATAGTTGGATACATAGAAACTTTTTATTATTGAAATATTAAAGGGCCCATTACAGTTGGCAAGTCTTTTTGAAATTACAATAAACTTGCAATATTCTTGCAACTTGCAACACCATACCAGACAACGGGTCTGGTCATTCATAAATCTGTTGGAAAGTGAGGTTGTGATTGTGTGAAATGTTATTGAAAATGAAAATCAGTAATGGGTGGAAGAGAGACAAAACATGTTTGTCTCGATAATGGCAACAATGTTGAAGTCTGGTTAAATCCAATAACGATTAAAATTTTATGGAGCGGCCTTTCGCGTTTTCTTGCAGCGGAGCTAGTCTGGGCAAAAAGCCCGACAAGGGCGTATAATTTACTTTGAAATTCTTTACGTTTAACTATATTACCTATTCAAAAAGTGTAGTTTCGAATATTAGATATTTATAAAAAGATAGAAATATTGATTCAGTTTTTATATACAGTGTGTATGTGTGGGATTTAACTATATATGCTTAGCATCAATGTTTTTGGTGTATTCATTATTTTATGATAATTCTCCAGATATAAAAGTGTATATTTCTAACCAGATTATCATATTTATCACTAAGGTATCTTGCAAAATCCCAATTGAAAATTTGTAAATTTGACAATTATAACTGGTTTAAGGTTAATCCGCAATTGCTCTTAAAATAAATTTATTTCCTAATAATTTTACTATAAACTGTGAAAAGGATGACAAATTCTTTAAAAGAATATTATTATACTTAAAAGTATCAAATAAATCGTAAAATAATCCAACTGCACTCTGGTCATCTATCTTTAGTTTATTACCCACTCAAATGCATTGGGTGTGACCAATTAGCAAGGAGGGAGAAACGGAAAGTTAGATCAAATAAATAAATAAATTATATAAAAGCTGTCTTCACGTACTAGTTACACTGCAAACGTTGTTTAAATACAGAAAAATAAACATGTAAAATATTTTGAAGGGACTTGTCATGTACATGTCCCATGTACATTACCTCCATAATCTTCTTTTGTGAAGTGTTTCTCACAAATAATTGTTGTATCACCTGGACTATAATTATTCCTTCTAATGGCATGTATCCAAATTTGCCGTAGGCTACGACCTTTTAGTATCCTAACGAAGTGGATAAACATTTGGTACATTCTTAAACAAAGCGAATTTTCATAGTGATGCAAACTCAAAATCAAATTTCTAAATATATTTACTAACCTGTGCAATTTTAATTTAACACCATTGCATCTTCTAGTGAAGGATTTTATGGCCGCACAAGACTCAACCATCTTGTAAATGCAAGATTTATATTAAGAAATAAACCAACTCGACTGCTTTTTGCCCGGACTAGCTCCACGGACCGGTCCATAACCTTTTAAACGTCAATGGTTATATCAGAAATCATATCAATACAATCATATTAAAACATAACCATACTTACCGAAGAAAAGATAAATCCTTGCTTAAATGATCCACTCTTTTACGAACTATACGTGAATGCACCATCATTGTTTATAATAAAGACGATTTTTCACCAATACTCACAAAAAAAAATAAAAACAACCAAAATATATAAACACTCCCTTAAAAGCAGTTAGCAGTGACCAGCAACACTGTATTGTTTACTATAATCCGATCCATTGATAAAGTTTGACCTTGTGCCGTAGAGCGTAGTAGCTGTAGCGCAGTCGGCTTATTTCAAACTTTTATGTATAATAATATTTTTTTTTCTAAATCTCTCAAGGCCTATGCACAATTTATAGTAAAATTATTGGGAAATAAATTTATTTTAAAAGCAATTGCGGATTAACCTTAAACCAGTTGTAATTGTCAAATTAACAAATTTTTAATTGGGATTTTGCAGATACCTTAGCGATAAATAGGACAATCTAGCTATGCTGCAAACATAACAGCAAGGTGGGAAGTGCACGTTTCCACTCCTTAGGTCAACTACAAATATAAACAATTATATCTGGAGTTTGTAAGATCTTTGGGTATGGCCGATTTTTGTTGTAGTTATTTGCTGCTAATCTAGTGGAAAACATTGTAATAGTTTGTACATAGTAATTTTTACATCACCAACCAAAGCTAAAAGGAACGAAATATTAACCTTAAAATACGTCTCGTGTGATTATTTTTAATCGTATATTCGTGTTTATTTATACTCTAATTCAGTTTTTAGTCGTGTTTTACGTATTTTGTTAGTTTCTCTCTCTCGCCGTTGAAACCCCAACTGCAGTAGAATTGCCGCCTACATAACGATTTACATGACATATTGCTTGCAACGTTCATGCCAAAAATTAACTGGCAGCAACAAAATTGCAATAGTATTCCAGACTCTAATGCGTCATTTAAAAAAAACTTTTTGACGTGACTACTCGTTTGGCTGGAAAGTCTAAGAAAATATTTTTTGTCACGGAAAACTTGTTTTAGATGACGAGATATCGAACAAAGTTATTTGAAAAAACTGTTTAGATTTTAACCTTATACGCTTTTGCGAAGTTTGTAGCCAAAATTCCGAAAATTATATTTTTCAGAAAAATATCCAGTATTAGTTCATAGGTTCATATTCCCAAGAACAAAATGAAAATCTGTTAAATGGTCGAAAGTGAAGGTAATAATATCTTATTTAAATATTTTTGTTGTTTTTATTAAATTATATTTGTTAAAATTTAGAATTTAGCTTCTTACCGTGCCTGTGGCGCTGCCAACCATATTTACTATTTATAGATATTTCTAGAACAATATGCTTACAAAAGGCCGTTTTTCCTAATTTGGAACAACGTTCTTTCATGAAACTAAGTGTGATTATATTTCCGTCCTTCTCTAGAGACCTTAGACGACTAGTAAAGTTATTGAACCCTTTAAAAGCCTATGGCCACATATGCTAATGAATGTTTTAAATTTTGCAATTTTAAGATGCTATTTATTTCGAGACTGACGGAAATCATTTCTAACACCTTTTGGAAAAGTGAATTTTAATAATCGTAAGTTTTAAATATTAAATCTAAGTTTGACATTAATTAATGTTATTCTTGGCGATGTACAGTTGAATTCATTGAAAATGGGGACACTAAATTTGTTATAATGTAAATCGGTCTTGATTGATTTTGACTTCTTCAAAAGTTTATGGTTGACAACGCTGTCACTGTCTGAATTCTCAAAATGCCTCGCCATTTAATAGAACTTGAAAGAGGTCAAATAGTAGCCAGAATTGAAGATCGGTGGTAAATATTGGCACTAGCAAATTTATAGGGAAAAGGCAAGAACATAATTTTAACAGTTAAGCAACTTTTGGGGCAAGAGGAGCCATGGAGCTGAAAAACTGGGTAGCTGCGTAAAAAAATAATGCTCACAGATAAACGTAGACAGTCTCGGATAGTTTTCACCTTAAATTATACATTCCGCGACTGTCAGTTGTGGAATGCGGCAGTGTTCATTGACGAAAAGGTTATTCAATTTAAATAATGGTTATAAATTCGGGTGCCATTATGTTACGTTGAGTAAAAAATATGTGTTATCACAGAAATATTTTTATACATTTATCACATTTAATTAGATTATTTTATTTTGTTTAGCGACGCCAATGCTTAATGCTCATAACCTTAAAAACAATAAATCAATCAGAAAAGCCTGTCAAAACTAGTCAAAAGAGTTGTCCCCAATTTCAATGAACTATTATTGTTTATTTTTTCATAATGACTATTCTGTTATTGTTAATAGATCATCTGGTTTTGTGATTATTATGTAGTGCATTATTATAAAATAATTTTAAAAATTCATTTTAGTACCTACTGTATTGAACTGTTTTTACAAAATTATGGAAAATACAGGTCTGTATTCTGAAAATTAATAGGATCCATCTTACAGAACGATTAATTTGTTTTTGAAAGAACATAAACCAAATAAACGCAACCTTATATCATCACCTAAATCTTCGACCGATAACCGATGGGAGCACCCTATTCACTTAACCCCCACCAAATTGATATTTATAGAAGGCATATTCAATGTATTGGTAAAGATTGTTTCACGAAAAATGGATATAACTTAATAACTGCAGTAAAAGTACCTGTGGCCATCCCATTATTTATGACGGTTTGTTATTATTATGTGGAAAGGACCGGATTGTAATAAAATTATAATTAAATAAAGGCACATCAGGTAGGTTAGGTTGCTTAATTTATATTTAAATATCTTTTTGTGGTAAAATTTGTTAGTTTTTGAAGCATGGTTCAAGAATTGTCTTTTACCAAACATTCCTCATAATAGCGTGATAGTAATGGACAATGCGAGCTATTACAGTCGCCAATTACATAAAGCTCCAAGCTCAAATAATACAAAATTGGAGATTCAGAACTACATGGCGGCGAATGATATATATTTTGAAGGAAGATATAAAAAAAGTGATCTTTTAGAAGTTTTAAAGACATTTTGTATAAAAAAAGTATATGTTTGTGGCACATTGTCAGAAGAAATTGGACATACAGTGCTACGGCTCCCACCCTATTATTGCATTTTAACCCCATAGAGCATATGTGGCACCAGTTAAAATCACTGGTTAGGTCTGAAAATAGTTCTCCGACTTTAAGTTCTAGTGTTGTAGAATTAATACGAAAATGCTTTAATAATATTCCCCCAGTTAGTTAGAAAAATTCAGTCCGTCACGTAGGTAGTTGGAAAAATTCAGTCCGTCACGTAATAACTGTAGAAAATTCGTATATTAGTCTGGATCGTATAATTAGTCCAATTATAATTAATTTTGATGAGGATAGCGATAGCGAAACAGAACTATCTATAGAATGACATTATAAATGTAAATAAATATGACTAGTAATATTTAAAAAAAATGTTATTTCATTTGATTACATTAATATAATCATATCATTACTTGTTTTCCTTAGTCCGTCCCTTCATACTTCACTTGTTTATTGCCAAGCTCTTGTCGACACAATGAGACCGACCCAGGAAATCATTAAGTCGTATCCATTTTTCGTGAAACAATCTTTACTACGGGTACCGTGATATTAGGTTAAGCTTACTTTTTTATTATTGGCAGGTTTTAGCGTTTTTTTCCATCTGAATTCGTACCAAATTAAATTTTCATGAAAGCGCAAACTCATCAACATGAGAAAAATCGGAAAAAATGTTTTTGGGTGAATAAATGGTTACAGGATCGTGAAAATCACATATGAAACTTATAAAACGGTACGGTTCCTTACCTAATAAGCTGTGCGAAATTGAAAACTTACTAATTCAGGATTAGAAAAAAATAATTATTAGTACAACACAATTGTTTGACTAAAATGTATAAGAAAGTATTCCATTTATTTTGTTACAACTTATTAAATAAATAATTATAAATTTACAATTTACGTCCCTAACATCCCATAATTTACCCCTCTATATTAAATTACAATTTCCATATAGAACTAGGAATTGATGAGATTCCTCAACTTAAATTTTAGTAATAAATTAATAAAGTCCTACGTAATTGGAATTATTAATAAATATTACACGCCTCAGTTTAGTTATTTGTGTCAGATATAGCTTGTTGCTCTCGTTATTAAACAATAATAATTTTTCTTGGAATTATATAAGTCAGCGCTAAGTATGGAGTCCTATCTTGTGTTTTCCACTAGCAGTTGATGATTTAATTTAGGTGGAGAAATCATTTTTCTTAACCTCCTACCAGAAATAATATTTCCAAAAATCGTTAAGAAATACTACTCATATTTTTGAAAGAAAAGGCAATATTTTCCTAAACTTAGAAATTGCCAGGCAACGGAAAACAACTGTAAGGGAAATTTATTATTGTACTGTATGAAATATTAGTTTGTAGAACAAGAGTGGATATAATGTCCATATCGCACGTAACGCAAGTTGACCAAGACGCCGAAGTCGTGCTAATTCACGCAACTATTCTTGAATATTAGAAGAATCAAAACTTGAAAAAGTCTTCGTATTCTATCTACAAAACCCTTGTATTTTTATTGATAAATCTGGTGTCTGTCCTTCAACAAACTGAATTTGATGAATTTCCTAATGGCTAACAAACTGGCTTTCAAAACTACTGTGCAGTCTTCAACAGAGTTGATCGGCTTCGCCAGGCCGTATAATGTAAACGAATAGCACATTGAGTGTGCAAACAGTTGATATGGTGTTGATGCCTTCTAGTCAGATACCTAATCGCCTGAGCTTCAGCAAGTGACCATTTATTATCGCACAATGATTCAAAGGGTTCTTCGACAACAAATTGTGGCAGTAAGAAAAATAATGCGTTCAGCAATGCATAATGCAAATTTTACATCAATGTCATACATATACTTATGTCTCTGTTCCTGAATCTTCCTGTATAAATATTGGCAAACATGAAAGAAGCAACTTCGTTGTTTAAATTTTGGTAATCCCACAGAAACCGCATCAATAAAAACATTCTCATAATCAATAATAACACTTTGTGGTGCAAGTGTTGGAGCAGAGGTTTTCAGCTCTTGCAGCAATATATGATGATGGCACGTCTTCTCAGTTTTGTCCGGCAGCCGAGCGTATAATAGAATATATATAATAGAGCGTAGAATAAAATTATTCCCTTTTATTGTCCTCGCATTTCTGATGTTCCTTTTAATTGCCCTGGTGTCTGGCAGCTTGCGTAGTGCACAGGAACTAATTAGACTGGAGAGATTGGAGTGTATATATTGCTGTGTATCTCAGATTCTCTTCACAGCTTATCAAACTTGTTTGATAAATTTGGCTATTTGAATTCTTGTTGCACCAAGGTTGTGATCATTGGGCTTTTTTGAATTTCGTTACCAATTGTAATAACTCTAGAAATTGGTCACATTGCCAATAGATCTTATCGTCTTGCTGTTTATCCTTGAAGAGAAGGTAACCGTCGATTGGAAGCTTGCTGCTGAATGTCTCACTCAGAATATACTCTAAATTCATCTTGTCTTTATTATGGTCACATTGCCAATAGATCTTATCGTCTTGCTGTTTATCCTTGAAGAGAAGGTAACCGTCGATTGGAAGCTTGCTGCTGAATTTCTCACTCAGAATATACTCTAAATTCATCTTGTCTTTATTATAGTCTGCTGGATACAATTTTTCCACCCATAAAAAATATTACGATATTACACGAATTCATTGCAGGTTAAAAAGCTGACTAGACAAATAGAAATTATTAAAGCAAAACCCCTGTGGGTACTTGCATTATCATTACCAAAAGATACACATCCTATCCGACAGCTAAGCTGTTAAGGTTCTGAACTACACTGGGTTTACATCAAAACTCACACTGGAGTATCTAAGTAACATAAAAGAACTAGCGTTCAGGAGTTAGAACTTTTATGGGTTCTTAGAACATTTATGGATTCCTGGTCACTCCGGGATAATAGGTAATGAAAAAGCGAACGAACTAGCGAGAACTGGATCCGGAAGGATGAAGTCCTTGAACGCATGCCTGCCATATAATATACAGCTGTGAACCGCTGGCTTGCAGAAGACTTAAGATCTTCGGGAAGATCTAACGTGGAGACAACCTCCCCCATGACATACTTTGTAGGAGAATATTTTACCTAATAGAAGGAACAAATATCGGGGTGTACAATTAGGCAGAAGGATGCAGTGATAGAAGTTTGGGCCATATACCCAACCACGCCTTTAACCAACCAACCAACCTCTATCAGCGTGTTAATTTTGAGCAACTTTTATTTTTTAATAACCTCAAAAACGATTAGTTTGTATGTTTATTATTTATTTACGGGCTTAACTTTTGAACAGGACACGAATAAACATGTTTATGGATATTCTTAATGTCCCTGTGTGATCTCTAAAATGTCATGTGTCGTATTTGTCTATTATGTGTTATCCCTTTGTATGCAATGTAGAAAACAACAAACCCACTAGTCCTTAAATTGTTATGGACGCTATAAGAAGTACCATCAATTTTCCTGTAGTTGATTATACTATAAATTTATAAAACCCGGAACATGCGGTGTTAACATTAAAATATCATAACCCAGATTTCACCCAGGAAAATCAAGATATTTTCCATAATATAATATCTTACTCAGACTTACTCATTTTATGTTACCTACCCGATAACTTTGGTTTATGTAGCCGTTAACTAGTGAATAGGCTACACATTATGGTTCATTTCGCTATCTATTAGCTATATTGGTGAAAAGCGATTTCTTTCTATTTTTCCTCTGATAATTAATAACATGTAGAAATTTATCTAATTATCCATTAAAACATTAGTTCACTATATACCGAGGTGGAAAGTGTTTATTTTTTGTCGAGAGAAAAGAATGGTTTATCGAGGTGCGTATCGCCGAGGTGAAACATTTCTCGAAACAGGAATGCAACTTTTCACAGAAATTTTACAAAAATTAACAACCTAAGACCCCTGTGTAACCAAAAGCCTCGCCACCATCCGCAAATTAAAAGAACTTCAAGTTGTCAAATCATTTTGGTTATTCAATGAATGTTGACATTTATCTGAATGGAAAGCGATCACTTTCCACCCGGGTAAAATGTCATTTTACGCCTAGATAAATGTCAAAGTTAAAAATATGTTCCTTTCAAATTTAAAAAACTTTTAAATGTGAACATTACATACATGGTTGTAAATAAATATTTTTTTTAATATCTTTTTCTATATTAGCAGGAAAGAATAATCTGAAATGAATGTTTCTTAAGCCGATTCCTCACTGAGTCGACGTTGTCGATCTATTGACATTGTCACGGCTTTTGTGATCTTAGATTTATTATACTTAGGAGTATTTAAAAAATTTGACTTGAAAATATCCAAAAAAACATAGATATTGCTCTTTGTTCATTATAAATTTAAAAATAAAGTTTGAAAAATTAAATACGATATTTTATTCTTTTTCGAAACTTTATTAGAAATATTCGAAATTTTCTTCATGAAAATAAAATGATTTAAACTGCAATAATAATAGAGCTCACCTTGTACCCGACTATTTAATTATTATGAATTACGATAGTATTAGTTTAATTGATGTCACATAAACATCGCATAGTTCTAAGAGTTTACTAGGAAATTCAGTTTTACGTGAACTTTTTTTGTTATTGTATGTTTTGGAAAAAGGGAATTTATATAAATCATTCAATTGACAGTTAAATTGTTTCAATAATTAAATAAGATAGTAATTACATGATTTAGGTGTCTGTGTTAACATGTAGCAAGACAAGTTTTAGGTGAAATACTCATTTGACACAATAACGGAAAAACCCGGTTGTTAGTAAATTATAATTTGTTTGCTGTATTCTAGATAAATAATTAATTAATAAACCAAGTGTAATTCTCGGTATAGGACAGGAATAGAGTTCAGCCGATCAAATGTTTACCAACCATCCGGTGACGGCTCGTCGGGTGAGGCAAGTGCGCCTCAGTACATATTTTATAAAATAAAATATGTTTTTTATTTTCAAATTCCTTTCCCCAAGAAAACCCCAGTCACAAAATTTTGTGCAAAAATATTGATTCAGAAATAAGTTATTTAGGAAAATTGAAAATTAAACTTTTACTTGGACACCCTCTGTATCTCGGTTATTACCAGCTATTGAACTAAACTAAGTATGGCCAAATCGCAGTATTTTTACCCAAGGAATATTTTTAGATAAAATATGAATAATTATGGACACCAAACACAAAAGTGTTGCAAATATCTTAAAGCGTACTCTAAATTTAAATAGTACTTCTATTCCATATCTTTCATGCCTTTAAAGGTACCTAAATTTTGAAAAATCAACCAACGTAATCGACCAATATTTAAGATTTGCGATTGGTTTTTTTGGTGGTGTTTTCTCATTGTTCTCAATGTTAACTACCTACCGTGTAATTATCTACTTGTTGTGATCAAAACAGCTATTCTAAAATAAACATTTGATTTTTGCTTATTCAAAAAAAAAAAACAGCACCTTTACAAAATAAACAAAAATCTATAATTTGCGTAATGAAATACAAATCTGGACATAGAGGGGGTATAAGGTAGTGTTGTGATAGCTCGAGCGAAAAACCGCTTGAGAACTCGATTATTAAGATAACCGACATCGCTCGATTTAAAAAAAAAATGCTCGAGTTATAAATTCAAGCGAAAATCGTCGCACGTTACGTATTACGTTTCATTCGGTACCCGAGCTTCGCTTGACGTGAACCGAATTGTGCTGCTCGGTAGTGTGATCGCTCGAGGTAAAAACTGCGCATATATTCCAGCAGTTTTCGCTCGATAGGAAATACTACCCTAGTTATAAATTCAAGCGAGAAATCTAAAATCGATGTCTTTCAGTTGATACCCGATTTTCTTTCGACGCCGCGCACCACCCGAAATGTGCTGCTTGGCGACGTTTGACGCTCAAAAGGCGGACATGACATACATCTTTGTTAAAGGCACATAAACGAGAACGTGCATACAAAAAAGTATGCCAAATCAATTAGTGAATTAATCGCGACATAGATTTAGCTAGCCAGCGGCGTTTGGGAATTTCCAAAAAAATTAAAAGATATAATATTTTGAAAATCAGAATCAACCATAATAAAAACTCTCGACTAAACCTAGGAAAACAACCCCGGGTGTTTTATCAATACATTCTTCTTAGTCATAAAAATTTCAAGTGATTAATCGCTCGAGCGATTCACTCGATTATTAAAATCGCTCGCGTATCAAGTACTCGATTATTAAAATCGCTCGAGTATCAAGTACTCGATTATTAAAATGATCGGTTTTTCCCAACACTAGTATAAGGTCACAAATACATTTGTAACTTTGGCATTAAATTATTTCAAGGTTAATACGTATCCCACTGTACATATCCCAAATTGGCACATTCGCGGGTTTGGTGTTATTGTACCGACGACATATCGTTTTTCTTATACCGACGATATATTGATGGGTTTTTGACGAGACATCTTAAGTGACAAATGATATTTTTAAACAAACCCGAACTAACTCTTGCTTATGATAAACACCACTTTATAGGAAACTTTGGTCGGCTTTTGGGGGTATTGTGTGTATACATTTTTATAGTTTCTGATTTGTTATATTAAATTAATACTGTTCAGGCGTTGTTTCATAACTTCACTTCTTAAAAACTCTTATTTAGGTACTTATTAATCAAACAAAATGAATGTATTCTTTCCACCGGTCTGCTGTCAGTTTTTCTTCTTTCCGTTAAGAGCGCTTCCATCGCCGACCAACGCCGTTCGTATAAAACTATCTTAGACTATTAAAGTTCAAAGAGCCGAACAGTTTATTTTTTTAACTTTAACAAAAAAAAAAATTAAATTAATTTTAACATTAAATTAATAAATATTAATCCAAGAAAATCATAAAACTCATAACCTAACCTGAATATTTATAGAGACAGAGTTGAATGTCTTTAATTTGTCAATTATGAAAGTTTTACATATTTGCTTAATGTTCAAATCATTATTACAACAAACAAAATTATATAAATGAGATTTATACTTACTCTAAGACACTTTCTAGGGAAGTTAACCGTGCATTTTCTCACTTTCGTAGGAAATATCATTTTCAGCAAAAATTTTCAATATTTATTAAAATAACTCTGTTTTTTGAACACAAATGAAAATCGAATGACATAAATGAGTTCTTATATTATTTTCACTTGTACAATATCCTGAGGTTTGGTCTGCTCCTCTCGACTCACCCTGTATATTTTTGCATAATATGGAAATAAAGTCCAATTTCTGAGTAACTTTAGATAAGTCTTGAACCATTAAAACTGGCTTTACCGATTTCTCCTTTCTGGATTCCTATAATTTATAGGATTTAAATGACTCAGTCCTGAAATTATTTCTTACTACCAATTTTCTAATGTTATATCCTAATTATCTATTAATGTATCTGTTTGCTTCTGTCATAGTCAATAACCTTACATTTTAATGTATACAAACCTAAAATATAAAATACGTCTTATGTAAACATCCTGAATTTTGTCACATCACTGTATATTCCGAAAACACATAAAAGAATAATTAAGTTTAATTTATTAACGAACAAATAATTAATTCTCTTTACAAAAAAAAACATGAACATTAGCTCAATGAGAAAATTATTCGACATCCATATAATATGTACAGGGTGTCCCATTTTCGACACTTTTATAGGGTATCTCCGTTATTGTTAGTGCTATCAAAAAAGTAATATAGATGTCATGTGCTCTTTTTGGGTGAAACTTAAAATGGTAAAATCAAAATTCGAAAATTTTCGCTCGCTTAAGAGATACGGGGGAAAATCAACAAATTGACAATTTCTAAATTACCCTATATTTTCTTAGTTAAAAGAGATACAGAAAAAGTTTAATACAGAAGTTTATTTATAATGAGTGTTGAATAATCTGCCGTTTTCAGAATAAGTATACGGAGTCAGGTAAGGAAGTTATCGGACCTAACCACATTTTTTTAAATGGAACACCCTGTATATTTTAATGTGAAAAGATAGCATTTTAAACTCTCTTTTCACATTTATAACACACCATGGATGAGAGATATCATTAAATTTTTCAAAATGTTGATAAGTATTTTTCACAAAGGAATATATAAAAAATGAAAGGGGTCGGCAACATGCGGCTCGCGAGCCACATACGGCTCTTTGGATGTGAATATTATTTATTTTATCGAAAAAAATCATTAAAAATTCGTTCTGAATCGATTAACGAGGATTAGGCACCGATTCTATCTCTCAGCCACATGTACTCGCTTTTCACCGCACCCCTCCCCCGTGACACGCGTTGTTACTGTCGTCAGTCCGTCGAAAGCGTCGTCGGATGTTTCTATATAGGTTTTAATTCGTTTTCGACGCTAGACAATTTGGCGTCTTCACCAGTGCTTTGGCTGTGACCAGTGATCGGAAACCTACGGCTCGCGAGTCGCATGCGGCTCTTTCGATGTCAAGTTGTGTCTCTTTCGATATCAAATTGCGGCCGTTAATGGCTCTTTAAAAACTGACAAATTGTTTAAATTATAACTTTTGGCTCTTCCGACTCAAAAGGTTGCCGACCCCTGCTCTAGGATATTAGTTTTTGTTTCATGGCCTACTTTGGTTTAAAGTAGTAAAGTTTAATAAATCGCCTAGGAAACCAATATGGTGTGTTATATATTTGAAAGGAGAATTTAAAATAGTACATTTTTGGATTAAAATATACACGGTGTTCCATTTAAAAAAATGATGATAGGTCCGATAACTTTTTTACCTGACCCCGTATACTTATTCTGAAAACGGCAGATTATTCAACAATCAATATAAAGAAACTTCTGTATAAAACATTCTTCCATATCTCTTTTAACTAAGAATATAAAATGTAATTTTGAAATTGTCAATTATTTGATTTTCCCCCGTATCTCTTAAGCGAGCGAAAATTTTCGAATTTTGATTTTACCATTTTAAGTTTGACCCAAATAGAGCATATGATACCTACATTACTTTTTTGATAGCTCTAACAATTACGGAGGTACCCTATAAAAGTGTCGAAATTGGCACACCCTGTACATCTACTCGGTTATGGTTATTAAAACGTTATTTGTGTAATTAACGTCGTAAGTGCAATGACACACTTCGGCGATAGCCACTGCGCCTCGAATCCTCCAAATTCGATTGCCGGTTGATGCATTTTTCCGCACGCGACCGGTTCATTTCTATTTGCGCGCATTTTATATCTTCGCAGAGGCGACCATTCATTTGAAGTTTTAAAGACTATAATTATTCTTAAAATGCATTTATGACCGAAATATACCCGTGTTATTTTTTAGGTCCGTTTTCCACAAAAAATCATTAATTGTATGTCTTAAGAATGCATTGATTTAAGCAGCCTAATTTTTTTTTTCTTTCAGGTGAGTTGTCAACCAGTTTTGGTGGTATGGCTACCTTCCACACTTTACTGTGTAAGTATGTTTCACAATTTTACAGATGCGAGATTGTCATAAGGTCTTGAAAATTTTTGCAATCAATCTTTAAATAGAAATATCTCCGATTACTTCCATCACCCGCCACATATACTCTTTTGACCAATCAAATTCATTTCCTTTGCTCTATTCATACGAATGAGATTTTCATCTCCCTTACAAGTGATAAAACTGTTACATTGGTCCGGAAGGTACGGATTTTTGTATAATTCCTTCCATATTTTTGCTCAATTTAGCAGCTAAGCAAGAACCATTTGGGTAAGGTGCTCACCGCTGGCACCGCCACTCTGTAGTATACAGGATGTTATGGAAATGACTTATTATATTTAAATATGTGACTCCTTGGGTGTCCTAGAGAAAGTCTACATACTTTTTTTAAATCGAATATCTAAATACTAAGGTAAAAACCCTTTTTACCCACACACTGTCGCGCCGTTCCATCTGGATTCACTTAGCAACAATGTGGGTCACTAGAGTATACTAACAGTGTTGTCAGATCACACCGCGTGTCTCGCCCTTTCATACTTCAGTATGTTTCGTGACTCGAGAGTGGAACGACGTTGGTTCCACGATGTGGAGGGTTCCACGTGCTTGATGTATACGAATTTTAAACGATTTGTTAGTTGTATTGCCCGATTTTTTTTTGTTGTGAAATAATTCATAATAATAAATGTTGTGATGTGATTTCAAATTTCTGTGATATTATCTATGGTTGGTTCTGTTGAAAACATACTTTTTGTGTTTTATTTTTTTTTATGGAATTTAATTATAAAACGGATTATTAAAAAATAAGATCGAAGGTAAGAGAGTATGTACCTTAAAATTGTAGTTTCCTTTGTCTAAAAAGTTTGAAAAAGAAGTAATAGCGCGCGGCAAAGACGTCTTGTTGTCAAAAACTGAACACGTGCGTTTAGAATTCTGTGTTGCAATCTGACAACATCGAATATAATTCGCTAACCTCTTTTGAACTTGGAGACTGCCTCAAAAAATATTGATTGCGAAGGGCCTCAGGAGCGGCCACGTAAATTTTTAGATTTCATATAAAGTGTATATTTCGCTTAATAATTCAAAGCGCCAGTTATGGTTATTTTTCTTCAATTTATTTTCATCTCGGGATTTGCCGGTTTAAATATAATACGTCATTTCCATAACACCTTGTATAGAGAATTGTAAAGGTGCGTATAAATATGGCGTTCGTCATATTGGTGCGGGCTGCGAGCCTCGAGGAGGCTCGCAGCGATCAATTTCCTTTCGGTTTTTACCGAGACCGAGACCGAGACCGACCACTTTTTATAGAATATAGAGTGGTCCAAAGGCATAAATATCGCCATGTTCATTTGAAACCAATAATTGTTCTTTTTTTAAAGAATAAAGACTTATTATTATTATTATTTAGTGAAGACCTACAAATTATTTTTTAATGTGTGTTATCCGAGGGGTAAACCACTCCGGTATTTTATTCTACTAGTGAAGGATATTTTTAGGAAATTTATCTAAAAAAATTTAGCTTTTGAAATTTTTTTGGGGTATTTTTGAGTATTTTGAGGTATTTAATGCATATCTATATTTAAAGGTATTTCTTTAAAAAGGGTGTATTTTATTGTACAAATTGTAGGTGGTGTTCTATTTACCCCTCGGTGGGATCCCAAAGTGAAAGAATATTTTAAGAAAAAATCAAATATAGGTAGGTACGTGGAATGAGGTTGCATTAGTCGTCGGGAAATTTGTAGAAGCTGTACTACTAAACTTGATAGTAACAGCACCATTGCAGATAACAAATTACCGTCTGTTCTTCGTCGTTAGACATGGTCTACCTCCTCTGGGTCACCGTGTACAACTAAAAATAAATCAGGTTCGTGGGAAACTCGTGGCAAGCTTGATTTGCCACGCGGAAGGTAAAAAATTCGGCTCTCGGCAGTCTCTCGCAGCAGGCTCGCGGTACGCATTTAGACCTCCTTTTGCTGTTAGGACCACTTGTCAGTAGCCATTTCTGGAAAGCACTCAAAATATCAAATTATAGTTTCACGATGATTTTCATTAGGTTTAACAGACATGATGACAGGAGAATTTAAACTTCAGCTTAAAAATCACAAACACCCTTCAAAAAATAATTATAAATTTCATACCTCACCTCAAACCTATGAAACTTGTCTCCTATGAAGTTAGCGTCAATATTATTGCCCTATCACTTTTGAGAAGTTGGCGTCAATATTATTGCCCTATCACTTTTGAGGAAAAATGTAACGAGTCGTTCGATAAATGTGGATCGAGATTCGTGAACCGACTGCTGCAATAACTGTTGCACTGTTCCTGAAGATTGTCTGAAAAATTGTATGAAACTTTAATAGTATATTACATACCAAGAGTGTTAAGACGCCTATTACAAACAATATTGAAACTTACGTACTTCGAAAGAGAGTGTAATATGCTTACCACTCGAGTTGTGTACTATATTTTTTCTACGACTTCATATTTATTTTATGTCAAATTATCGAAATATGCTTGTAGCATTTAAAAATCCCAAGATACCTATCTTGAGGTAAATGCTACTGCTTTATAATTTAAAAAGGATACAAAACACTTTAGTTCACTTTAATTTTAAACTTTAATAAATAAAAACAAACACATTCCGCTGTGAGCCAGTGTCATTTGGGTTCATAACAGCTCGACAAAAGTTCTTCAAACATTGTAGGAGAGTAGACAAATCATTGGAAGGGTTTTCATTAAAACAAACCATAAAAGTCTTAATTCCAGATAGTTGCAAACGTCAGGGGGCCATATCGAGATTCCATCGAATAACCTAAAAGAACAATATAAGTGATATAAAGTAATACTTGACCTCCAATATATATTATGAAAGAATTTTATAACTATTTTATTACCTTATATTATAGAAATTTCCTTGTGAAGCGGGGATTGTTGTGTTTTGGTTTGTTTCTTGTCTGACAGCTAGCAGTCGATGACTTTAAGATTCGTAAAAATCGATATCGGGTGATTGTCAAATGATGAGAAGAGCAGCGAGCACAGAAGAGGAACAGGTGCAATTCCTTCTTTTTATTTCAGGCCTTTGTCACTAATGGGTAGTGGCTAAGGACATTTTTTTGTTATTAGTTAGGTTTTCGCTGCTGGAGACAGCGTAAAAGCGGAAACGGGTTTTTTATAGGTTAGTCGGACGAGAAGAAGGGATTTTTTGACCGAACCTTGCTGGTAAAGAGTAAAAGAAAGCAAGGCCACTTTCTGTCAAGGAGTCCGAAGATGAGGTGCTAAATTCGATAATTCTTCGTAAAGATCTATATGTTTTCGGCAAGATGGACGGTGCTGTGTAGCAATTAATATTTCAAAGTTCGTTTAGTTATTATGGGTGCAGAAATACGAAGGATGACTAGGATTACAGACGATCTTGTTTATGGGTGTCGTGTGACGACCGAATCCCGTTTGATTCCCTCATGGTAGAGGTAGGTGTTCAATTATAAATGATAAAGCGTGTTGTAACGAGATTGGTCGTTACGATTTTGTTAGGGAACAATTATTAAGGTAGAAAATTATTTTAGGGTTCTTCTATGGGATGGTATTTTTCTACTTATGGATGGTCCATTCATCTACGTCTGGATGTATCATTCTACTACTGGGTTTCATTTTACTTCAAGATGTTTTTGGGTTAGAAGCAAGTGTAAGTCCGAGGTTAGGTCCAAGGAAACGTCCCACTTCCATTCAAGAGTTCCACTTTCATTTGGAGGCACGTGTAAGTCTACGGTTAGGTCCAAGGCAACGTTCCAAGTCCACATGGAGGCAAGCGTAAGTCCAAGGTTAAGTCCAAGGCAATGGTTCTCTCAGCTATCCACTTAGAAGTTCCACTTTCATTTGGATGCACGTGTAAGTCTAAGGTTAGGTCCAAGGCAACGTTCCACTTCCACTTGGAGGCAAGCGTAAGTCCAAGGTTAAGTCCACGGCAATGGTTCTACTATGGAGTTTTCCACAATGGAGTTTTCTACGAATGGGTTTCCCTCAATAATTGGATGAGTCTTCCTACTATCGGGTATCGAGACATTTTTTATTTTATCTATTGACCATAGACATTTTTTTTGAAACTATAATAATTTCACCTTAAAGTAACGGTATTGTAAAAGACAATAAGGTATGGTTTCGTATAAATTTACATATATATGACTACACGCACCAGTATCAAAGTTCATGAATTTTCCCTGGGTATTTAAAGTATACAGCGTATTGCAATTTCGACATACTCCGGTTAAACATACCACCGTCTTAGATTCACTCTCTTTCAGGTTCCGTAAAATGTATCAATAAATGTACCTACATAATTTTAAGAAAATGAAATAAGTAAAATATTGATTTTGATTTCGAATAACCAGTTTATGTCATTAAATTCGTTTGT
Source organism: Barypeithes pellucidus (assembly GCA_963991005.1). Classification (NCBI taxonomy): domain Eukaryota; kingdom Metazoa; phylum Arthropoda; class Insecta; order Coleoptera; family Curculionidae; genus Barypeithes; species Barypeithes pellucidus. The sequence continues at coordinate 30,968,831 of OZ022556.1, read as the reverse complement.
CTAAAGTGTAGAATAAAATCACAATAATTAAATGTTTAATTTTGTTTCAATAAATTTCTTAATAAGGTTCTGGTTTCCCCAAAAAACCAGTGGCGCCCAAAGTTACTATTGATAGGCACAGAGTACTTGAGGCTGAAGGAGAATCTACGATCCTGAGAGCTAGCCTGGGCAATTATACGTGAACCCCATAAGGGCACCGCAATATGCTATTAAAAAAATATTTTGAGTTGGTGCTCACATGGTTATCAGTACATCAATCAATACATTTTGATACACACACCACTCCCTGGATTTTTCTAGTAATAAACTATTTGCTGCGGAAGCAGCTTGTATTTTCCCGTGGCATTCCCTCAATCTGAACATCGCAGTCACTCATACTTTACCCAAAAATATCCAAATTAAAAATGTTGACATTTAAAAGTTCTTGACATTTACGTTGTCAAGGCAACCCGATGGAATTCACAGCCGATTTTGCATAAAATCTATTGGAAATATTAACGGTTTTGGCATGGAATTTGTCATTACGTAACAGTAGACAGTGGGTAAGTAGGTTCTTGCTAATACAGGAGTAGAAAAAGTAAGTAACCTCACTGTTGTTATTTTTTTATTGATCGATGTTGTATTTATAGTGATTAATAATTCTCTTTATTAGTAACAAAAGATAATAATCTTTTGTACACAGTTTTATATAGCTTACATATTTTTTTGTCTAAAACCGGGTTACTTAGCTTACGCTCTATAGAAAAGGTTTTTATAGTACATATTTTATGGGTTGGAACTACCCATAAAATATGTACGATAAAAACCTTTTTTATAGATTAAAAATAATGTAATACGTATGCACAGGACGTTGGTTTTTTGGGGTTGGTTTTTATATCATTCGATTAAAAATTACAAAACAAGCATTTTTCCTTATTTCAACCCTATCGGAATTCCTGGCACATTTTGTTATTTGCACATTTCATCATTTTAGTAACTATTCTCAACACACAACACAATGCAATGTTTTAAATATATTGAGAATTTAGAATAACTAATAATATATGTGCTGTTCAATTTAAACAAAAATAAATGTAACGTCACACCTTCATAGTTGATGACGTTATTGACGTTTGGAATGCACAGTCAAGTAGTAAAATTTCAGTCCTATCGATTGTCGAAAGCCCGGATTTGATATCACTTTTCGTTCTCCTGTAATGAAGCCGTTTCGGAACATTTGCCCAACCCTGTATGTAATAGTCTCGATGTGTAGACAAATATTCGATTTATGGTCATATGCCGATCAGATGTCATCGTTACTCTTTTGATGCATTAATTATTGGAACCTGAACCAATAATTATTATTTCATTTTTGAAATATTTTTTTTATTTATTTATTAGTAAGAATATTATAGCGCATTTATAAAATTAATATTAAGAATTAATATTTAAAAATCTATCCCATAAATTGTGGACATAAAGAATTTGCAAGAATTATTTTTTAAGTTTCACATAGAGGGCACATACACTGGGTTTAATAAATCTATGATTTTATTTCTTACCTGTTAATAAGTATTTTTAATCCAAGATCAAAAAGGGCAATTTCTAAATTAAAAAGGTAAACTTGCTCGATCTTAAATCTCTAACCGTTTCCGAGATATTTCCATTTTTACAAGTAAAAAGAAATCAATATACAGAGTGTCCGCTAATTATAGGTAAATGCAAAAGCCACAGACTCATTACGTAAAAATATTAGGATTTAATTATACTTACCTAGGTATATCCGAAAGTTGATATTAACTGAGATACAGGGTGTTGAAGTTAAAACTTCATTTTGGTTTTCTCTCATAACTTTCCAGGATATCCGAACAAACCCGAACAAAATATTATTTACTTATTATTATTATTACTGAGCTAACTTACTAAAAATTTAAATGCAAATATCTCCGAAACTGTAACTCTGTGCGACCTGAACAGTATACCCTTTTTACGTAATAAATATGAAAAAAGTATTATTTTTATTAAAACTTAAATACACTGAGGCACGAAAAAGTTATGACCTTATGAATATGCGAAAACAAACAGCGCTCCCTACATTGTACATTAAAATGTCACAAAGAAATCAATTTCTCGTCTTAAAAAAAACCATAATTGTCAAATTTTCTAAAAAAAACGTCTCTCTCAAAGTTATGAGAGAAAAACAAAAATGAAGTTTTAACTTTAACACCCTGTATTTCAGTTAATATCAACTTTCGGATATAGGTAAGTATAATTAAATCCTAATATTTTTACGTAAGGAGTCTGTGGTTTTTCCATGTACCATTAATTAGCGGATTCAATGAAATTGTCCTAAAACGCGTAATTTGCAAATTGCTATTCGGCTTTTCATGGATATAAAAAAAAATACTTTTCAATGTATTGAGGGGGGCGTAGAGACTTTGACTTTTACACTTTTAATATTTTATGTACCATTTAAAACAATAATGTTTAATTTGCTATAATTTTAAGGAACAAACGTCACTTGAAGTAATATACTTATAAACTTAATTGCATGCGATATGCTTTATTACCCATAATACATACATATTATATTATTTGTGTCTAACAATAAACATTTTATAGGTTAATGAAAAATCGTTAGATTTTTACTTACTTTGTCAGGGAAAAATTATCGCGCGGTATAATTGAAAAATGGTAAATAAAACATACTACAGAAAAAATGTTAATAATAACGGAAATTGACTTCTGGAGATAATCACCGGGTACATAGAGAAGCCCACGCGGTTCTTCCACAGGAACACATGCTCACGTGCACCCCCAACGAATAAAAAAATATTAATTTATATTCATTGAATATTATTTATCGTGTAAAGTCCGACCCTCCCTAATATGTTATCGTACTGTCAATTATCGTATAAAGTCCGACCCTCCCTAATATTTTATCCGGCAACCATGCCTCGGTCGAGGTTAATGACGATTATGGCGAGACTTGCTCGCATGTGTGATTAAGTAGGCGGGGCATAATGCAGTTTCTCTGTAGTCACAAGTGGCGGGAGATAGCGGGGCTATGGCGATTTAACATGGGAAAGGCGCACAATTTTAGTGTGCGCCTCGCAGTTATCTGTTCGTGCATCTAGTTAGAAATTCGAGCGTGTTTGTTTTAATATTATATATTTATTAAGTTAAAATGAATAGTTTGACGGTGGACTATTTAAAAAATGACTTTAGCTCTTTGTGTTTGGAGCAAAAAATTGAAGTGAAGAATGCGGGAAGACCTAAACCCGAAATTAATTTAACGCAGACCACAAAGGGTAAATCTAGGGACTTTATAAGAAAGTTTAATAATTACATAATGAAAAAGAATTTATAGAGGGTATTTCAAACTTTAATGAGACTGTTATTGATCAATTTTCTACAATTAAGAACCGAATAACGGACTTTACGCATTACGCAACACACTAAGAAAACCTTCCTTATTTTCCAAAAGTTGTATTTCCTTGTGTAAAATTAAAAAATAAATAAAAATATGTTTTACCTAACGCATTTTATTATTACTTCTTTTCTTTCTATATTTAAAACACCTAGAAAGTAATTGTTAGGTCGTTACACAAAAATAAAATTTTAAAAATAATTTCATCATACTTGTGAACCCCCTCTATCATAGGTCACGAGCCGCCAGTGTAGAGAAGACATACGGTGCGTAATGATTGAAATAAGTGAAACAATGGGAGTTAGACACATGCACGATAGTTAATGATCTAAAAGCGAAATATCACCCAAAAAAAGAAGGGGAAGGCCGAGATATCAGATAGTCGGCAGAAATGGCCCAAATTTCAAGAGAGTATTGATGATGATGATATTCACATATTCACATAAGTAAATACTACTCGTACCTCTCATGTATGATCAAACGAAAATCCCCAATAGTGGAAAGTCATTTCAGCCGAAATTTTCGGTCAACTTATCATGTGGTATGATCCACAATTATTTAATTGGCTCTTTCACTTTGGAGAATCGCCTCGCGGGAGGGCACTACTTTTTTACAAAATGATTTACAAGGACTACTAGAGAATGTTTTTCCAAACATCAGAATGCAACTGTTACTATTCAGGGTGTAATATATTCGTCCTTCACCATTGGGATTTCGGTAACGGTAAGAGATACGAGGTCGGTTGAAGTTGTGCAATTAAGGGCTCAATAATATGCCGCAAAAAATCGAAGATAAATACAGGTGCTTATAGTTATTATGGATTTGAAGGAAGGAGGTTAGTACATATTGTGGGTTAAAATATTTAATTTCAGGCTTTTAGTAAATATAGTTTTATTGCTTGATAATTATTATTTATACAAAGTTTATATAGAATTCTGATGAAAACACAAGATTGTGTTTGTGTACAGATTCTCAGAAAAAAACTCCAACATAAATTTGTTATTTTGTTTAACATCGCGTTAAAGTTACGCAGTATCCATATTTGTAACATCTCATTAGTGCCTCGATTATTGCGGAAAAATTTTTCCGTTGTTTGACTGGTTTATAAGAACTAAAAAATAATGTATAATTAAAACACATGTTTATACAGGGTATAGAGGATACAGGGTTGTTCACGGAGCCTACTAAATGTTCTCTGGAACTAAACATTATATCTGTTTAAAATATTGGTAATCGCTATAAAAGATGCCGATTTTTTTACTGAAGATATTTTGACATATCTGGCACTTCCGGTGTTAGACATTGTCATTTTAAATAGAATGCACTATATTATTTTCCACATTTCAAGTCTATGTAAAATTCCCAGTAACTTTAACCCAGAAAAATATACAGTGTATTCTGTTTAAAATAGCAATGTTAAGTCTAACTTCCGGTATAACTGGAAGTGACAGATATGTCAAAATACCATTATTAAAAGATAGGCATCTTTTATAGCGAGTACCAATATTTCAAACAAATATCTTGTTTAGTTCTAGAGATCCTTTAGTGGATCACGCACCGTGAATAAGCCTGTATACCCTACACTTTGTATATTTCAAACATTAAAAAGAAAAAGGTATTTTAATTAATGTTAAAAGAAAATTGTAGATGTATGCCTATGTTGCAAATTACTCGGCACCGCCTAGGTCGTAAAATGTGTTCGGTTCGCAAAAAAAGTTTTTACTTCTAAATATGAGCTAAGTGTTTTCGGAGATTTTTGAGCTTATTCGAAACGACATAATATAATAAATTATTTCTTTTGGATTAAAAAAATTCTGGAAGTGGATAGGGGCCTGTTGGAGCTATATTTTAAAATTATTTTCATAATGTACATGTTGTCCCAAAAACACGAAACGTATCAAAGATATATTTTTTTAAATGGAATGCCCTGTATATTATTAGTTTTATTTTCGGTTCCTATGACACAACAATAAACCCGAACAAATTTGTATACATAAACACTATTACTGGAATTATTTATTTTAGCTTATTATTTTTTATAAACTGTATTGCCATTCTTTGTATAAATAATTATCAAGAAATAAAACTAAATATTTTAAATTCACACTACATATTTCTTACATACTTCTTCCAAATCCATAATAAATATCTTGTGAAGTTGAAAGCCATGCAAGTTCAACGACAAATATCAGAAGCTAAAACTTTGCGATTCTCACAACGACTTTTTTTTTTTTTTTTTTTGTTATGATCAAACACAAGCACTATAGGAAAAATCCTTTAGGGCACTCTGGGAGTGGTGCGTGTGCGCAAAAAGCGATTCACGTTGGTTTTGAATCGTTGGAGGCTATATTCGTTGGGAAAAACGACCTCGGGAAGGTCGTTCCACAAGGATGTAGTCTTCCAAAACTGACTGAGGTTGGACTATCTGTATTTCGGAATGGAACCGTGGTATCATAAAATTAGAATTGACCCATAACGTTTTTAAAGGCTATTTATTATTGGCCTAAAAATTAAATTTTCGACTTATGGTCAGGTTTTCTTATGAAATACTTCTCCGTGCGTCGTTGAGTGTATAACCCCTTATCTCACGTTACTGTACAATCTAAGAGATACCCAGGCTAACCTGTCGTTCATCATAGCATATGCGGGGTAGGTTGTTGTGCTTTATGGCTAATTCGCAACACTTACCCTCTAGACACCTACAGATTCCAGATTACCTTAGAGATATTAGTTAAGGCGCCACTTACAGCTTAAAGCAAGAATTTAAATCTGAAATCTGCAGTGTACACCCTTGAAAATGGCCTGAACCTAGAGAACTAGTACTCCTGTAGATAAATAAAACATTGCAAATTGGTTAACGTTAATTTAATAAAATACTCAAATAAGTATCCAAACTATGTAAAATCACTTTGGCAATACGATAAAAATATAAGTATGCTGAGAAAAATACGTTTCATAAACCACGTGCGCATAAAAATTGCAATTTCCTTAGCACGCTATAAATAACTAATTAAAAATAAATGAACTTTAGGGTTAATCAAAAAAAACAAGGGTCATATCAGCTTGGCTCAATAAAAAATGTTGCAATTAATACTTCGTCTAAAAATCTAAGTTACACAACCGTTACTATAGTTTATACGATCTAGTTCTCAATACAAAAAAATACCTGTAATATTGTAATTAAGGCTTTAAAAGGTAGCATTATAGATCTGCTGAGACTAGGGTCTAATACATTCCCAACCACCTCGAAACTTTCGGGCAGCAGGACTCGTATTTAGTTGGAATGCTCCACATACCTACTCAGGTGGTCCCAAAGCTCAGGACACGCTCCTATACTCGGAGACCACAATTGTAGATAGTGATTCATCTATGACAAAATGAAACGACAACTGCATTTGAGCGAGAAGGAAATAGACTTCCAGTGGCGCGTAAAATAAAAAATTTATATAAGTACTTATTATTGAAAATTCGCAAAATTTCAGGTAATTACTGAATTCACTTAGCGATATTTTTGGCAATGAGTCGTCCTTTTTTATTTCTAACATAATTTTTTTGTATGTGCGAATTTCAGTCTTAAAATAAAAACCGTACTTTTCGACGAATTGCATATTTTGTCGCATTATCAAGTACGATTTTTTTCGGCCACATGATTCTGGACTTTGTAGTTATTCTTGTTCTTCTTATTTTTTAAAGCCCTGAGTACTGTACTAGCACAGGGGTCGGCAACCTTTTGAGACGGAAGAGCCAAAAGTTATAATTTACACAATTTCTCAGTTTTAAAGAGCCACTAACGGCCGCAATTTGACATCGAAAGAGACACAACTTGACATCGAAAGACCGCATGCGGCTCGGGAGCCATAGGTTGCCGACTCCTGGTCATAGCCAAAGCACTGGTGAAGACGCAAAATTGTCTTGCGTCGAAAACGAATTAAAACCTACATAGAAACATCCGACGACGGCGTCATTTGAGAGCTTTCGACGGACTGGCGATAGTAACGACGCGTGTCACGGGGGAGGTGTGCGGTGAAAAGCGAGTACAAGTGGCTGAGAGATAGAATCGGTGCCTAATTCTCGTTAATCGATTCAGAACGCATTTGTAATGGTTTTTTTTTCGATAAAATAAATAATATTTGCGTATCGAACTAAAGAGCCGCAGCTTCACATCCAAAGAGCCGCATGTGGCTCGCGAACCGCAGGTTGCCGACCCCTGTCCTAGCCGATACTTTCGTTAAAGAAGCACATAGTTTCGTTGCATCTAGCACAGATAAATCCGGATTTCGGGTCCGAATACCTTCATACACAGACTTTATAATTTCTGGTCCCCTCTGTGTTAAATTAGATCGTCTTTTTTTTAAAGGTGGACTGCTAGTTGATGCAGTAGTTTGCATTTTTACCACTAGCATAAATAACACTATTAGTCAATAATAGAAAAACAGCAACAACAATAATTATATACAGTAACAACTATCCACAATTACAACAACAATACGCAACAACAATACTCAGCAACAACAATACTCGGTAACAACAATACTCAGCAAACAACAATACACAATAACAATATACCCGAATTCAAATTATCTATGAAAATACAGTAAAACCAGCTGGTTACGCCTCTCTCAACAGTTTGCAACTGATACAATAATATCAAACACTGTTGCAATGTGTATGCTATATTTAAACGTTTGCCCGCTGATCCGTTCCCCGTGCAAATCCTAATACTATAAATAATATAAAGCTCGAGAAAACTACAGTTTGGCTACGCCGCGCGTTTGCGACCAAATAAGGGCGAGGAAGCGGCATTTTAGGTAATTTTAAACAGACAATGGCGGGTAAACGTACAAGATATTATCAACCGCATTCGCTGCATTGTTGTTCGGATTATGAAATGAGTCACAGTCTACAATTTTGGACTTCGAGTATAAGCTTGGGATAAAAAGTAGAGATAGAAATGCATAGCTGAATGCTGGCTATTTTGTAGCTTGTCTATTTAACTAGACTATTTTTACTCTGAGCTTAATTGTAGTATAGGCACCAATGCGAATCTTTTCGCATTCAAAATACCCTTAAGGGCCCATGTAGGAAAGAATCTAATTTGCTTGATCACACGTCAAAGATGATCTCGATAATGGCCTCCTTATCACCCGGAAACGACGAGGTCAACATAGAACACGGTATTCGAACGCGCGAATCGCTAACCGCTTCGAAAAATCAATAAATCCCAATTACCTAACGTTCTTTATTCGGTACTCCGGTACTAAAATTAAACGAAGAAAACTGCCGAAAATCAGCACGGCGTACGATGTTTAGAATATACCGTAGAAATGTAAATCAGGTACTGAATTACCGAACCGGAGAACATGTAACTGTAGTTCACATGTGAACGCTACAGTGTTACCATGTATCCTTATACAGGGTGTCTTTTTGAAACCCGAACACCCTTTTTCTCGCTCAGATTGCATTTTTTTGATTTCGACCTCCTCAGATGATTTTCGTAGTTTTGAGGGGGAAATCGAATGGCGCAGGTTTTTTTCACCTGCGGTGTTCAGGTGGTGCCCTGGGCAGGGCAACTTTTTTTTTTAAATGGGAACCCTTTTTTTCTCGCAGGTTCCGAACCTTCATTAAAAAACAAGCAAGTTTCGTCCCAAATATTTTTTTTTCGAATCGATCCTGAACTCAGACAAAGTAAGTGGCAAAATGAAATCAGAAACAATTTTGAGGTTGAAACTAATTTTCTTATTTTAATAAATGTTCAAAATGCTCCCCGTTTCTTTCCATACAAAAGTACAAACGACTCTGAAACCCTTCTCGCACTCGTTCTAAAGTCAGGAGTCACATTTTCTCTACAGGCAGCGGTGATTTTTTATCTTAACTCCTGAAGATTATACGTCCTCGTACGACTCACAATCGACTTAATGAACCCCCAGAAAAAGAAATCCATCGGCGTTAAGTCTGGTGATCTTGCTGGCCATAACACGGGGCCGAGCCGCCCGATCCACTATCCAGGAAAATGATCGTTTCACCATTGGCGAACAGGTACCGGGAAATGAGCAGGTGCTTCATCTTGTTGGTAGTGTAACAATTCGTCGTTGAAAAGTTCAGGATCGATTCGAATAAAAAAATATTTGGGACGGAAGTTGCTGGTTTTTTAGGTTCGGAACCTGCGAGAAAAAAAAACGGGTTCCCATTTTAAAAAAAAAGTTGACCTGCGCAGGGCACCACCTGAACACCGCAGGTGAAAAAACCTCGCCATTCGATTTCCCCCTCAAAACTACGAAAATCATCTGAGGAGGTCGAAATCAAAAAAATGCAATCTGAGCCAAAAAAAGGGTGTTCGGGTTTTAAAAAACACCCTGTATATTTTTGATGCATGATTGGCTTCTCCAAATATTCGACATTTCTTGCATATATTTTTAAAAGGCTTAAATATCCAGTTATAAATTCTAATTTAGCCGACCCTCTATCTTTTACGGTTTTCGATATTCCAATAGTTGGACGGGATATAATAGGAAGCCTGTATAGATTGACATTTCAGAACTTTCGACCCATCGAGAAAATCACTTTGTTCGCCAATTTACTTCTGTCGTCTTCTCCGACGTTTTATCGAGAAAGGATTGCTTAGATTGTAATTTGGCAAAAAGATTTAAAAAAAAATTAATTATCTTCTGCGGATTTTATTACCCATTTATGTAAATTATTGAGAGTAATATTCCTTCACAAAAAAAAGATAATTAAAAAATGTGCTTAAAAATAGTCTAGACCATTTCTTTGTTCCTTATTTCTACGTTTTATTTCAATTACCTACAGCTGTTCGCAGTATGTTTCTGTTGAAATATTCTGTCTTCCCATTATCTAGATTCACGTGTGTGCTTAAACCAAAATACCTTCCAGCGAATTTCATTACTTACATATTCTGAAAATAGATAGGCAAGCTGTTGTAATTTATCCGATTCCCACTAGTCGTTAACTAAACCACTCTACTGGAGGGCGTTAGAAGAGTTTCCCTCTAAGAATTAAACAAAAGACGATTTTTTTTCAACATATTCCCCCTTGAACTCAGTACGCTTGCTCCACATGTGGTGAAATAGTATATTATATAACGAGTATTGATAGTGAGAGATTTCAAACAAGGAGGTATTTAGCACGAGGCATCAGCCGAATGTGGAAATCCGCCAAGTTTGAGAAAATCACTTTCCTCTATTACATATAAAGTGAAACAGAAATGATATGTGGATGAGAGAAATACACTCACCGACAATAAATTCCGGACAAAGATAATAAATATAGTCAACTTTATAGTACTCTAACTTATTAAATTGTTAAATTTTTAGTGAAGTGTAGAGTTGCGTCTCGGAATGTTAGCCTGCATTTTAGTTTCCAAAAAATAATTGTGTCTTGACCATAATACATGCAGGAACAAAAGTAACTTATTTACTTACGTTACACTATTGCTTCCAATGCAATATTAGGGTTGCCTACGTCCGATAAACCGGGCATGTCCTCCTTTTTTCAGAACTCTATCTGGCATTTCCTTTCCCTCCGGCTTCTTTTGCAACCAATCCTCCATAAAAAGTTACTAGTACCACGCAAAATAGCTTGTTTTTTTTTTTATCTTAGTACCAGGAGAATGTTCTGATTAGTTGAGCAGATTTTTTTTTTTTTGAGAGATCAGTGTGTATTTTTGCGTTTTATTTGGTTAATACTGATTGGACTGACCTTCGCAAAAATTATTTTTCTTTATAATCCTTGAATTGCGTATAAAGTTGAAAAACTTAAATACTTTCGCTTTTAAATATTTCAATACAGGGTTGTGCCCAGAAGTCCGGAAGAAAATTAATATAGCCTTAACCTGTAACTTTTGGGGAAAACGCCGGACGTCACGTCAATTTAGTTTTATATATGCTCACATTTTGACGTTATTCGTTTGCTTTTTTATAGACATTTGTCAAAGATATGACGACATCGATCATTTTTTTAAATAGAAACATACAGCTTGTGATACATGATTTGAAAGCTGATATCTCGTACAGTATGCTCAAAAATTTTACCGCGATTCTCTCAAGATATTTCAAAATGGCGAAAGTTTTTAAAAAATCTCTATTTAAATAAGCGGAAATGATAAATCATTGATGATTTTTTATCTTTCAAGGTAAGAAATTTTAGAGAGTTTATTTGTTATTTATTTTGTAAAAAAAATCAAAATGTAGCGAAGCAATCCACATCCTAACGATATCAAGACTTTGATACGCTGTCTTTCCGAAAAAACCATTTTTGTTTAGAAAATTGTAAAATAATACTTCGGAAATACCTAAATTAATTTTACAAGTTCACAATGTAAGAACGTGAAACAATGAAGATTTCTTACATTGAAAGGTAAAAAAAACCATCAATGATTTATCATTTCCGCTTATTTAAATAGGGATTTTTAAAAAACTTTAAACGGTCGCCATTTTGAAATAGCTTGACAGAATCGCGCTAAAATTTATGAACATACTGTACGAGATATTAGCTTTCAAATGATGTATCACAAGCTGTATGTTTCTATTTAAAAAAAAGATCGATGTCGTCATATCTTTGACAAATGTCTATAAAAAAACAAACGAATAACGTCAAAATGTGAGCATATATAAAACTAAATTGACGTGTCCGAGCGTTTTCCCCAAAAGTTACAGGTTAAGGCTATATTAATTTTATTCCGGACTTCTGGGCAACCCTTTTTTTTTTTTTTTTTTATGATCAAACACAAGCACTATAGGAAAAATCCTTTAGGGCACTCTGGGAGTGGTGCGTGTGCGCAGAAAGCGATTCACGTTGGATTTGAATCGTTGGAGGTTATATTCGTTGGGAAAAACGACCTCGGGAAGGTCGTTCCACAAGGATGAAGTCCTCCAGATGAAAGAATTTTTAAATAATGAAGTTCGAGGAGTACTAAGCTTAACCACATACGGATGGGCGGCAGTGGTTCGTCGTGTATTTCTGCTATTCGTCGCTCTGGGCGGAATTAAGAGGGCAAGGTCAGCCGAGCACCTTCCATGAAAATATCTGTAAAAGAGAGTCAAATCCCTAACCTGTCTTCGATGTTCTAGGCTGTCGAGGTTCTTCGTCAGCTCGTGGTCTCCGATCAGACGAATAGCCCTCCTTTCGATGGAATCCAGTAGCCGAAGAGTATGTTTAGGTGCAGAGCTCCAGACATGAGAGCAGTATTCTAGTGATGGTCGAATCTGGGCTCTGTATAGTGTCAAAAGTTGTTGAGGTGTTTTTGGTTTCTGGTTCGGAAGAGTACGCCAAGCTTCTGAGAAGCTATCTTGGCGATTGCCACAACGTGGTTATGCCAAGACATATTTCCTCCCAGATTGACACCCAGCAAATTAATAGATGAAGCCAGTGGGATTGCGTGTCCGGCCATGACTATTTCCGGTTCTGTAATGTTAACCTTTTTAGAGAAAACTGCTGCCTGGGTTTTTTTAGCGTTAAATTCGACTTGGTTACTGTCACCCCAAGCCAAAATTTCTTCCAGGTCTTTGTTGAGGCGTGATACTTCATGCTGTCTGCGAAGATGTGCGTCGGCAGCCGATGTTTGCGCTTTCAAAGAGAAAGATGAGAAAAGTGTGCTATCGTCAGCAAAACTAAATATCGGATTTTTAGTTTCCACTAGAAGGTCGTTAATGTAGAGTAAGAAGAGAGTGGGGGACAATATGGACCCTTGAGGAACACCGGCATTGATGGTGAAGGTGTCTGAGAGAAATCCGTCAATCCCCACTTGCAGAGAGCGGTCCTTAAGAAAGCTAGATAACCATGCACAGAATCGACTGGGCATACCATAGGATCGCAGTTTACTTAGAAGCCCCTCATGCCAAACACGATCAAAAGCTTTAGAAATATCCAGCGCAACAACCCGAGACTCCCCATGATGTTCGATTGCGTTGTTCCAAATATGGGTGACATAGGCTAGAAGATCTCCAGTTGATCTGGACTTCCGAAAACCATATTGATGATCGCTGATGATGCTGAAGCCTTCCAGGTACTTTAGGAGATGTTGGTTAATAGCTTTCTCCATTACTTTTGATATAACTGAAAGCAATGCGACTGGTCGATAGTTGTTAGGCAGGGTTCTCTTACCTTCCTTTGGAATAGGCTGGACTCGCGCCGTCTTCCAGCAAGATGGAAATATTCCTTTTTTGTAGGATAAGTTGAAAAGTCTACAAAATACTGGTGTTAGTTCATCGGCGCATGTCTTGAGAACTATAATAGGAATTTCGTCTGGACCAGTAGCTTTTTTGACGTCGAGTCCTTTCAGGATTCGTTTGACGGGACGCTGACGGAACACGATTTCGGTCATTTCGGATTCAACTGCAGGAATTTCGGGTGGTGTTCTTCCCTGGAAATCTACAGTGGAATGCGAAGAAAATAGTTCAGCAAGTAAGTTTGCTTTGTCTCCGGCTGTGGATGCTATTGTACCATCGGGACGTATTAGAGGTGGAATAGTTGATTTGGTAAAATTTTGGCTGACGGCCTTAGCGACTGACCAAAAGGACCTTGATCCGTTTGGACAGTCAAGAAGTTTGTTTTTGATCCTCACGTTATGGGCTTCTTTGCTTTGATCTATTGTTAGCTTACATTGGTTTCGAGCGGTAATAAAGATGGTACGATTCTCAGTGGTAGGGTTTTTACGCCACTGTCGGTAAGCCAGATTTTTTGATTTGACAGCACGCTCACAATCCTTGCTAAACCAGGGCTTGCCGTTGGAAGGGCGTTTTTGGGAGGAGGGGATAAATGCTTCCATGCTCGTTAGAATGACGTCGGAGACCTCCCCAGCACAGACGGATGGATCATCAGAAGAGAAGCATACGCTCATCCAAGGAAAAGTCCGAAAATGGTCTTTCAGGTCTTCCCACTTGGCCGATCTGTAATGCCATATCTTGCGAGGTTTAGGAGGTTGTTCAGAATTAATTGGTAGTTCGCTTAGAGTTGAAATAAGTTTGTGATCGGAAGATCCTAATGGAGGCTGTACGGTGACTGTATATAGATTGGGATTTGACGTTAAGAAAAGATCCAAAAGACTAGCAAAATCTCCAGCTCGGTCTGGAATCCGCGTTGGTTCTTCTACGAGTTGAGTTAGACCAGAACTGATCGCGAAGGATTCGGCCTCGCGGCCTTGCTCATCGTCTGAACAAACCCTGTATATTGAGAGGATTATTCTACATGTTTCGGCTTTCTAGGTCTTTTTCAGTTAAGAAACATTTTTACAGTGTTAATGACCAAACACCATATTAAGTAATAAAGTCTCAAAAAAACTCAATAGTCTAGGTTGCAACACAGTGGTGGTGAATAAATGTTGTTCAGGATCTATGTTGGTGAATAATAAAGACAAAATAGGTAATCTCAACAAATCTGGGGTATACATGATTAAATGTAAAGATTGTGAAGCTATCTATGTTGGGCAAACCTTTAGAAATCTCAAGACAAGATTAAAAGAACATCGCAATTCTATTTTGAATAACATAAAAAATTTCGGAATCTCCACACATTGTATACAAAATAACCATTTTTATAGATACGAACAACATTAAACTATTACATAACGAAAGAAAAGGCCAACGTTTAGATCTTCTAGAACGGTACGAAATTAAAAAGTCTATAAAAAATAATCCCCTCAAAACTAATGATCAAGAAAATTTCGTGAATACGTCCGTGATAGACAGCTTTCTTAAGTCTATCTACACTAATCTGGGGACAAACATTAATTCTTAGGCAATAAAAGAGTTTATTATTGTCTGTATAAAGACCCGTAAAATAATTTTTAAGTTTAATGTTCATCTTGCAATGATCTTGAAAAAGGCATAAAAGGCCGAAACATGTAGAGTAATTCTCTCAATATATTGTAACATTTAAAAGCAAATTTCTTCTTTCTTTACATTAAATTATTTAAAAAATGTTTCATAAAGAACCAACCGCGGAATCAGTCGAGTATATTGCAATACTTCCTTTAAAAATTTGTATTTTCATTTAAAAGCAGATAACGACGTGAACCAAAAAACATTGTGTTAAGGAAAGGTCACACTTCAAAACAAAACATACTGAAGCTAAATGGTACCACTCGATTTTTCCAAGAAGTTAAGGCTAAAAAAGTAACTTTTGTTTCTGCCTGTATATTAATCAAGACATCAGTATTTTATGGGAACTAAAATTCAGGATAACATTCCGAGACACTTTACTAAAACTTTCACCAAGATCGGAAAACAATTTAAAAAGTTTCAGGACTCTAAACCTGACTAACAATATCTTTGTCGGGACTTTATTGTCGGTGAGTGTATATTTCATGAAATACATTTCTTCCATCCAAATGGAATTAAATATGAGAAAACTAAAAAAAAAAGTTTGAGAATACACCGTGTCCAAGATAAGGAGGACCAGTACAGGGATCTCGCAAACCGTAAGAGGAAGTAAAGTGGCGCATTTACATGCCTAATAATATGCCGTTTACAAAGTTTTAAAATTCCGGGTAGTTCCGGAGATATCCGGAAAAAAACGAAATTCTGAAAAATCGTTTTATTTTTTTCCTGGGATTTTTTGAGATCGAATTCTAAAATAAATTGATCATGCACTTGCATTGCCACTTTTCCGCTCTATCTAACAGCGTTAATTGTTTTGTAACCCGACGAGTCGTCTTCGAAGGGCCATTACCAACTTTTTTTTTTAATACGGTCCTGTTTTCCTGATATTGGAATTGGAGAGCTTTTTTTTCTTCCGAATGCAACGATGTATGACACATTGTGGTTTAATGACCTTTCGAGGGTTTTTGTACAGCATCAGGAGATTTTGGAATACGGTGCTGTATATCTTCTAATTTTATAAATAATTTCTCATAAGTAAGCTCTAAATTTTTACTTATGTTGGAAGTCTCAGTTATTTGAAAAAGAAAGAACTTATTTTTGTGACTTCTTATTTTAACCTAGTCTAACCTAGCCCTGTCTAATATTCTTAATCGATCTTTTAACTTTTAAATTCATTTTACGAGAGCTTATGCTTTTGTAAATATTTCGTGAAAATTTGGCGATCCAGAAAAGAATAATGAGGTCACTTTTCTTGACCCACCATGTATTACTTTAGTATATTCCTAGTTGGTTAGCAACGTCTGTTATAATATGAATATAATACGCCTTCGGATACGCTCAGAATTTAATATGACTGGATATAGTAAGGAATATTACATTCCGAATATATATGTTTGTAATAGAATTCGCACGATAATTTAAGCACAAGCCATCAAACCGTCATCCTGGAAAATGGGAAACAAAAATTATTCTAACAGGGAGAGCATGAGCAAATTCAAACAAATCGTAGAAGTAGCCAACATAAATTAAGGTTTAACGTTTTAAAAGATAAATGAAATTACATTTTACGATCGAATTCTCTTTAGACGTTTCCGCCCAATCGAAACTTTTTTACTTTTCTTTAGATGAAACATTGTAAAAGAAGATAAGTACCTAAATAGACGAACTAAGCGAATCTCACGATGCGCGACTAAATTATCCCTAAAGTTTTAATTAATCTATTAATGTATCATTGGCTTGAGCTGATCTATGAGCTTTATAGGGTCCACCAACGAAGCGGGAAGGCAATATCAAATCACTATCGAAGAACTTATCAAAAATGCTAAAACAGCTTGAGGTATGGCATTAAAAGGGTGGCTCAAAAAAGTGATATAACATAAAGTTTAGTGTTGTGATCACTCGAGCGAAAAACCGCTTGATCACTCGATTATTGAAATAACCGACATCGCTCGATTATTAAAAAACCGCTCGAATTATCTATTCAGGCGAAAACCGTCGTCCGTACCATATTATCATTTACTCGATACCCGAGCTTCGCTTGCCGCCGACGGAATTGTACCGCTGTAGCGTGATCGAATTAAAAAACTGCTCGTATATTCAAACAGTTTTTCGCTCGATAGGAAATACTCTAGTTATAAATTCAGGCGAATAACCGAACAATATCAACTGTTATAATGATCTTCGTTTTACACGCCGCGCGATCCGAAAGCTGGCTAGCCAGCGGCGTAGTTAAGGTCTCCGATTGTAAATATTAAAAAATTAAGGGATATGATTTTAAAATTTTTATTTACTATAAACTCCAGAAAACTTCTCAAAAATAACATAATAATAGAAATTCTTAATGAAAAATAACAAAACAAACAAAATTGTTAACAACATATATAGAAAAATTGATTGGTTATGTTATAGTAAACATTTTTAAAACGAAACAGGAACTTTTTATTATTAAACTCAAGAAGACTTCTTAAAAATAACATACATTATAGAAAATGTTAATGGAAAAAAGAAAACGAGCAAAATAGTTAACAAAACATAGGTATCGAGAAATTTTTTGGTAACCAAAAGTAAACATTCTATCATCTTTGTTACCGCTCGAAACCAATGTAAGCTAACAATAGATCAAAGCAAGGTAAACATTCTTAAATTTAAACAGGAACTTTTAGGTAACTATAACCGTGAATTTAAAAAAATAATCACCTACTTTCTTATTTTGCCAGTTGCGTAACTAAGCCTAAATTTTTGAAGGGCACACAGTGGGCACCTGATAATTTAAAGTGGAAGAATTTGACGACCATTTTAAATATCTACTTATTTTATGCTCGTAGATTGTTTAAAAAAGCACAAGAATAAACCCGAGCAATAAATACATATTTGGGTGATTTTTTGCAGTTTTTTTGTTTGGTATCGAGACACGTGGTAAAAATTCATTATTCACAAATATAATAAATTTCTGGAATTTTTTTGATGACACTATAATTTTTTAGCTAAACCTGTGCCCACCCGTAGTTACGTGCCTGCTAAATACCCTACCTGATCACATGTAAAGGGCTAGGCAGCCCGTTAAGCAGTCGGTGACGTCATCGTTTGGTAAATTGGAATTTCAGGCGATTCACTCGAGCGATTAACTCGATTATTAAAATCGCTTGAGTATCAAGTACTCGATTATTAAAATCATCGGTTTTTCCCAACACTAATAAAGTTATATTTTTTTAAATAGCACACCCAACATTTTATTACATAGTTAGGTTCGTATTAGTGTCCTTCATATTTGACTAAAATTTTATTTAATTTGGTTCTGTAGTTTAAGAGCAATAAATTAAAAAATTTAAAAAAACAGGTTCTGCAGTCCTGAATAAAAAATTAAAAAACCATGAGAAACTATTTCTTAACCTCGGTATTTGGTGAGATTAATGACAGGAGGTATAAAGATACTATGAATCTAATAGCGTTTATCTATTTTATACAGGATGTTCATAATAATTTTTCAAGAACGACACATTTCAAAATATTTTTTCAAGATTTTCAAATGGATCACCCTTTTTATTATTTATCTATTTGATATAGAAATCATAAGCAACTTTTATTTTGTAATACAAGCATATATTTCCAGCCGTTCTCGAAATCCAAGTACTAACCGTGCCCAATGTCGCTTGACTTTGATTATCGATTAACAGCTTCCTCTTCAGCTCCCCACCTATTCTCCTTAATAATTACGAGTTCTGATTGATCCGTTACATCTGATTTAAGCTCTTCATTCTTTAAAGCATTTTTACGACACTTTACTTCAACTTCGTCAGCCTGGTTATAAGTATTCGTTGTTTGTCAGTTTTACAATAAAAAATACTTAAAGTGCAATAATAGTCCTCAGTAAACTGTACATTTAAAACTATTTAACTAATGGAATTATAAATAAATTATTTTCACTTACATTCGTTGTAAAATTTACAATATATTTTACTTGATTTTACTAAATTTATTATAAATCCTAACTATAGTTTTTTGTAAATTTCGATTACAATATTATTTTGGTACGGATTAATAATGAAATAGGAAATCGTACAATAAAATGTTTACTATAATAATTGTACTATATAGTCTTTTTCCGTGAGGAGTAACGACTACTGAGAGATAAATTAGGTATCTTTCTGTACATTAGCGTGAACAAACCCGAACAAACCTGAACATTTTAGAAATATTGCATGATGCCACGTAATGGAAAAATAATCGCCTTGTGAAATATAAATACCTACAGTCTTTCGGAGATTCTTTAGATTTTTTGCGTGCTTAAAAAACCATTGTTTTCATCCCTGAAGGCCTTGAAAAGGATAAATCCATTTTTAATTGCTTAATATTAACGAAAAAGGAATTATAAATCGACCTTTTTAATAAAACCGACCTAATATATACGTTAATTGATTTATAATAAAAGGAAGTCAATATTTTCTCTGAAAAATTTTTCATTTTTTGTTATCTTCTTAAATTATTATGCGTAGTTAAAAAGAAGTTACCAGTAAATATTTCCAGTGGCAGATCGTATATTGGGGAGCATATTAAGCTCCAAGCGCCTAGCCTTGTGGTGATTAGATAATGCTTCTATGTTTTTAGACAGGTCAATCGTCCAAATTAAATACACCACTTGTAATGAAAACGGTCATCACAAAATGTTGCAATAGGTCTAATATTATTAATGTTTTGTAATGGTTGCAAATTGCCATAGAGGAGTTTGCTGCTTTACGTAGAAATTTTACTTTAAGCTTTGATTTATATTGGAATACAACGTCAGGTTTTCGTCACTCACCTTCATTATAGTTTCAGTTTTTGTAATTGTGCTGCATAGGGGTTTGTCTCTGGAAGGCCTCTTGAAACACGTTATCGAGGTCTGGCATGTTTTGCCTATTTTGATACTTCTGAGAATGGTTTTACACTAGTGGTAAAGCTTTGTCATGGTATCATCCTGAGCTCTTATAGCTGATTCCCTCAGTTGGTGATATCTAAAAATTTTAAACCCATCTCTAAAAGATATGAAATTGTCATTGTCTAACATTTCTTCTTCTAGGTTATATTTTCCTATTCACCCGAAAGCTAGATTTCGTTTCGTGATGTCGACCCACTGCCTAGGGTCAATTGCTGTTGTAATCCCCAGAGTGGGTTATTTATTGTTTGGTGCGAATGCTGTCGCAACTTCGTTCCCCTTCGCTGTTATTATCTTTTAAGGATGGAGTATCAATAACTTGTTGAAGTTGCGGTTATAGTTTATCGGCAATATCGGGTGTCTATTAACGAGGTCTCTATCTCGCGGTTGCTTGGATACGAGCACAGTACTGAACGAAGTTTATATTTTCTTTTCCTTTGGTTGGTATTAGGGCTAACTTAACTTACTTCGGAGGTACTACCGAAGAGATTTGGCACTTCCATTTTTAAAATCAACAAGAAACAACCATTCCGATTTCTTCCACGGTTATTTAGACCATCCTGCTTGATATTTGGAAGGGAATGGGGCCACTGTTAACTTGTTTGTAGTGAAATAGTGTATATTTCTGTTGAGGGTCTCAGGATGAACCAGTTATTTATGGATTAGACCAAGCTTTCTGTCGAAGCTACCCTTTAACACCAGATAAGGTATATATCTTACTAATATAATTATTGTTTGCTTTCAAACTATGCTCCACCCGTTCAGTATATTTATTTTTAATTAATTGACTACTAAAGTGATACCGTTAATCCTTGCAATAGATTTTATGCAAAGTTGACTGTCAAATCCATCGGGTCGACTTGACAACGTAAATGTCAGGAACTTTTAAACGTCAATATTTTTTAATTGGATTTTATTTTTGGGTATAATTAGTAAAGTATGAGTGACTACGATTATTCAGATCGAGGGAACGCGACAGGAAATTAAATTAATAACTACTTTCGCAGCCAAGAATAAGCCCAGGGGGCGGTATGAAAAAGTGTATCAAAAATGTATGTATTGACGGGTGTACTGATAATCATGTGAGTACCTACTCAGAAAATGTTTTATTAGCATATTTCGATAATTTAACATAGAAATAAATATGAAGTCGTTGGAAAAGTATAGTACACAACTCGAGTGGTAAGCCCATTACACACGAATTAGAAACTTCGAAAGAGTACTCTTTATCGAAAGCGAGTGCTTGCACGAAAAATACTTTTCAAGCACCTGTATTTGAACAGATAACAGATGGTGTAAATTTGACAGTAAAAGTGTATAATTAAAAAATAATAATCTTTCGGGACCTGTGGAGTGAATTAAGATGCTGGGGGTTTGTTTTATTGTTTAATATCTCCATCCCCATAAATAATAAGGTTAGATTATGAGTTTTATTATTTTATTGGAACGATGTATTTATTTAAAGTTATGATCAGTTTAAATATATTTTTGTTAGGTTTCAATATAAGTAAGAAATCAGAAACAATAAAGTTTTATGCACATAATAATTAGCGTAAGAAAATAGGAGGGAAGCTATTATTTTTATTAGCTATCGTCTTCGGAAAAATTGGGTACATTATTTGTGTGGAACTGATTAAATAAATTTCACTTTCTCATTGCTACCTTTTATTATCCACAAGATAGTATCATCAGATATTTAATGCTTTTACCCCAAATACAATGATGTAACACTAAGTCCTAATTATCTTAGTTTCGGCACAAATTATACATCATCAGGGAATTTTTGAGAATTTTCTCATTGCGGCCCTAATTTTTTAAATAATTCATATATGATATTTTCATTTGATTTAGCTGTAATTAAGCTAAAATTAAATAAAAATCTTTCATTGTTAAAAAATAATAGCGGCTAAATGTCACCTAACAGCAACAAAATTAAAAATTCAAGCATTCAACTGTTTATAAAGAATGGTGATCGAGGTGGCCACGAAACAGGCCTGCTTTCATCCAGTGGAGTATTTGTTGTTGGGAAATCTCCAGAACATAATATATTACACCCCATATAAAAATATCCACGAACTTCAGGGACGTAGAATCGATGCCTTCCAAATAGTTAGATACAACATGGCGAGGCACGCTATTGAATAAATGGAAAAAAACATTGTATTGAAAATCAAGTAGGCCATTTCGAGCAATTAAATGGTTTTACTAAGTAAAATATTTATTTATTTTTTATAACCTGTTAAATGTTTGAATTTGTACCTATTTTTAGTTTTCTTGTTGAGTTATTAATTCGTGAGACCGGGACTTTGAGTTTACTTCTCGTTTAAATACTTATCCACACAAAAATTTGCAAAATCATCCCTAGTATATCCTTTCCTGCATCAAATCTTCCTTTAACATATCAATCATTTCTTCAACATGTTTGGCAATAATAATAATGCTAATTAAATTTCCATATATTATGTTTGGCATTTCCTTTATTTATTTCTAATTCAAGTTAATTTTTGGCATGAGAGTTGCGAGCAATATGTCATGAAAGCCGTTTTACAGTCCGCAATTCGATTGCAGTTGCGGTTTCAACGGCGAAGGCTGCCAACCCAGCAGAAGAAAATACTGTGAAACTATCAAAATACTTCGCAAAACAGAACTTAAAACGGAATAATAATATAAATTACGAATCACGATCAACAATAAACTCAGTAGACGTATTTTAAGGTTAATATTTAATGGTATCATTTAAGTGGTAAGCAAAATATTCTTATTTTTGCGAACAGAAAAATATAATTTGTCAGCCAAAATGGCTAGTTGGTCAGCAACCTATGGACAGCAAACATTTTTGAATCGTGACAGTGCCCTGGGAAAACAAATGAAAACCCGCCCCCGCTGCACCTTTTGTACCCGATTTCCTTCTGTATTCTGCAAAAGAAAACACAAGAAAGTTACATAAATTGACAGTGCCCTGGGACCTCTGAAGTAAACTGCCTCTAGACATGTTTGTTTCTACGGACCAATTATAAACTCTTGCTGACCAAATAATCATTTCGCAGCTCGACTGTTAATAACGGCAAATCATTTAATTACTTCTCAATATTTAATAACTCCTTTATTTGGTTGATAATGGAAAAATCACTATGTTCACTTGTAGAAGATACTGCAATAAAAATCGGGTTTGTTCGACAGACACGTCCTAAAATTTTATACAATAAAACTAATTTTCAATTTTTAAAGTGTACGATGGCCTAATTCATAAAACAAAGTAATAATTAGGAAGCGACAATTCTGAGACTTGTGTCGGCCTATGATGGCTTACTTTAATTTCGTATCTCTCTTGAATATTTAAGTAATGTTTCTTTTCTGAGAAATATGGAATACCCTTTAATATTTTATAAAAATTATTATTTAATCTTAATTTTGCATTTATTTTTGTAAAATCATATTTTATTTTGCTTGTACAGCAAGAATTATTTTGAATAATTTGTCGCTTTCTTAAGTCAGTACTAAGGGCATTTGCTTTATAAATAATTCTTTTGTTGAATACTACAAATGGAATATTATTTAGAAAAAACTTTAAATGACATTTTTTACATGGGAAATTTCTAGGCATCTTTAAAAAAATTGAAACGCGTTTGTCAAATGAAATTTACTCTTATAATATACTCACGGTTGATAGTTATCTTTCCCAAAATTTATCAAAAAACGTGAAGTGGGGTAAGTGCGTAACTGGGACAAGTGCATTTAGTTATTAAATTACAATTAGTTATACAGGGTCTCCGGGAACATGTGGGAAATCTCCCGGATATGAAGAAAACACGTGAAAAGAATACTATAGGTTCATATAAACTTCTTTCGTATCGGCCTCCTCTTCGGAGATATGGGCTCCCAAAGAGCACCAATGGAATCAAGTTTTTTACACATTATTATTGAACCACCTGGTATATTTCAATTATTTTTTAATATGATGTATACCAGGTAAGACCCGTCAAATTACTACCCAAGAAACTGTTGTGAATTGCTCACAGCTGCAGGGACGGACTAGCTGTAACACTCATGGGCCCATTTTTTTTACGCCCTGCATGATGAGAACTTTGGACAATGTTTTTTACATACCTTTAACTATTTACTAAAAATTAAGTACTCTTCATTCATGTCGCTAATCCTAACCGTTTTCGAGAAAACGTCATTTTATTTACACTGAGTCCCCTAACTGTTCATGGGCTAAATATGAAAAAGCGGAATCTTGAAGGTTGAACATTGGATCGGAACAAAGATGTATCTTTTATTGAAATACCCGAAGCACATGATGTATATGAAATGCCGTTTTTTCGAAAACGGTTAGGATTAGCGACATGAATGAAGAGTACTTAATTTTTAGCCAATAGTTAAAGGTATGTAAAAAACATTGTCCAAAGTTCTCATCATACAGGGCGTAAAAAAAATGGGCCCATGAGTGTTACAGCTAGTCCGTCCCTGCAGCTGTGAGTAATTCACAACAGTTTCTTGGGTAGTAATTGGACGGGTCTTACCTGGTATACATCATATTAAAAAATAATTGAAATATACCAGGTGGTTCAATAATTATGTGTAAAAAACTTGATTCCATTGGTGTTCTTTGGGAGCCCATATCTCCGAAGAGGAGGCCGATACGAAATAAGTTTATATGAACCTATAGTATTCTTTTCACGTGTTTTCTTCATATACGGGAGATTTCCCACATGTTCCCGGACACCCTGTATATAGAAATCTACAAAAAATTATATTACGCATTGCTAACATAGATGGCACAGTAAAATAAGAAGTGGGCGTCATTAATCAACAATCGAAAACAATATTACAAATGTGATAAACCTTAAAGTTATGTGTGTTGCATTAATACTTTTATATTTATGATAATAACATTATTACTATATATATTCCAGAAAAAAATTACAAACGCGAACACACCTGAAAAGGAAACAAAAAAAATTCAAGATTAATGAAAATATTGTGGTAGGTCCAATGAAATCATTTAAGATTTGTTCGTGGACAGTTCTGACATATTCACACCAATGCCGACACCAGAATTCTTCATTTCGTACTAAGTCTACAATCCTTAAACCTATTGTAATTCATGCCAAGAAGGAAAACTTATGCAGATTTAACAATATAAACTAGATAACTATAAACATATATTGGTTAATGGGAGGTATAGATGTTTCGTCATCACATTATTTTCAGTATTACATTGAGTAATTACATTTTATACATTTCCCTTTATTTATGCTCAAGGTTCTCAATTATAATTTATTTATACTTTGTACATACTTACTACTTCGTTTATTATTATTTTTAATTCAGTTTCCTGATATATTATTATACTTAGGCTATAGGCATCGATTATACCTAAGTATATATACTAAGGCTCTCACTCAACCAAATCAACTATTCCACCTCTAACACGTTCCGATGGTACAATAGCATCCACAGCCGGAGACAAAGCAAATTTACTTGCTGAACTATTTTCCTCGCATTCCACTGTAGATTTGCAGGGAAGAACACCACCCAAAATTCCTGCAGTTCAATCCGAAATGACCGAAATGGTGTTCCGTCAGCGTCCCGCCAAACGAATCCTGAAAGGGCTCGACGTCAAGAAACTTTCTGGTCCAGACGAAATTCCTGTTATAGTTCTTAAGAGATGCGCCGATGAACTAACACCAGTATTTTGTGGACTTTTTACCTTGTTATACAAAGAAGGAATATTTCCATCGTGCTGGAAGACGGCGAGAGTCCAGCCTATACCAAAGAAAGATAAGAGAACCATGCCTAACAACTATCGACCAGTCACATTGCTTCCAGTTATATCAAAAGTAATAGAGAAAGCTATTAACCAACACCTTCTAAAGTACCTGGAAGGCTTCAACATTATCAGCGATCATCAATATGGTTTTCGGAAGTCCAGATCAACTGGAGATTTTCTAATCTATGTCACCCATCTTTGGAACAACGCAATCGAACATCATGGGGAGTCTCGGGCTGTTGCACTGGATATTTCTAAAGCCTTTGATCGTATTTGGCATGAGGAACTTATAAGTAAACTGGGATCCTATGATATGCCCAGTCGATTCTGTGCATGGTTGTCTAGCTTTCTGAAGGACCGGTCTCTGCAAGTGGCTCAGACACCTTCACCATCAATGCCGGTGTTCCTCAAGGGTCCATATTGTCTCCCACTCTCTTCTTACTCTACATTATCGACCTTCTAGTGAATACGAAAAATCCGATGTTTAGTTTTGCTGACGATAGCACACTTATCTCATCTTTCTCTTTGAATGCACAAACATCGGCTGCCGACGCACATCTTCGCAGACAGCATGAAGTATCACGGCCCAACAAAGACCTGAAAGAAATTTTGGCTTGGGGTGACAGTAACCAAGTCGTATTTAACGCTAAGAAACCCAGGCAGTAGTTTTCTCTAAAAAGCTTAACATTCAGAACCGGATATAGTCATTGACGGACACGCAATCCCACTGGCTTCATCTATCAATTTGCTGGGCGTCAATCTGGGAGCAAATATGTCTTGGCATAATCACATTGTGGCAATTGCCAAGATAGCTTCTCAGAAACTTGGTGTACTCTTCCGAACCAGAAAGTTGTATACACCTCAACAACTTTTGATACTATACAAAGCCCAGATTCGACCACCACTAGAGTACTGCTCTCATGTCTACAGCTCTGCACCCAAATATACTCTTCGGCTACTGGATTCCATCGAAAGGAGGGCCAGTCGCCTTATTGGAGACCACGAGCTGACGAAGAACCTTGACAGCCTAGAACATCGAAGATAGGTTTGTGATTTTACTCTGTTACAGATATTTTCATGGAAAAAAAATACTATGCTATTCGACTTTCTTTCTAACCCTCGTACCATACCTTTTTCTATCTTGTCCGTATATTTCTGTAGCATCACAGCAGTACTGTGTCGCTCGATGTGACGTACTGGCTAGATCGAGAAGGAAACATTCATTCGTCGACCTTCCAGCAGTGCATGTGCAGAAATCTTTCACCGACCTTTTCGTTGTACTCAGTTACCCCGTTATGATAGGAATGTGTGGACCTTTGACTAGCCAGTAATATTTATGTTATTTTATAAATATAAAGCCAAAAATGGAGACAATACTCAATTTTTAAAATAATACTTGCACAATACTGTGTACAACTATTTTATGTATTCCGGTAGTGATTTCAAATATATCCGTTTAAAGTCCAACTTTACAGAAAGTATCCTGCTCTTACCCAACTTCACCTGATCTACATCAGTATTTTTTACTAATGGATTGACTGTCTGCGTTTGAAGTCACCCCATGTAAAGCAAAAAAAAATAATTTACCCAAAACGGGTTGGCTTTTACAACAAAGAGCAACTTAACTTGGCAACAATAGATTACCAACAGCATGTAAATCGTTGCTTTGTTTAGCTAAATCATTGATTTATTTTCTGGTTTAATTTAGGTTTTATTAAGATTATCGGCCTGGCCTGTATGTGATTTTTTATTTTATTCGAGTTCGTTTTATTTACGGTTGATTTAATCATTTCTAGTGCTTTTATTTATTTGGAAATGTTTCCAAACCCATTAGGGATAGGACACTCTTTGTAAAAGTTGAAAAGTTAAAGCTTTAAAATGGCAGAAAGATATACTGGGTGTTCCATTTAATAAAGGTGACTTTTTAATTAGAACTTTTCTGACTTTGGGTTTGTTCGGGTTTGTTCGTAAATCATTTCTGAGATATTAAAAAAAAAATGGAAAACGGAATGGAAGCTTTCCAGATACACATTTATATAACCCATGGTATAAAGAATTTAAGAAGGTATGATTGCACGTCTATGATAGCGTAGCTTGTGACGTCATCGGTAGAGTAATTTTTAAATCTTTGATGGAGGTACATTGCTGTCAGCGTTTTTAACTCTTTTTTGAAGGTATTAGCAGGTTTTAAGCATGTAATGGTATATGAAATGAAAGAATAATATATGACAAGCATTTAGGTATATTCATTTCATAGAACACACAAAGACCACTAAAAAAGAAAAGATTCCGACGATATTTTCGCGCCATTAGAGCCGGTCGACCACAGCTGAAGCATGCCGAAAGCTGCTCGGCGACCACTGCTGGTTTGAGACAGCGTTGCCACTCTTTTACAATTGAAATATATCCATTACTATTTTAACAATTCAATTTTTAACATTCTTGTTGTGGGGTTCCCCATATGAAGTTTATGTTCAATCTAGAGGTGGCCCCCATCTAATAGGAAAATAGCCACCTTTTTTTCGTACTCTTTTTACTCCGACGCCGTTTTAATTAAAAGGTTGAACGCATTTAATGGTATGTGAAATGAAAGAATAATATCATGGTATTTAGGTATATTTATTTCATGAACATACAACAAAGATTAAAGCTAAAATACGACCTAATTATAAACAAATTGAGATTCGTGCGGAAGTTACATTGAATTTATCTTTCCGTTTACGCGACCGCATCCATTCTAATTTTTTTGTTTTTATTCTTAGGGAAGTGGAAAAACCTTATATTTCTCTCAAATTTCTTTGCCTGGTTTTCCAAATCACAACCGAACACAGCGCACCTCATTTTATGAAAAAATATATATAGCATAAAACAGTTATCTATATATAGATATTTATTAAACACACAGGATTAAATAAAAAAATTCTGGTTGACTTTCAAAATTTTCATGGAAAACTGGCGTCCAGTGTTGCCAGAAATCCTTGATCAAAAGTAATAGGTTCGAAACCTAATAGTAAAAAACGGTGTCACAACAAATAGTTACTTTCCTATGATATGGAGGCCACAAGATCCAGATTGAACATAAATTTCATATGGGGAGCCCCACAACAAGAATGAACATCTCAAAAATTGTTAAAATAGTAATGGATATATTACAATTGTAAAAGACTGGCGACGCTGTCCTACTGTTCAACTGCCCTAATGTTCGTCTGCCCTACTACTCGAGTGTATTCGGGTGATGTTCGGTTAAGTTCGTATGACTTAATCCGTTGGGAACGCCTTTTCATCCTGTTTACATACATTTTTACTGACGTGCTGTAAATTATTTTTGGGTAGGGACTTGAAATGTTGCTCTTAGCACCCAATGATTGAATGGTTATGTCATATTTATTTTTATATTAGAACGGTAATATTTTTGGGATTTCCTGCACCCTACCTGGCTACGCCATTAGTTGTAGTTACTTCATTATAGAAATTTTTTTCTTACATAAGGAGATAATTAATGTGTAATAATATTTATAGATGCTCTGGGGAAACAAGTGCAAACCCGCCCCGATACACCTTTTGGAGACGATTTTCTATTGAATTTTAATTTGAGAAAACAAAATTCGAGCGCAAACCGGCCGATAGCTACTCTACATATAAATAAATTAGAGAACTATAACAAGTATTTATTATTTCCGTCCTAATGTTCATCTGTCCTACACGATCTAATTGGCCAACATCTCTATTCCAAAAAACAAATTTCGAATCATGCTCGAACACGAAACTTACACGCTATACCAAATAATTTCCATAACGAAACACACACGAAACTACAAAGAAAGTATGCATCCTTGGTTGTCGACTTCCGCTCCCTCCACGTCGTAAGGGTGGGTAGGGCAATTGCAGGAACGAAGATTCCCGGTATGGTAGCTCAGTAAACAGAACTGTCGCATTCGGCCGTGGCGACCCGGGTTCGATTCCCGGTAGGTGTACGTCAGTACACAAAATTTTGGTAGGCAAGAATGCAGCATGTTTAGTCCTGAATAAGACCCACTGACTGGAGCGGATAATCCTGCTCCTTTGGGGACTGATGGATAGACTGGGGGTTAAGTCCTGAATAAGACCTGACTGGAGCGGATAATGGTACTCCTTTGGGGACTGATGGACAGACTGGGGGCATGCGCGTGGTTCGGATCCCACGTCAAAAGCTGTAGGTCCCGTCTGGCTGACATTTCCCAGACGTTAAACAAAAGGGATACAACAAGCCGTTCGGCTGCAGTATAATGGCAACATGCCAGCCTCATTCAACCAACCAACCCGGTTCAACACGAAGTGACGTCCGAGAGGTAGGGCAGATACACTGTAACGCAGTTACCCTCAAAACCAGCCGTGATTGCCGAGCAGCTTTCGGCATGCTTCGGCTATCGTCGTATGGCGCGAAGAAATTGTTGGAATCTTTTCTTTTTTTTAGTGGTATTTGTGTGTTATATTTCTATGAAATTAATATACATAAATACTTATCATATATTATTCTTTCATTTCATAATACCATTACATGCATAAAACTTTTAATACCTTCAAAAAAGAGTTAAAAATGCTAACAGCAATGTAAGGGTTATATATCTTACCTTTAGTATTTGTATCATTTATATGACCTTACCTCTAATATTGACTTATAGAATAGGGTAGAGTAGTCACTAAAATATAACCCTTTTCTCCCGAAATACCCCGTATATTTAAAAGTATGTTACAATAGACATTTAAGTAAATAAAAATTCTTAACTGTTTTAAGTATAAAAGTTGGACCTTAACTGTTGTCACACGTTCTATGCCTAAAGTATAAGTTTATCCATAAATTGTGCCCAATAGAAGCATTCTACGTAGAGACGATTTTCTCAATATGAAGTTTCTTGTTTCGTCGTAAACTATCAAGATTTATGAAAGAAGTTAACAAGAAACCATTGGAAAGTTATAGAATAGCTTCGGGTTCAATTTCTTAATTAGAATATAAATAGAAAATGCAAATAGTTTCCAAAATATACTGAAATACATACCAAAGCGTCTCACTATAATTTTAAGTACGTTATGTGACATCACATCTTTTGATCCGCTTAATGGATTTTGATAAACTTTTCACTGGCTACACTGAGAAAAAATTCCAATACCTGGTATAAAAAATATTATATCAGTTATTGGATTTCCACATACGTATTTGGACAGCGCGACAGTAGGATACTGTAATAATCTCGCTTTTCTAAACTGTGGTTATAGTGGCAATAACTTACTTCTAATAGTAGTTATAATCTATAATAGTTGGAGGTACTAATTATATTACAGCAGCGGTTATTTGTTTTATACCCAATATATAGATATTTTAATAACAGTTAGTGGCTGGATTGTAAGTATTATAATACTGATACTAGTGACCAATATACACTCGGTATACCGTTTATGAGAATTTCTAATACCAGTGATAATATAGAATAATACTGAATATCATACTGTTTCTTTCCACATAAAAGATAGCTTATGCCGAATATATGAAAGATTCTAATACCTATTACAAGAATCTTCTAATAATGTATATTACACTATATCTGATATACTAAGTGGTCCACTTAATAAAGAATATATTGCATATACAAGCATCGGGTACCTTCTACACTAATATTAATATTCTATATTATAACAAAAAAACTATATATTGTATTTATTTATATATTAACATTTTTTATTAAAGCTTAGAACATTTATATAACCATATTTTTCTTAAATTAAAAAAATAACATAATGCCTCTTATAACAGTATATATTTTTAATGATACGTATAACATATACATAATTCTCTCATTATAAATATCGAACAACATAAATTTTACGAACCAAATGATTTTAAACATTTAAACACAATTCGTGTGGATTAATTTGTGTTTTCCTCATGTAATTGTATTTAAAAATATTAATATTACTACCTTAAACAAAAAGAATCCCAAAAATGTTAATGTCGTGTGCATGGATGGTGAAATGAAACCCAGAGATCTACTAAAATAATTTAAAATAATATAGTATTTTATTATACTACTTTATTATAGATTATAGTGTATAGAATGCATACTTACTATGAATGATACACCGCCTGAGCCTTGAATGTCTATAATTCTCACTTTTTTCAATACACAATTATTACACATCAATAAAAACACTTGCGACCACGGCGCGTAGTCTTCGAGATTAAAATGGCGGGCGTGATTCGGGCTAGCTCGGAGAAGGAATGTCATTCGGCTAATTTCGCAATATAAGATGTCTAATAACACCTTATCGACAGAGCGCTGCGAGTATTATAATCAGTTTTAAATATGCCAGTATTATAAGCGCGGGGAACTGATTTGCTAAACGTCTAAACATGGCCAATTCCGAATATAAGAAATGTTTAAATAAGCGAGATTGTTACCGATAGAAAATATTTTTATAATGATTATGATTGCTCTTATAGTGTTAAGCGAAAATTTTGCTGCCGATGCGATTGAGGGATTTACAGGCTTTCTAATGGTTTAATTATTCTCAGTGTATTTGATTATAGTAGAATTTTTTTTTTCGTTTATTTGTTTCTACATACGGGATAAAATTTAAAAAAATGGTTACCAACATTTAAACTGCGACATGGATTTCTTCAGGCATATCTAAATAATCACATACTCACGAGGATAAAAGTATTTTCTCTACATTATCTTTTCTTATTTGTGTTTTTACCTTGACCGTTTTAAAATTATATCGCTTTTTCCAGAACATTACATTTTAGATATCCTACCCATGATGCGACAACTACATTTGTGTACATGTACCTGTAATAATTTATTGTGTGGTTTGTTGGGTTTCGTTCGCTTTTATTTACTATTTGCTTCAGAGAAAGGGTTTATCAGTGAAGTTCTTTAGCCCTGATCTATCGTTAGCTCTGGGTCAAAGGTGTTACCAGTGAAAATGTATAGACTTCTTATTTTTTAAATAGTTTTTTAAAATTTTGATTTATTCAAATAACGTCTGTTCAGATGGGACTGCTAAGAGATGGCGCTGCGCTGTGTATTTTCTCGTAAGTATATACACCTACCCTGTACTGACGAGAACAAAAGAGTTCGAAACCGGTCTGCAGGTGGTTGCATCCTATTAATGGAAAAGGTTTCCTTTCCTTGGTAGTACCATTCAATCTGAAATAGTATTTTAAAGTGCTACTGTGTCAACAAAAATACGCCCTTAGTTTATAAGGTATCATCGGGTGGTCTGGAAAAATAATAATTTCTGACTTACTTGAAATATTTGAAAATGTTTGTCTAGGTGTTTTTTATAAACCAGCAAATTTTGTTTGACAAACGTCATATTATGAATCTGCGTTTTGGTGGAGAATCACAGAATCTGTTCATAAGACTATATTACCATGGCTGAGGATAAAAAAAAGAAACCCCAATTTTAAAAATAACCTAAGGATCAGCTCTAAAACATACGCACTTTCAAGTTTGTATTAATTAACCTCAAACTTTAACACTTACTTTGGTATAACACGGACACGGATAAAACAATTTAGCTCTCAGCTAAATGACCTTCACACTCCACTGATAAACCCGTCCTAAGTAAACAATAGTAGATTGTTCTACAAGTAAAGAAAAGTGACAGTTTTATATTGAGCGGAAATATCAAACTTGCACGAGATAGAACTCGCTTTTGTTTCACGTTGAACACCTGTCTTATCGTATTTTTAATGGAAAGGGGTTAATTAACAAAATCACAATAGATTATTATAGTCGCACCTCGTAAGCTATATCTGTCAGATAGACACCTGTCAGATATATAAATAAAGCAACTAGGTCTGGAACTGCAGGTAATAACAAAATATAACGACGAGTAGATAAAGTTTTGTTAAGTAGAAAAGTGTTGTCAACTATAAAAGCAGTAATTTTCTTCACAATGGGGATGCCTGAGTCAGTCGAAATCTCCGATTTGACCCCTGTTTGTTTCACGCTTTGAACGCACGAGGCGAATTGGATCTTCCCTTGCAGTTAGAAAAATGCGTCGAGCGTCCGCCCGTAATCGGTACCCCGACAGAAATAACGATTAAGCTGAAAACACACTATTATCACGTCACGTGAGATCACATGCTATCACGCAATGTCACGGCATACCCGAGATATCTGCAAGGCGGTTTATGCGTGCTTATAAATAGGTGTAAGCCGCAAACACACGTCAATTCACGTGTTGTCATATCGGCAAAATAGCACAGGCTGTCACGGCTTGGAAACAGACTACGTACACTACAGATCATTTTTATTACATATTTTGTGTTTGTCAAGATCGCAAGTAAATCTTGTAGCCTTCTAGCGTTAAACTCTGACACAGTGTTATCACCCGTGCCGAATATGTAAATTTGCAGAAATAAAATTGTGCTGTCAAGTATGGCTTGCCGTGAGCTGCATGAGGTGACTATAGTGTACTTCTAAACCTATTTATAAGCACGCATAAACCGCCTTACAGATATTTCGGATATGCTATGCCGTGACATTGCGTGATAGCACGTGACGTGATAATAGTGTGTTTGCAGATTTAGAAGTACACTATAGCCACCTCATGGAGCTCACGGCAAGTCATACTTGACAGAACAATTTTATTTCTGCAAATTTACATATTCGGCACGCGTGACAACATTGTGTCAGAGTTTAACGTTAGAAGGCTACAAGATTCACTTGCGATCTTGACAAACACAAAATATTTTATAAAAATTATCTGCAGTGTACGTAGTCTGTTTCTAAGCCGTGACAGCATGTGTTATTTTGACGATATGACAAGACGTGAATTCACGTGACGTGATAATAGTGTGGTTGCGGCTTTATCGGAAGAAAGATACTGCACGTGATCGGGGTCTATACTTCAATTTTCTACGCTAAAAAACGGAGTTTTGGCTTCCTATGAAAACGGTATATTTAAACAAAAATTTTAACGAAAGATGTTTAAATTTTGTTAAGAACTCGAGGAAAGTCCTATCATTTTTTTCTATATGGAGCAGCATTTTTCTAAAACAGGAATACACGCTTGGGAAGAAAACTCGTTTACAGGTATTCCGGAATTCTGAGTATGCTCTTATCCATTAGGAATACGAAAACTTAGTTTTTCCGATATCCGAACAAAGCCTCAATAATTTGATATAATCTATCTGATAGATAACATGTTGCAGCATATTTTATTTCATTTTTTTTTTATCTTAGACACGTTGTATTTAATTTTTAAAATTTATTTTTGCTATGTGAAAAATTAGGAACGAATCAAACAAGCATAAATATGAAGATGTGAATCAGTAGGATATGTAAACAAAATATTATTTATACGTCAACGAGAAATTTTTCACATTTCAAGAATAAATTATTAGATGTCCTATGTACGAAATTTAATTTTATAGTAGAAAATACAGTACCCCACTGCTTTTAATGCATATTATGTGTTTAGATAGATAGATAGATTAGATAGATAGATAGATAGATGAAGTACTTGATCAGTTAACAGTTTTGGTAATTAGCTTGTTACTTATCGAGCGTATTTTAGATGTAATTATATTTAAAAAGAAATAACAATAAAATTGGACAAACACACGCCACTGGTTGTCTCAATTTATCCAAATTTTGCATTTGGTCATTTTGAGCGATGACAAATCGACTTTTGATATTAGTTTTGAACTGGAATAATCGCTAAAGGTGCTTTACTCTTTAAATTATTATTTAAAAACATCTAAAAATCCGTACCCCATGAATTTACTAAAATTTTAAGCAATGGAAATGTGCGCTTTGAGATCATACATACACTGTTTAAAATTTCGTGACCATTTTAAAACCAAATGAACACCAAAAGTGATCTATATCGATACAAACCAAATTGGTGTTAAACTCATACACCTACAGAATAGTAAAATATACACCTGGATGGAATAACAATTGATTACTAATGTAATCCTAATGTAGTCACTTTTACACCATGAAGCTATTGATAATTATCCGCAATGTGGAATATTTTCACCTATTTGGTGTTATCTTGTCCCTGAAAGTGTGTTATGTCTGCCATATACTGCGGTACGCATCACACCATAGCGTGTTATTTTAAAACCGTTCAGTGTTAAATGTAACTTAACAGGTAGTCAACTTAACTCCATAAAGGAGTAATTCTACATCAAATTATAGTATATTTAACACCATATAGTGTTAATATAAATTATTGTTGGGGTGTCAACTTTACACCATAAAAAAGTAATTCTACAACAAAATTGATTTAAATGTGATTATAAAAGGGAGTTTATTTTATTCTTGAAAAATATTTTACGCTTATAAAATAAAAAAAGTTGATTGTTTATAACTACTAGTTTTTTTTCATTAAATTAATAAAGTAAAATGCTTACAAATTCGATTTTTCCGCATTTTATTTTTGTGAACCTCAAACTTTTTTCCTAATAAGCAACCCACCCCAGTGGCACTAATCTTAGATTTATAAAAAAAACAACTGTTAAGTGTGACATAGTTTATTTTGAAAATAGAAAAACACTATAATTTACAATTTTAATTTACATTTATATTATATAAATATAATAAAGAATTACATATTCAAAAATGTATTAAAATAGAGTCTACAAATGTTATCGTCTCAGGAATTTAAGTTTACTGACAAGTTGTGATACATCAAATAGTAATAGAAAAGTTTTGGACTTGCATTGTCTTTATTTGTTATATATCACAACGTTTCAACTGGTAAGTATCTCCAGTCGTCTTGAGGTGAATACTAAATAAGAAAAGTAACTACAGGTCTATTTATACTAGCTATGTGCACTGAAGCATAATTGAGATGGGTGCAGTCGTGCGTTCAGTTTTGCGCGATATTAGTAATTCTAAGCTTACATCTACTTAACAAGGGCTTCCAGATATAGCAGCTTCTTTGAACTTCCTCTTCCTCCAGTGTGGTTCTTTGAGCAGGATTTCGGCTTCTGTCCACCTGATGTGATGGCCGTGTGTCCAGGCATGGTCAGCTGCACCAGATTTTTCCGTTTCTCCTTTTTGAGTGTTGTTTATGTGTTCTTTAATCCTTATTTCCAGTGGCCGTAGTGTTTCCCCAATATACGATCGGCCACATTCGCAGGGGATCTGGTAGACACAGTTTTTTCTATCTTTCTGGCTAGTTGGTTTCGTCTTCGTTAGATGGCTTCTTAAGGTGTCTATCGAGCTGAATACCGTTCTGATGTTGTATCGTTGTCCTAGTCTCCTAATTCTCTCGGATGTTCCTTTGACATATGGAATGTTGAGTATTGGTTGAGCCTCTTTTGCCTCTCCTTTTGGTGTATTTGGCCGAGTCTTACGATTTTCCAAAATTTTATCAACTAATTTCGCGAGATAGCCATTTTTGTTGAGGTCGGTCTTGATGTGGTCAGTTTCTGTTTTGAGTGCTTCATTTGAGTTGCAAATGGTGATTGCTCTATCCACAAGCCTTCTTACTATCCCATGTTTTGTGTTGTTTGAGTGATTTGATGTGTAATTCAGATATTGACCTGTATGAGTAGATTTCCTGTACACTGAAGTTTCGATGGTGTTGCCATTTTTCTTTACATTGACATCTAGGAAAGATAGTTGATTGTTGTCTTCTTTCTCCATGGTGAATTTGATTGTCGGTGCGAAGCGGTTTATGTGCTGTAGGAATCCCTTGAGTTCATCATCGTTTCCATTCCAAATAATAAAGGTGTCATCGACATATCTCAGCCATGTTTTTGGTTTCTTTGTTGCTTGTTTTATTGTTTCAGTTTCAAACCATTCCATATAAATGTTGGCGATTATCGGCGAAAGACCAGAGCCCATCGGTAGTCCATCCACTTGGCTGAAGAACCTATCTTTTTCTTGGAAATAAGAATTGTTGAGGCAACATTCTAATAGTTCCATGATGGCATTGATAGGTAACGGTGTTCTTTCTTGTAGAGTCTGGTCTTCCTCAAGTCTGCTTTTGATGACATTAAGTGCATCTTTTAAAGGGACGTTAGTATAAAGGCTTTCGACGTCAAAACTTACAAGTTGATCCCCTGGTTGTACTTCCATCTCTCCTATTATTTGAACGAAGTGTTTTGAATTCTTTACAAACGATGTGCCTTGGAGTGGTTGGAGTTGGGGGAGTAAGAATCTTGCTAGCTCGTATGTGGGGGAGTTGCGAGAGCTCGTTATGGGTCTTAGAGGCATGTTATGTTTATGTATTTTGGGCAGACGAGCTAGCAAGATTCTTACTCCCCCTACTCCAACCACTCCAAGGAAATGGCACATCGTTTGTAAAGAATTCAAAACACTTCGTTCAAATAATAGGAGGGATGGAAGTACAACCAGGGGATCAACTTGTAAGTTTTGATGTCGAAAGCCTTTATACTAACGTCCCTTTAAAAGATGCACTTAATATCATCAAAAGCAGACTTGAGGAAGACCAGACTCTACAAGAAAGAACACCGTTACCTATCAATGCCATCATGGAACTATTAGAATGTTGCCTCAACAATTCTTATTTCCAAGAAAAAGATAGGTTCTTCAGCCAAGTGGATGGACTACCGATGGGCTCTGCTCTTTCGCCGATAATCGTCAACATTTATATGGAATGGTTTGAAACAGAAACAATAAAACAAGCAACAAAGAAACCAAAAACATGGCTGAGATATGTCGATGACACCTTTATTATTTGGAATGGAAACGATGATGAACTCAAGGGATTCCTACAGCACATAAACAGCTTCGCACCGACAATCAAATTCACCATGGAGAAAGAAGACAACAATCAACTACCTTTCCTATTTGTCAATGTAAAGAAAAATGGCAACACCATCGAAACTTCAGTGTACAGGAAACCTACTCATACAGGTCAATATCTGATAGTAAGAACGCTTGTGGATAGAGCAATCACCATTTGCAACTCAAATGAAGCACTCAAAACAGAAACTGACCACATGAAGACCGACCTCAACAAAAATGGCTATCCCACGAAATTAGTTGATAAAATTTTGGAAAATCGTAAGACTCCGCCAAATACACCAAAAGGAGAGGCAAAAGAGGCTCAACCAATACTCAACATTCCATATGTCAAAGGAATATCCGAGAGAATTAGGAGACTAGGACAACGATACATCAGAACGGTATTCAGCTCGAGAGACACCTTAAGAAGCCATCTAACGAAGACGTAACCAACTAGCCAGAAAGATAGAAAAAACTGTGTCTACCAGATCCCCTGCGAATGTGGCCGATCGTATATTGGGGAAACACTACGGCCACTGGAAACAAGGATTAAAGAACACATAAACAACACTCAAAAAGGAGAAACGGAAAAATCTGGTGCAGCTGACCATGCCTGGACACACGGCCATCACATCAGGTGAACAGAAGCCGAAAACCTGCTCAAAGAACCACACTGGAGGAAGAGGAAGTTCAAAGAAGCTGCTACCATACACCAGAACCCTGGCTGTTTTAGTAAACCTTCATTAGATTTAAGAAATATCTGGAAGCCCTTGTTAAGTAGATGTAAGCTTAGAATTACTAATATCGCGCAAAACTGAACGCACGACTGCACCCATCTCAAGTATGCTTCAGTGCACATAGCTAGTATAAATAGACCTGTAGTTACTTTTCTTATTTAGTATTCACCTCAAGACGACTGGAGATACTTACCAGTTGAAACGTTGTGATATATAACAAATAAAGACAATGCAAGTCCAAAACTTTTCTATTATTCAAGAAACACCATTGTCTACAACCTTCAAACAGACATCAAATAGTAAGTCGAAAAAGAAAGTTATTCGTACAAAAACACCGGATGCTCTTTACAAATTGGAATATTCAGAAAGAGTCTGTACATTTAATACAATAATTATCGTAGCTTATTTGTTAATTTATAATTTCAATAATAAATTAAGTTAAACCATATAACTTTTAAAAACATATATTGGACTTTTAAGACATATTATAGACTAAAAATACTAACCAGGCCAGGTGTATCCAAAAATCGTGGAAATATATTTAAAATATGCTTATCCTCTGGTAGGTAGGTTCCTTCTTACACTAAAGGTATTTTAAAATTTTTCTTTAATTACTGGATCATTTGGTAATGCATTTTTTAAATAAAGTACATCGGCATGGGTATCCAAATCTGCAAGCGCTTCTGGGCTTACACTTTTCTCTTTTTTCTCTGCTGGTTCGTCATAGTATTTTTCTTTACTTTCGTATTTCTTCCCTTTCTATTTACAGTTCTTAATCGCCAGGAAATATATCCTCCTCGGTTATCTGGATCCAAGAAACATTCCTAAAACAAATATTAAAAATCTGTAGGTACTTAAAGGCCAAATAAAAAATTAAAGTTTTTTTTTCTGTTTTGAAACTTTTAAATATTTCAAAAAAATTTTATATGACTAGGTACTAAATTTATTTTTTCACAAAAAATCAGCTTCTTAAGTTTCGTAAAGCATTTCGGAAATGTCCTGTATAGTCATAGGCACAACAATAGTCTACAGGAAAGTAATCAGAAGAAGATTTATTACATTTTAAAAACACACTTACCTATTAGGGGTTCTTCCTCCAAGAAATTGGTTCGAGTACCCAGTATTCGAAATAAAAATCCGTTTTCTACTTCTTTTAAAAAAATTACAAAAATCTTCTTTTTCGATCAGACAGCCTCCAATATCTGACACTTTAAAACAATCAATATTATCAGGTTCTTCAATGAATTATTTTAGAGCTACAAATGAAAAAAAAACTGAAAAGTTTAAAGTCACAAACTGCTAAAGATCGATGTCCTAATAGTTATTTATATGTTAAAAATAATCATACCTATTAGGTACTTAAGTTGTACTTACACATTCAGTAATGTGTGCAGTAAATTAGATTCAATCCTTGTGACCATTAAATAAACGAAATTTCAAATTAAGAAATACAATTATCAATTAGGAATCTGCGTACCTATAAACTTACCCTATATTGTTGAATAGGATATTTAGCAAATTATCACAATCATCAATATTAAGTACCTAGGTGTAGCCATCTAATCTAACCGAGCAATGCCACGAAATATTACAAAAAGTTAAATTTTAGTGCTTTCCTTTTACACTTCAAACAGAGTATAATTAACACCGGAAAAATAGTATAATTAACACCGGAAAAATAGTATAAAATTCCTTTTTTCGAATGAAAAACATGTCCGGTGGCTTAGTCGGTAACATGCCAAAAAAATATAGGCGATATACATAGGTACTTAACAGTTAAATTAACAAAGAAAAAAAAATATACCTAATTTTTTAAAGGATGTTGCAGACTCCATTTTTAAAAAGAATAATAATAAAACCTGAACCTTCAAAATATTATATAAATTATATCAACTCACCTTCATTAAAAAATTCACTGTATGTTGTGTCTTTTGTGACTGACATGTATTTTTGTACATTGTTATATTCAACTTTGATAAATAACTCCATTTTTAATTTTTTATCGATGCCCGACGCGGAAACTCACCATTCAAATTCAACGATAAACATAAACGGACACGGGATTAGCATTAGACAAGTTTAACAGGTTGGAGGGGAAGACGCTAAACTGCTTCTAGAACGGGGTGAAATGTGGGTGAAATCAAATTTCTTTTGAGTGTGAATTGAAAATTTTTGACACCGCATGGTGGTAAATTCCGATTTTACCTTCAACCAATAGATGCGGTGTTAAATTTAACACAATTTGGTTTAAATTGCGTACATCGTTAAGGTACATCAGTATACACCAGGCAAATTTTTAACTGTGTAACCACACCAAAATTGGCAATAACCAATTCAGAATTAACGAAAATATAAACTTATTTCCATTATAAGTGGGACACCGTGTATAATTGAAAAGACGCTGGCACCGGTGTGCCTGAAATAATAAAGATAAATAATGTATAATTAGTTATAAAGGCATGACACAATTTTATAGATCTCCTCTGTTCATATATTTCTTAATCAAAACAGAAAGCTTAGGATTATCCGCCCATAATGCTGCCTTTATTCCCATAGGTAGTTTCAAGTAAAATGATTAATGAACTGCTGGAAAAATTTATAAACTTTTTCTCGGCGAAGAGATGACACAAGGTTAATAAATTTATTGTCAGGGTTATAGCTTCTTAACATTTTCTATGTGTTAAAGAATATACCTTAAATAATAGCATTTATTAATCTTTTTTATTACTCACCGCTAAAGCGAGAATTAATTGGATTTTTGCAATAGTGCGAAAATAAGATATTATACTATACAGGGTGAGTTTTTTAAAGTGTTACAAGGCGATATCTCGCAAACGGTTTAAAATATTTTCTTGAAATTTTAATGAGGTAATAGCGAGATGGGGGGACATATTTAAACATATTTTTGTTATCTACCCCCTTTCCAAATTTTGAGGGGTGGGGGGTAACTTTGAAATTTTAAATGGGAATATGTACTTTTGTTTATTAAATTCGGATCTACGTAAAAAACTACGTATTTGTACAAAAAAAATTTTTGGTTAGCTGCACTGGTTACCGAATTATAATTAATTTATTATTAAATTTCTATTGGATTTAAAAAATAACTAAATTTAAAATAAATCAAGTTCACTTATTTCAAAATTATTATTCGTTTACATGGAAATGCGTTGTTTTGACTTCAGTCAGTTGAGAATTTTTACATATCAACGATTATTTCTCAGCTTGGTCAATTGAACATGGAAGCGAATTTTAGTGTGCAAGTTGATATGTTGTTAATGTTGGGGGAGTGCAGAAGAAACTACAGACAAGCTTCACTAAGGTGGGCGGAAAGGTTTCCTAACAACCTGAAATCTCACATGGCATTTAAAAGGCTGGAAACTAGATGTCGCACTACTGGCAGCCTGAAGTCAAAACCACGATTTCGGAAGCGAACTAAAACAGATGCAGATAGGGCAGTTGGAGTTTTAGGAATGGTAGCTATTAACCCGCATGTAGGTTCCAGACGGCTTGCTGCAGATGCTGGAATAAGCCAACAATCGGTTGTGATCATATTGCATATGTACAAATTTCATCCATACCACATTACACTCCACCAAGAGCTTTATGGGCAAGACTTTGAAAATCGCGTTACATTTTGCAATTGGGTAACAGGGCAAATGCAAAATAACAGGTTTCTAAAGAATGTTGTTTTTTCTGATGAAGCTAGTTTCCAGAATTGTGGCCAGGTAGGATTTTAAGTTATCCCTTGTCGGTAGAAATTAAATTTTTTTTATTGTTTGTTTTCTTAAAGGTAAATAGACACAATATGCACTACTGGGCATCGGAAAATTCCACTGGATGAGAACTGTGCCAAATCAACATCCTTGGTCAGTTAATGTCTGGTGTGGTATAATTGGAGATAGGGTTATTGGTCCGCATTTCTTTGAACGCCATTAAAATGGAGAAATGTATACAGATTTTTTAAGGAACGAATTACCACTATTATTAAACCAAAACATAAATCCTGACATGTGGTTTCAACAGGATGGAGCTCCACCGCATTATGCAATACAGGCCCGTAATCATTTAAACGAATTGTTTGAAAACAGGTCGAGCTGGTCCGGTCAATTGGCCTGCTAGGTCTCCGGA
Organism: Barypeithes pellucidus; assembly: GCA_963991005.1. Lineage (NCBI taxonomy): Eukaryota > Metazoa > Arthropoda > Insecta > Coleoptera > Curculionidae > Barypeithes > Barypeithes pellucidus. The sequence goes on along the minus strand of OZ022556.1, from coordinate 30,925,283 downwards.
TTTGACCCCTCTTGACTTTTTCTTTAGGGATTTATAAAAGACAAAGTGATGGCGACTGCACCTACAACTATGGACAATATGAAAGACCGAATCCGCTTTGCCTGCTTATTAGTGACACCTGAAATGTTAGAGCGGGTACGAAATTCGTTTAAAAAAAGAGTGAGAAAGTGTTTGGAAGTTGAAGGGAGACATTTCGATCATCTTCTGAAACATGACAGGCGATAAAGAGTAAATAATATTTTTTAAATTTTTATAACCTAATTAATTATAATTCGGTAACCAGTGGAGCTAACCAAAATTTTTTTGTACAAATACGTAGTTTTTTACGTAGATCCGAATTTAATAAACAAAAGTACATATTCCCATTTAAAATTTCAAAGTTACCCCCCACCCCTCAAAATGGAGATGGGGGGTAGATAACAAAAATATATTTAAATATGTCCCCCCATCTCACTATTACCTCATTAAAATTTCAAGAAAATATTTTCAACCGTTTGCGAGATATCGCCTTGTAACACTTAAAAAAACTCACCCTGTATATAGGGTGTTATGGAAATATTTAAATGAGTGACTCCTTAGGTGTCATAGAGAAAGTCTACATACTTTCTTCTTAATCAAACATCTAAATACTAAGAGTAAACTACAGTGATGCCAGATCACACACCCCGTCTCGCTCTTTCTTGGATAACCGCCGCGCGCGTATTGATATGTTTAACCTTCAGTATCGTTGCTTCAGTATGTTGTAATACTCGGTGTTGGAACGACGTTGCCGAGGGTTCCACGTGCTGGATGTACATATACGAATTTTAAACGTTTTGTTAGTTGTACCCTTACCCGATTTTTTCTCTTTTGTGAAATAATTCATAATAAATAAGTGTTGTGATGTGATTTCAAATTTGTGTGATATTATCTACTATTGGTTCTGTTGTAAAACGTACTTTTTGTGTTTTATTCTCTTATGGAATTTAATTATAAAACTATTTTAAAATAAGATCGAAGGTAAGAGAGTGTGTACCTTAATATTGTAGTTTTTTTCCTAAAAAGTTTGAAAAAGAAGTGATAACGCCAGTCAAAGACGTCTTGATGTCAAAAAATGAACACGTGCGTTTACTATTCTGTGTTCAATATGACAACACCGTCTACAATGCCCTGACCTCTTTTGAGACTTGAGACTGCCTCAATAAATTATTGATTGCGAACGTCGTCAATAGCGGCCACGTAAATTTTCAAATTTCATATAAAGTGTATATACTTATCGCTTAATAATTCAAAGCGCCATATACGTATCCAAGATAAGGATTGACAGTACAGGGATCTCGGAAACCGTAAGAGATACGAAGTCGGTTGAGTGGAGGTAAAGTTGTGCATTGACGTGCCTAAGAATATGCTGTTTAGGAAGTTTTAGAATTCCGAGTAGTTCCGGAGATATCCGGAAAAAACCGAAATTCTGAAAAATGGTTTTATTGTTTTCCTGGGTTTTTTTTGAGATCGAATTCTAAAGTAAATTACACTTTTGCATTGCCACTTTTTCCGCTCTATCCAACAGCGTTAATTGTTTTGTAATGTGACGAGTCGTCATTATCAACTTTCTTTTTTTAAATACGGTCCTATTTCCCTGATATTGGAATTTGATTGCTTTTTTCTTCCGAATGCAACGATGTATGACACATTGTGGTTTAATGACATTTCGAGGATTTTTTGAACAACATCAGCAAATTTTGGGATTGAGCTTACTTATGAGATATTATTTATAAAATTAGAAGAAATACAGGACCGTATCCCAAAGTTTCCTGATTTTGTTCAAAGAACCCTCGAAACGTCATTAAACCACAATATGTCATACATCGTTGCATTCGGGAGAAAAAAGCTCTTAAATTCCAATATCAGGAAAACAGGGCCGTATTTAAAAAAAGAAAGTTGATAATGACCCTATAAAACAATTGACGCTGTTAGATAGAGCGGAAAAAGTGGCAATGTAAAAGTACAATTTACTTTAGAATTTGATCTAAAAAAACCCTAGGAAAACAATAAAACGATTTTTCAGAATTTCGTTTTTTTTTCGGATATCTCCGGAACTACTCAGAATTTTAAAACTTTCTAAACGGCATATTATTAGGCACGTAATTGCGCAACTTTACCTGAATTAAACCGACTTTGTATCTCTTACGGTTTCCGAGATCCCTGTACTTGGACACATTGTATAGTTATTTTTCTTCAATTTATTTTCATCTCACTATTTGCCGGATTAAATATAATACGTCATTTCCTTAACACACTGTATATAGTATAGTAATATATAGTAGCATGGAAAAAGTAATTAAAATAAACAGCAAGTCGCTTTTTGATAAAGTTTCTTTTTTAAACAAGACATAACTTTTTTAATTTAATTTCTTAAATTTGTATATAAATAACTATATCAGGCTATGCTTTTGTAAATCCCGTTACAAATATTTTTAGGAAGAACGGATAACTAAAAAAAATTAAATTAAGATAACAGCGTGATATTAAGGCAAAATTAATGACACGGTAGAAACACAACTAGGCGGTTATTAGATCTAAATATTTTAACGGATTAAATTTAAACATCTTTAGTGAACAAGGGCGTAAAGCTTACTTTATTAGTCATATGGTACAGACAACTATAGTCAACTTCAATCTTATTTGGCTGTTGTAGCAATTAATCAACACGGTTTTATACCACTAGTTCACTAAAAATTTAATTTACATAAGTATGAGATTTTTGATATAAAGTATTTTTCGTCTTTTTATGATCAAACACAAGCACTATAGGGAAATCTTTTAAGGCACACTGGGAGTGGTGCGTGTGCGCATAAAGCGATTAACGTTGGTTTTGAATCGTTGGAGGATATACTCATTGGGAACACGACCTCAGAAGGTCGTTCCATAAAGATGACCTCCTCCAGATAACAGAATTCTTAAATAATGATGTTCGAGGAGTACTAAGCCTAACCACATATGGATGGGCGGCAGTGGTTGGTCAAGGGCAAGGTCAGCCGAGCATTTTCCATGGAAATATCTGTCAAACCACGAACCTGTCTTGGATGTTCCAGGCTGTCGAGGTTCTTTGTCAGCTCGTGGTCTCCGATCAGACGAATGACTTTCCTTTCGATGGAATCCAATAGCCGAAGAGTATGTTTGGGTGCATAGCTCCAGACATGAAAGCAGTACTCTAGTGATTGTCGAATCTGCGCTTTATATAGTGTCAAAGGTTCTGTGAAGCAGATTGACGCCCCCAAATTAATATATGAAGCCAGTGGAATTGCGTATCCTTCCGTGACTGTATCCGGTTCTGTAATATTAATCTTCTTAGAGAAAACTGGTTCCTGGGTTTTCTTAGCATTAAATTCGACTTGGTTACTGTCACCCCAAGCCAAAATTTCTTCCAAGTCTTTGTTGGGTCGTGATACTTCATGCTGTCTGCGATGATGTGCGTCGGCAGCCGATGTTTGTGCATTCAAATAGAAAGATGAGATAAGTGTGCTATCGTCAGCAAAACTAATTATCCGATTTTTAGTTTCTACTAGAAGGTGAAGGTGCCTGAGCGAAATCCGTCAATCGCCACTTGCAGAGAGCGGTCCTAAAGAAAGCTAGATAATCATGCACAGAATCGAGTGGGGATACCATAGGATCGCAGTTTACTTAGAAGCCCCTCATACCATACTCCATTATGTTCGATTGCATTGGTCCAAAGATGGGTGACATAGGCTAGAAAGTCTCCTATTGATTTGTACTTCCGAAAACCATATTGATGATCGCTGATAAAGTTGAGACCCTCCAGGCCACTTCAGAAGTTGTTGGTTAATAGCTTTCTCCATTAATTTTGATATAACTGAAAGCAATGCGATTGGTCGATAGTTCATAGGCAGGTTTCTCTTACATTTCTTTGGTAAAGGCTGGACTCGCGCCATCTTCCAGCATGATGGAAATATTCGTTTTTGGTAGGATAATTTGAAAAGTCTACAAAATACTGGTGTTAGTTCATCGACGCATCTCTTGAGAGTATATTATGGATTATGGAAAAGACAATTATTATTATTATTATATTTGAATCCGCAAATACTTAGACGAAAATTAATTGAAGAATAATAACTATAAATGGCAATTTGAAATAATAAGCTAGATAAGCCACCTTATATCAAACCCGAAAAGCCACATGGTAGACACTAGCGAGAGATGTCAACAATCTAATAGGATAGGTCAAGTTTCAAAAGACGTATTGTTTTTTT